>CAJHNH020003056.1:35456-47956 GCA_905116865.2 Candidula unifasciata
TTTAAAAAATGTATAGGGATGGGAAGAAAGTCAATTACAATGAACAAACAAAGAACGTTGCGGCGATTAGCCTTCATCAGTAAACCAGCACAACACAGCATACATACAAAAATCTACACTAAGTATGAAATGGCTACACTGGACTATAATGTACTAAATAAATGATACTCATCTTAGTCCCTGGGAAAAAAATTCTGGAGGATAAACTAGACTGGTGCCTATATATCACTAGTGCATGGATCGGAGGTGAAACTGGGTTAGTAGCCTGGGTGGAGGGAGGCGTTAACGCCAGTCCTAATGAGAGAAAGGAAACAGACACATAGATGTTCAATGAGTGTCCAAAAAAGGGGGTCAACTAATTTGCCGTACCCAAGGTGGGGTCGTGGGAATGACACTATTGCATAAACATAGGATAAATTTGGAGTCTGTATTTTTTTTCAGACTTTTGTATGTTCGGTTTTTTTAATTAATTAAATTTAAAAAAAAATTATTGAATTCTTGTCTTCTTCTTTTGAAGTGTGTGAATAGTTAATGTGGCTTTTCGATTGATTCACAACCCCTTGGAAACCTTCCTGTCTTATGACTGTTTTTTTGTTCCTCGCTGAATATTGATCATTTATTAGTATAATTAATTAATTATGTGAAATTGTAATGCTCTGCTCTTATTTTCATTGCTTTCAAACTGTTGTAGACACACAGCTCTTCGTCACTAGTAACAGCACATTGTTAACTGTTGTAGACACACAGCTCTTCGTCACTAGTAACAGCACATTGTTAATTGTTGTAGACACACAGCTCTTCGTCACTAGTAACAGCACATTGTTAACTGTTGTAGACACACTGCTCTTCGTCACTAGTAACAGCACATTGTTCACTGTTGTAGACACACAGCTCTTCGTCACTAGTAACAGCACATTGTTAACTGATGTAGACACACAGCTCTTCGTCACTAGTAACAGAACATTGTTCACTGTTGTAGACACACAGCTCTTCGTCACTAGTAACAGCACATTGTTAACTGATGAAGACACACACCTCTTCGTCACTAGTAACAGCACATTGTTAACTGATGTAGACACACACCTCTTCGTCACTAGTATCAGCACATTGTTAACTGATGTAGACACACAGCTCTTCGTCACTAGTAACAGCACATTGTTAACTGATGTAGATACACACCTCTTCGTCACTAGTAACAGCACATTGTTCACTGTTGTAGACACACACCTCTTCGTCACTAGTAACAGCACATTGTTCACTGTTGTAGACACACACCTCTTCGTCACTCGTAACAGCACATTGTTCACTGTTGTAGACACACACCTCTTCGTCACTCGTAACAGCACATTGTTCACTGTTCTACATACTCGCTAAATGTCTCTTCTTTGGCACACACTTTACAGTTTTAAATCAAGAGGGAGGGTCAACTTCATTGCACAAATTTTTTTTTTCAATATGGCTAGATCTGTCTTCGTACAAGGTCTAACCGTCTGCCAAGAGCGCCTTGCACACAGCATGAACTGCACAGCTCCAGCGACGATTTCTGAGGATCTCAGTAAAATGTGCACTTGTAAACCTAACGACAAGCCCGTAAAACAAACCTATCACCATCAGAGCGCCAGGCAAACCATTTGACCACTTCGCTATGGAAACAACCTATGGCTTAACCTAGCGGTTCTCGACTTTTGGTTTGCGACCATTGTGTGGGTCGAACAGAAGAGTCGCCCAAGACCATCGGAAAACACACATTGACTGAAGTTACGAAGTAGCAACGAAAATAATTGTATGGTTAGGGGTCGCCACAAAACAAGGAACCGTATTAAAGGGTCGCCACAAAATTAGGAACTGTATTAAATGGTCACCACAAAATTAGGAACTGTATTAAATGATAGCGGCATTTGAAAGATTTAGAACCACTGTCCTAACTTATATTGACTTCAGATTACCTAGGTACTGTCGGGGCTCCAATATAACCTTTAGGTTTCTTGGATATGTGCCTCGGGAATTTTCATCTGAATAGTGACATTTTGCAGTTTGCGTCACCGAGTGTTAATAGTTTAGTGCGCTTTCCTAGCCGGGTCCACTTACCACGGAGTCACCCCAAAACTTCGTAGCCTGCTTGCTGTCTCTTTTAGCTATTCTGTAATCATTATCTCGTGAAATGAGTTGTATCCAGATTTCTTATTTACCTCTATGAATACTTTAACTTCAAGGTGATGTTTTTTAGTACTGTTTTATTTGTTTCTTATGCCTTTTATGTTTCTTTCATTATGTTTGCCAAAGCTATTAGTTTTTTTTGGGGGGCGTCCAGGCACCACTTCTATTCCATGCGTATGGACTATTGTCATCCCCACAACCCAACCCCGGTTACGCCCTATAGGCCAACCCCTCCCTCCCTCCTTAGACACTCAGTGTACGCTGTTGGCTTCTAATCCGCCTCTTTTTTCGCCCCCATCCACGCGTTGGAGATATATAGGCTGACCGTCATTTCATTAAACGAAGTTTTTTCGCCAGGGACACAGATGAGTATCATTTATTTTATACATTAGAGTCCTATGTAGTCACTTCATAGTTAGAGCATATTTGTGTACATGTACTGTGTTGTCCTTTATGTGCTGATTAAGGCTGACCGCCGCAACGTCCTTTGTTTGTTTATTGTGATCGATTTTGTAAAGCTAACATAAACTATTTGTTGTTTCTTACCAACTTTTTCTCTTCCCTATAATTTTCTACTCCTTTTTAAAAACTTGTTGTAAGAATCGTTTTCCACACAACCAGTGCATACACATGAACATCAACAAAATGGGTTCATTTGTTGGTTGATTTGTTATCTGACACTTTCACCATCTAAGATCTGACCCACGGCTGCGCCCTTGAGTTCACGAGTGTACGTTTTAAAGAAATCCCTGGGGATCGTCGCCGGGGTTATACAGTTCGTGCTCTGTGCGGCGCTCTCGAGAGGCGGCTAGCCGTTCTCCGGCGAGAGACCGAGCCGATGGGATAAAACCCAATGCAATGAAGTTGATCCTCTCTATTTAAACGTTTTTAAACCTTTAATTTTGATCCCATACAGGCTTTTACTTATCTCATAGCAAACTGTACTACCTTTTGCCTTCTTTTTCAGCTCCCTCTGTTACCTGGTGTTATTTATAATCTTTATACCCAGTGTGGGTTGTGAGGCCCCAGTGTGGGTTGCGGGGCCCCATTGTGGGGGGGGGGGGGGGAACTGACCCACCGGCTCCACAAATAAATATGTTGTAAGAGTCGACTGAGTGCTTTCTTCAAAGTCGGAGTACACCTGCCTAAGAGGCAAGAAACCAACAGTCTCCATACAAATAAGTCAAATAAGTAAAAATGGATGTACACGCAACAGTCAGGTTAGGGAACAAGACTAAAGTTAGAGGTGGGCGAACAACCTTTCTGTTGGAGTTTACAGATGGTGCACGCGAAGAAGAAGGTGTATTGTCCCTATTTCTCTGAGACCCTGACAGAGATATACCTCTTTTTTTTTCTTTAGAAATGACCATTGTTCCCAGATTTACCCAGCCTTAAATAGGCACAGGTAAAGTCCTGGGAAGTAAAGGCGACCGGTGTGATGCTGACCACGACACCCACCAAATGCCGATTGATCTATAAAATATAGGTCTAGCCCTATTTGCCCAATCCCCCTGAAGGCTTGGGAAAGTTTCCTTCACTTAGGTTACTTTATTTCTTTGCGAAACATGGCCCCGGGTCAGGGGGGGGGGGGGTCGGGGAATGGCGCCCCTGCGAATTCTTTTGCCCTGTGAAGCTTCACATTAATAATTCTATTCTACCCTTTTATTCTTTCTATTCCGTGTTTACACCAAGTAATTAAAGTTTGTAGTATTCTGTTCGAAAAAGTAATAGCAGAAGGCGTGGTATAAGGAAGGAAAGGCAGGGGCCGACCAGCAGGAGCATAGACACAGGATACAAGTAACTTCTTGAATATGAAAGTACACGAGGAGGGAGAGCTGACGAGAGACCCAGTCTCTTTCAGGTAGTCAGTGATAAGAGCGACGTTCTGCAAAATACCTGCTACATGATGATGAGTATACTATAAATTGTCAGTTGTTCTCTACGTTTTTGTGTTACTGTTTCATACAGCTGTACTAATTTGATACTAAACATTCTCATTTTGGTCCTAGTTTTAAAGCATTTTGACTTATACCTGTCTGTTGTATGTCTGATCCTCTATCTTTGTCTATATTCATTATGTGTATCACCTTTAGGCAATTTTTTTTCCTATTATTAATTTAGTTAAATCCTCTAATATAGATTTCTTTTCTTTGCTGCAATATCTCTCTCTCTCTCTCTCTCTCTCTCTCTCTCTCTCTCTCTCTCTCTCTCTCTCTCTCTCTCTCTCTCTCTCTTTTCTGTGGCAATCTATAATTCATAATGTAGTTGGAGAGATAGTGGTCACAAAAAGACGCCTATTGGCCACACTTTACGCAGTGTTGACGCAGAATGCGTCAAGATATAAACATCTCAGCCTAAAGCTGCAGTGCCTGCTGTTGATTGGCATTTACCTGCGAATGCACACAGGGGCGCCGGAACCAGGGCAGCAAATCCCTTTGAGCTCCTCTCTTATATTTTTGGGGGTGATGGAGTGGGGCAGGGTTTAAACCCTCCCCAGTCTAACATCCTGGGGGGGGGGGGGCTTGTGTTTTGTTCCCCCCCCCCCCCCCCCCACGCCTCCCCTATCCTACGTGCTTGAAAATTTGCAAAAAAAGGGGAGGGGGTGTTGCGCTTACGTGTCCCCCCCCCCCCCCCCATTCAAACCAATCCTACGTCCTTGAAAATGTTCAGAGGGGGTGCACTTACGCCCCCCACCCCATATCCTATGTCATGTCTTTGAAAATTTGCATCGGGTGGCGCTTACGTTTCCCATCAGCCCCTTGCCACTCATGTATAGACGTTTTTTTTAAAGTATTTGTTTTTACATTTCATAGTAATTCAAATTTCCCCAGGGCTCTATTTCAGAGAACAGAGAATATACCCACTGCTACCCCTCCCCCCCCCCCCTTTTTTTCCCATTTCCCGACTGTCCTCTAAAAAAAATATGGCTTAGGAGCCGACTAATTAGGGGTGTTTCCTTCAGTTTCAGAATGCTTCGATCTGAGAGGCAAGGAACCAATGGGCTGCGTACAAATAAACCAGCTCTGATGTGCACGCAAAACTCAAGTTATTGATTAAGACGAAAGTCTAGGGGTGGACAAACAACCAGAACTTTCCGCTGGAGTTTACAACCGGTAACGCTAAGAAACAGATGATGGTGACGTTGTTTTTTTTTTTTTTTTTTTTTTTTTGCAGATTATTATTGGCCAAAAATCACATTATAATGATAAAGATTTATTACTATAAACTTAGACAAGGTTTGAGCTTCTTGAGCCCACGCCCCTATACTATAACAAGGGGGTTAAGCCCCTAGCCCCCGACCTCAAATTATTGTGTTGTGTGTGTGTGGCAGCGCCCCTGTGTGCGTGTCTTACATAATCACACCGTACCTGTTTCCCAGGAAAGCACCCATGTGAAAGGTGCATGTAAGTGCTGCTGTGGAGTAGAAATCTAGCGCACGTCAGACACTTGTGTGTCAGGAGAGAACCTTCTAGAATCTATACGATGGTCTAGGTATTAGTTTCCTACAATAAGCAGATAAATGACATGCTTGATCAACACCTGTATTCTCTGACACACATAGATTCAGAAGAAACAGGTGGAGGCAGACGAGCACACTAGACAACATAAAAACTGAAAGCTACAGTTATCACACGGAGAGTCTATCAGATAGGGTAAGTGGTATTGTTTACTATTGGAATCCAGATGGCAGTTTTTTGAATGTTAAGTTACATGTTTATAGGATCGGTTGATGTCTGTGGCTTAGGCGGTGCGAACGCGCTTCGTGTTGCCGAGGTGCCAGATTTGATTCCAGCTGCATGCGATTTGGCAGCAGACCATTTTGTACAGGTTTCGACAGTGGTACCGAGAGCTGACCATTCAGATAATGGCAAGCTACGTAACATTATGGTTTGTTGACAGTAAGCATGTAGTTTACGAAACCGCTGTAAGATTTGCTTCAGTTCGGCTATCGAAAAATTTATATTGTTTCTATATCTCAGTTTAGGGAGCCACGATGGCTGTCTTACTACCACGCTTGCCTCTCGACCTGGTGATCGCTATGTTCAAATACCCTTCAAGGCAGAGTTTTAAACAAAGTTACTAGCTATAGAAGAGGGACTGGTCGAGTGATTAAGATGCTAAAAATCCAGGTTCTGCTTCTTCTTCTCCTTAGCGTTTACCGGCTCAGTGGAAAGTTCTGTCTGGTTCGTCAATGCTGGACTTAGATCTTGTTTTAGAGCTTGAGTTTTGCGTGCACATCCGTTTTATAGACTTCACTGTTTGTATGCAGAATGTTGATTTCTCGTCTTTCAGGCAGATGCATATTCTGACTCCTAAGGAAACTCCCTTAATTAGTCGTCTTGTACGATCACCTCCCCCCCCCCCCCCCCCACTCCACAGAATGGGGTCCCGAAACCCATACAGTGATATAGTAAAGATGATCTTGAAATGAACAGCGAAAATCTGTCATGCAACCTGAATATCTGGATGGGAGGGGTCAATAACACTGACTTGATCCTTGATTTTGATGATCGTGTTAGATAGTGAGACACAACAACCTAAACTTATCGCCACGGCACATAATGATGATGACAATGAAGATGATGAAGACGATGGTGATGATGATGATGATGATGAGGAGGAGGAGGATGATGACAAGTGTATTTTCTCGGATGTGGCTAAGCGGGGGAAGTTTTCTTCACGGAATTTGCTTATTTCAGTGTTAACAATCTTCAGCCTAAATCCAAACGATTTCGTTTGAAGCCGGAGTGCATCTATATGAGAGGCGAGGAACCAGCAGTCTGCATAAAAATAAACCAGATCAGTAAAACGGATGTGCATGCAGAAGTCAAGTTCTGGAACAAGACTACCGTCCAGAAATGGATGAACAATCAGAACTTTGCGCCGGAGTTTAAAGCTGGTGAACACGAAGAAGAAGAAGACTCATAGAGACAATGTTAGCAGCCAAATGTAATACGTGTATGTTGTTTTTTTTTTTTTTTTAAAGGGGAGGATAATCTACTGAGATGTCATTTGTGACGCCCGGAGACACCAAAGTTGCGTTCCCTGACGAATCAGCCGCTGGTTCAGTTGATGGAGCTGAGGGTTTCAGACAAAAGCGGTTAAACAGAACCTTGCTGGGGCGGATATTTGGATCACTGAGGCGAAAATGTAAGTAAATGACCTGAGCTAGTGGTTCCCAGTTAACTCAGACCTCGCTTATTTAAAAAAAAATTCCATTCGACAGTAATTAAATACTTTTCAGTTTGTCGGTTTAGTGTCCATATTTCACTTGCATACAATATTACAGGTTCTAAATACTACTTTAACACTCCTTTTCTCACAGTCAGTGATGATATCTTTTTATTAAAGACATTTGTTTTCCATCTTGCACAAATCTGCTTTTGTCATGTCGGTTCTATTTTTAGTCTTATATTACCCGTGATATCTCATAGAAAATCAATGAACAATTATTGTAGCCGTTTTTATTAATTTAAAAGTTTAGTCTTAATGTGTGTGACTGCTTTCATTATTTACCTCAGATAACATGTACGCACGAATTCATAATACATACACGAGCGCTCGTGTATGTTTAGTGTGTGTTGTACAAAAGATCTTAACTGTTAGGAAGTCTGTTTCTTCGTGCGTGACTAAATAATTATTGTAGACTGTAACATCCGGCCCTATGACATTTTTTTTTAAATTTATGAACTCGTTTCCATGGTTTGTCTTTCCAAACAGAAGATTTTTCTGTAATGTCTTTGCACTTGTTCATCATTATTATTACGAAGAGAAATCATTAAGTAAAGGCAACTGTATCCTGGTCTGCATGGAAAATTATGCAGAACATATTAATATTTTTTCAGGACATAGAGTGGCCTCTATGCTATACCCAATGCACGTGTCGTGACAATTTAGCAGTATGTACAGGGGCAATAACTCGTACAAGATGACTGCAGCACTGTTAACATGCACTGTGGAAGAGCAACAATGTGTTATTTATGTTGATTTTTTATTTATTTTTTGGCAGAGGGTGCTAAACTAAAATCAATCTATCGAAAGAATAAGGTTCAGTTCGGAGACGGTTGTTTGTATCAGAGAAAAGTGTTTGAATTGGTGGTAAGATTTCTTTAGTAGCGCCCATTAAAAGAATCTTTGCGAGGTCACAGATTTGCAGATGATAATGTAATGTTAGTGGTGCAAACGTGGTTGTGGCCATACCCAAAAGCTTCTACCTGCAGGCATCTTCAATCTTGTGGATCGATGGTGCAAAGCAGGGAGACTATGTCGAGAAACAGGACACACTACAATTGTGTTCGCCGCTTATAAACAAAAATGATTTTTTTTTTTAAAGTATCCAGAAGCCATGAGTTGTTAACCCTTAGGCTCGGTATTATGGATATCGCAACCCTTCGGCCTTGATTCCATGATAAATACCGTAAATCTGGGAGAAATGTGGCTTTTCTGCCTACCCCCGGGCGTGAACCCGGACCACAAGGAGTTCGACACCCGGACACCGCGCAATCCGGTTTAGCCAACTACGCTAGCGAGCCGGGGTAAACAAAAATGATCAATGCAATTGCCTTTACTTAATTACTTCCCCTCGTATTGTTATTATTACATTATATTATTATTATAGTATAATATTATTATTATATTACATTATTATAATTGTTTATTATTATTATTCCATCATGATTGTAAAGTTCCTAATACACACAGTCCATCATGCAATATTAATCTGCTTTTCAATGTATGAAATATTCTTTAAAGATATATATATATATATATATATATATATATATATATATATATATATATATATATATATATATATATACTTGCTGTACCCGGCCACGCGTTGCTGTGGCATAGTTTGGCTAAATTGAAAATAAAGAAAATAGAAATCTTGCTTCGTACATCGAAGTAGTCAGAAAAATTACCCAAGTGAAAAGCAATGAAAACAGGAAAAATACACAATTTTACATTGTCATTGTAATTGTTCTTAGTTTTTCCGCCTGGTGTGGTTCAAACACACCTGGGAAGCATTGGTATATAAAGAACAATAATGGATGACACGGTTGCCGGAAAAGATGACAAGGGTTGACCAATAAAAACGCATGCACGGGTTTTTAAGATACAACGAGCTTGAAAATGCATGAGGCAGGAAATTGGGGTTAGATTGAGTCTTTTAATACGGCCCATGACGAGAGTGACATTTTTTCCAAAGGCCACTCACATCATCATTATCGTCATCATTATCATCATTATCATCATCATAGTTCCATAGAACTGCTTGCCGTTAGGTCAAGAGTTGTTGTCTGATCAGTTTCCTCCACCTCAGTAGGTCACATGCCGTGGACTGGATGGTTGCACATTTGAATCCTGCCCATTCAGCTACATTCTGTGTCCAGGTATTTCTTGGTCTATCTTTTCTCCTTTTCCCTTCTGTCACGCCCTGTTAATTGCACTATTAAGATTATTTGTCTAGTTTTTGATTTCGACAATCTTGACGATGATCATGAGAATGATGATGCTGGTGGTGGTAGTAGTAGTGAAATTTCAATTATTGTTGAATTTCCTTTCGCAGGCATCTTCGTTTTGATTGTACTGACTGCTCTAGGACTGACCGTGTATGTTCTGTCTAAACTCGTTGTCGGTAAGTGGTTAGTGGTGTCACAGACAATAATTTTTATTTTAACTTTTATTGTAGCTGACCTGTGATGTAACAAGTCCTGTCAGGCATAAGTGATGTTACAGAACTGGCCCGACACGAAAAAAACACTGGGGGCACACTGCACCCTTATATATTTTCTAGGGGGGGGGGGACTCAAAGATATAAATAAGCCTTGTTTAAGTACTTAGTGATAACAAGTATTTTATATATATATATATATATATATATATATATATATATATATATATATATATATATATATATATATATATATATTTACACACACACACACGTACATATATACAAACAAAAACTAACAAAAAGGAACTCCTATACATGGTCGAGAGGTGGAGGTGAACCATTTACCCCCCCCCCCCCCGGGCTAAGGTGCAAAAGACCTCAGATTCCTGCGCCCTGTGTCAAAATGTGTGTGTGTTTGTGTGCGCGATCGAGCGTGTGTGTGTGTGTGACTTTGTGTGGTTACGTGCAACTGTGTGTCAAAGGAATATTTATGAAACGTTCATACGTTGTAAACGCCTTGTCGAGGCTCTGGTGTTTATTCCCACTTGTACCCTAAAAGTCTCCGTAACACTAACAGACCTACTCCCTAACAAAAACAGATCTACAGTAGCCTCACATTTTATCATTCATTAAGATATTCATGACGCCATACTATCTGTGGATTTCCATCTAGCGCTTCCGTCTTCAACATTTTTTCATTCGGGATGTGTTTCCTAAGTACGTACTAACCAAGGCCGGCCAACCGGTAGTTTTATTTTCAGAGTATCCTTCTTATAGATGGGCTGCTGTCCCCAGCTGTCAGGCCTCACGTACCCAGTGGCGTAGCCAGATCATGTGGTACCCAGTGCTGAAAACTTCCTGTCAGCCTCACACACTTTTTTTAAACATTTTTATTTGTTTTAGTATCCAGAAGCCATGATTTGTAAACCCTTAGGCTCGGTATTATGGATATCGCAACCTTTCGGCCTTGATTCCATTTTAAATACCGTAAATCTGGGAGAAATGTGGCTTTTCTGCCCACACCTGAGAGTGAACCCGGACCACAAGAAGTTCGTCACCCGCTCACCGCGCAATCCGGTTTAGCCAACGCTAGACAGACAGGCTTTTAAAAATTTAAAATACATATTATTGTCATGTTATCATTCCGTCAGTGACGACAGCCGGGGCAGCCCGAACTCCCTCCTACACCACTAAATGCCCCGCACTCCCTCACTACACCACTGAATGTCCCGCACTCCCTCACTACACCACTGAATGGCCCGCACTCCCTCACTACACCACTGAATGGCCCGCACTCCCTCACTACACCACTGAGTGTCCCGCACTCCCTCACTACACCACTGAATGTCCCGCACTCCCTCACTACACCACTGAATGGCCCGCACTCCCTCACTACACCACTGAATGTCCCGCACTCCCTCACTACACCACTGAATGTCCCGCACTCCCTCACTACACCACTGAATGTCCCGCACTCCCTCACTACACCACTGAGTGTCCCGCACTCCCTCACTACACCACTGAATGTCCCGCACTCCCTTACTACACCACTGAATATCCCGCACTCCCTTACTACACCACTGAATGTCCCGCACTCCCTTACTACACCACTGAATGTCCCGCACTCCCTCAATACACCACTGAATGTCCCGCACTCCCTCAATACACCACTGAATGTCCCGCACTCCCTCAATACACCACTGAATGTCCCGCACTCCCTCAATACACCACTGAATGTCCCGCACTCCCTCAATACACCACTGAATGTCCCGCACTCCCTCAATACACCACTGAATGTCCCGCACTCCCTCAATACACCACTGAATGTCCCGCACTCCCTTACTACACCACTCAATGTCCCGCACTCCCTCAATACACCACTGAATGTCCCGCACTCCCTCAATACACCACTGAATGTCCCGCACTCCCTTACTACACCACTGAATGTCCCGCACTCCCTCAATACACCACTGAATGTCCCGCACTCCCTCAATACACCACTGAATGTCCCGCACTCCCTTACTACACCACTGAATGTCCCGCACTCCCTCAATACATCAACTGAATTCACCTGAACGTTAGATTTAGACAAATAAACTTTCCAAGTATTCAGGGGTGGAGGTGAGAGAAAATATCGGATTCTTGCACCGGTATAAATATGTGCGTGATTAGACGGGGTCGTGACTTGACGGGGTCGTGATTAGACGGGGTCGTGACTTGACGGGGTCGTGATTAGACGGGGTCGTGACTTGACGGGGTCGTGATTAGACGGGGTCGTGACTTGACGGGGTCGTGATTAGACGGGGTCGTGACTTGACGGGGTCGTGATTAGACGGGGTCGTGACTTGACGGGGTCGTGATTAGACGGGGTCGTGACTTGTTCGAAAATGTTTGAAATTGAAAAACAACTGTCAAGATAACATTGAAGAGGAACAGAAGAAAATAAACAGAAACCACTGAACCTGCCATTGTGGAATTTAGAAATGTTAACTAAGTGATATTTTCTCCCAACAATTGGAAGCAGATGGATACAAGCGGGGAAAACTGAACAGAAAGAAAAAGAACCCATTAAATTCAGGCACAATAAGATAAAGTATATCTCTCAGACGGAAACAAAGAAATCAATTTAACTTGGCAAACAGCTTGGGCAATGGCTACCAACGAG
>CAJHNH020003056.1:52956-84424 GCA_905116865.2 Candidula unifasciata
AAACGGGACAGTCAACGCAATCAGGATGAGCTGCCGTTTTTGCGCAGAATGGAGAACGATGTCCGGTCGCAGGCCGGTTTTACGGATCAACTCGGGGTACCGTTCATGGCCTGGCAGATCAACCGCCAGTAACCAGTCCCTCGCAGAGTCTAGCACAGATGGAGCGAATGCGTTTTGGTTGACCTTACCTTTGGGAACCTGCCCAGCCTTGAGGAAACGAATGGGGACGATGCTAGAACTGGCTCTGGCGTTAGCCCTCATTCTAGCCTGGTCGACAACGGCTGCTAACTCTTTTAGCACCTTGTTGTGTCGCCAGGTATAACGGCCTTGACCTAGGGCTTTTCTGCACGCGGACAGGACGTGCTCAAGAGTTTGCTTCGATTTGCACAACGGGCAAGTCGGATCGTTGGTCGCAGACCATTTAACCATGTTAACACCGGACGGTAATACATCGTACGCCGAACGAACGATAAAGCTCAGTCGCAGCGGGGTCATCTGCCAGATCTCACCCATGTGAGTACTCTTGGCAATGCGCTCTCCAGGCTGACCCAATGGCCCTGCTGCGACTGCTGGGCTGCTTTCTGGACCCGAACCTCGTTTTCGTTGTCCCTCACCGTTTGTATTACCATGTCTCGGCGCTCTTTGGCTGAGGCCTTTGACCACCAATTGACCTTCCCGTGCCCTAGGCCTCGACGGTCGGTTTGAGTGTATCCCATTATCTCCTTCAATTTTAGTGCATTCTGGGCAGATTCTATCTCATCGAGGACCCTCCACTTCTGGCCAGTCTTTAGAGCGGGCTGGACAGCGAAGACATTTGGGTCTGAAGACTCGCGCAAGAGCATGGCGAGCCTTACCTTGCCAACTTTAAACTCTTCGGTTATCGATTTGAACGGAAGTACCAGCTTAGCCTGTTTGCAATACAGAGCCACGTCAGTCAGACAAGGCGGTGCTCCAATCCACTTTCTCAAGGCTGTGTTGATTTTTTTCTCCATGGTTTCCACTGCAGTCATCGTCACCTCGTAGACTAACAGTGGCCATAGGAGCTTTGGAATCAACATGAATTGGAGACACCATACCTTGAATTTTCCGATCAGCCTGCATCGCTCGATCGCGAGCAGGCCTGTAGCCAGTGACTCGTGTATTCGCCGGACCTCCGCTCTATCAGATAACTTCGAATCGTAAACGCGACCGAGACTCTTCACCGGTTCCTCCAGAACCGTAGGGATCTTGTTCCTTGCCACCGTAAAACTGATTGCCGACACCTTGCCCTTATGGATTGACAGACTCCTCGACTTCTGCGGTTTGAACTGCATACCGCTCCATTGGACCACCGCGTCCAATCTTTTCAGGATCGTGCGGGCAGACTCCTCGCTGCCCGTTATTATAGTCGTGTCATCCATAAATGCGCGTAGTGGCGGCAACCAGTGATCCCCTATTTGAAGGCCCTGTCCGTAGCCGGCCGCCCCGTCTAACATGATCTGCATTGCCATGACAAACAGTATAGGTGAGATCGTACAGCCCATAGCTATCCCAATCTGCAACTCAGTCCACCTCGTGGTAAACTTCGAGGTAGAGAAGCGCAAAGCGAACTTGGAGAAATATTGCTCGATCATTTGACTGATCTGTGTCGGTACGTGAAACATGCGAAGGGCTCGCCACAGTAGCCTATGGGGGACTGCCCAGTAGGCGTTGGCTAAGTCTAACCATATTACGTGCAATTGTGTTCTCTCATGCTTGGCTCTCTGGATAGCCTCCCAAATCATGGTCGCGTGTTCAAGGCACCCAGGAACGCCTGGGATACCACCCTTCTGAACACTCGTATCTATGTACTTGTTAGTCATCAGATACTGTGTGAGCCGGCAAGCCATGACCGAAAAGAATATCTTACCCTCGACATTCAACAGCGAGATGGGCCTGAATTGGGAAAGACTCTTCGAGTCCTGCTCTTTGGGAATGTAGACCCCATTTGCCTTTGACCACTCTGGACATATGTGATTGCGGATCCACGCTTGTCTCATTTCTAGGATTTTCTGGCAACGCTTGTAAAAAACGTACGGAACACCGTTCGGACCTGGGGCAGACTTGCCGCTGGCTTTTTTCACAACTTCCTCAACCTCAGACCAAAGGGGAGGTACCATTTTAAATGGTACCTTCGGCACCGAAGGCTGTTTAAGACCGCTAAGGATCTCTGGATTGTCATCTAGAGGCTCTCTCCTCTTTTTATCAGAGTACATCTTGCGTAGATGTAGCTCAAGTTCTTCCTGACTGACAACCAGAGTCCCAGACTTCGGTTGCTCGAATAGACCTCGGGCAAACTGATACGGGTCCCTAAAGAATTTCTCTCGCTCCCTTTTGATTCTTCTCCTGTTGTTACAGAAACTGTGTTTGTTCTTTAAATGCAACCAAACTTCGTACAGCCCCTCCCGTTCGCTGCCTGTAGCGGCTTTGAACCGTTTTCTGAGGGCATTCTTGTCTGCCCGACACTTCAGAATGTCCCTCTGCCTCCTGCTAGTATTCTGCTTGGCACCCGGCTGTGCCTTTACTACTGTCCCGAACTCGCGGGAGCAGTGTTCATATATTACATCACCAAATTTAGTAAGCTTGTCGCCTAGCGACTTCTTGTTTAGAGTTTGTTTAAGTATCTCACATAATGTAGCCTCCAACTTACACCACACCACCTTCTCGCTCGCAGGTGGAAACCTGATTCTGGAACGCACTTCTTCAGAAATCATCAAATGTGCTCCTCCGCAGTCGACGTCATGGGCCTCTCCGGGCGAGTGGGGTTCACCCTGCCCGTCGTACCCTGACGACTCAGAAACTACCACAGGAGTGGTAGTTTTGCGACGGCGTTTACTGCGTGGAGCACCCTCGCATTTCATTCTTCCGGCATGCGTTCTCAGACCATGCAACCCGGTGAAGCTTTTCCCACATGCACAGAGCCAGCCCGGACGTTGGGCGAGTATCTCAGTCCGGGGGCTAGCAAGGTCGTCACCGAGGGTATCAATTGGATTGGGCCCTTCATTCCCCCCCCCCCCTTTTCGGAGGGCCCTGGGGGCATATTTCATTGTGGTTATTCGAAATCGGAGGTATTATACTGTGTTAGGGGTGATCAACCCGGTCCACAGTCGACATCTGTCTCCAGATGTCAGTTTATCCCCCCGGCGATACCGGGGGGCCAGTCTTTCCATAGGTGTCAAAAGGTCTTTCCCGATAGTCACCAGTCTTTCCTGGTAGTCTTGTGGGCTAGCCACGTACAATAGGAATAAACTCACAGGGAGCAAGTACAGCGGGGATCTACAGTCATCAGTAGAAATTATTCTCGTCGACACGCGTTTCGGCCCACTATTCCTAGACGCATTCGGAGGTGGGCCCTCCTGAGTTCATGAAGCTCAGGGCTGGTTCCCTGCTGCACGGGATTACCGGATGGTGTTTTACTTTCGGCCAGAGACAAGACGACTTGGTGGTTTCGAAGGAGGTACTGTGAGATAAGAATGGACTGTTCCAGTCCCTATTATCACTTTCTGACCCCAAGTTGGCCAGATTTTTGGTTCGCTTAAAGTCTAATCAAAATTTATATAACAGGTGACCTGGGCCTGTTACATTACCATAAACCGAAATTATCTTTAAGAGTATTTGTTTATACATTTTATATTAGCTCATAAAACTTATTATATTTATTTGCGATTCAGATCATTTATTATTAACATCTGTTATGCTCCTAAACTAGGATTATGCACCTTTAGTTCCCCTTTTTTTCTTGGTGTATTGTGGGGGAGGGCTCTGTGCCTGTAGCATATGTGCAAATGTGTGCCTGTGTATTGTGTGTGTGTGTGTGTGTGTGCGTGCGTGTGTGTTTGCGCGCGCGCGTGTGTGTGCGTGCGTGTGTGTGTCGCCCGACGGCCCTGTTGTCCTCACAGCCTCTCAAAATAGATACGGCGCAGGTTCTGCATTTTATAACATAGACACACAACATGCACACACATACACACGCACACACACGCACACACACGCACACACGCGCACACATACGCACACACACATGCGCGCGCATACACACACACACGCACAAACACTTGCACCAGACATAATTGCTTATAAACCTGGTCGCCAAAATCACTATTACATTTTACACTTCAGCCATAATGGCATCTAGAACATCCAGCTGTCTACTCGTCACCGTTTCGGAAGAGATATTATTTCACTGAAAATGTATAAATAAACAGACAGACATACATGTTCTGTTTATAGTGTGTGTGTGTGTGTATTTACAGACGCATATATATATATATATATTAGGGCTGTGCCGAATATTCGCTTCGTATTCGCTTCGGGGCCGAATAGTGGACCTAATGAACTATTCGGCATTCGGGCGAATAGTTGCGGTCGGGCCGAATACGAATAGTGGTTACCTTACACCCGTTCCTGGACTGGTAGAAATTAAACATATCAACATTTCCCACCTTGGTTCATACTGTCCAGCGTTATCTCTGTGCACCACCTACGAGCGTATCAAGTGAACGTCTGTTTAGTACAGCTGGAAATACCTTCAGTGAGACAAAAAGCTGCTTTAATGCTGACAACATGGAATGATTGTGTGTGTGTGTGTGGAAAGCCAATGCCACTTTCATGGATTAATTAAGCTGTTAGGGACAATTTACAAGTTTTGTTACTTGTTATAAAACTAAGAATACTTTCACTCCTATGTATTAGTTAACACAGACTGACTGACTGAAGAATGCAAAACATGAAATGTATTTAAATGTTTACTATTCTGTACTACATTTTGTGAAGTAAAATGTCAGCATACATTTGACATTATGGATGTTTTCTTTTTAAATCTATTTTATACACGAAAGTGGAAGAGTGGGCCTCAGTGTGAATGGTGGGAAGACAGAAGTAATGGTGGTATCAAAGAAAATAATTACTCCTAAATGTGTAATAAAAGTCAATGGTTTTATTTTGGGACAAGTACGGAAATTTATGTATCTGGGGACATGGATAACATCAGATGGACGATGCATTACTAAAATAAAAAACAGAATAGGACAGGCAAAAACTGCATTTTATAAAATAAAGAACATCTTATGCAATACATCTTTGTCATTGAAGGTTAGAAAAAGAATTCTTGCTTGCTACATACATCCAGTTTTAACATATGGCTGTAAGTCCCGGATGGTCCAGGGTAGGCAGGCCATACAATTTCTTGAAGCCTCAGATATGTGGTATTACAGAACAATGCTTAAAATACCCTGGATAGTGAACGAACATCGAACTGAGGCAAGCGGTGCTTACTACAAGAAGGCTGGTAAACCAGCAATGAACTGGGTCGAGCAGAGCTCACTACCAGAAGACTGGTGAACGAACATACGGATGCGTCGTATACTAGGACGAGCGGTGCTCACTACGAGAAGACAAGTGAACGAACATCGAACTGAGGCGAGCGGTGCTCACTACAAGAAGACTGGTGAACGAACATCGAACTGGGGCGAGCGGTGCTTACTACAAGAAGACTAGTGAAGGAGCATCAGACTGGGGCGAGCGGTGCTCACTACAAGAAGACTGGTGAACGAACATCGAACTGGGGCGATCGGTGCTTACTACAATAAGGCTGGTAAACCAGCAATGAACTGGGTCGAGCAGTGCTCACTACAAGAAGACTAGTGAACGAACATCGAACTGGGGCGAGCGGTGCTTACTACAAGAAGGTTGGTAAACCAGCATTGAACTGGGTCGGGTAGTGCTCACTACAAGAAGAATAGTGAACGTACATCGAACGGAGGCAAGCGGTGCTCAGAGATGTGGTATTACAGAACAATGATTAAATACCTTGGACAAAATGTGGTGACCACTGGAAAGATCCGAGGAAGGAAGGATAGGGGAAGACAACGAGAGAAGATTCTTGACAGTCTTGTTGCATGGCATGGAGGTGTATCAGCGCACGAACTAATACATGCTGCAGGAGATCGCAGATTGTGGCGAGGCAGAGTCGCCCATACCAGTCGGCAAAGCACCTGATGATGATGATTCACTATTCGTATTCGTGTTCGGCCGAGTAGTTGGTCCAGCTATTCGTATTCGACCGAACAGTAAAAATCACTATTCGGTACAGCCCTAATATATATATATATATATATATATATATATATATATATATATATATATATATATATATATATATATATATACATATATATATACCTATATATCACTTAGTGTTGACTTCAGTCCCAATAAAGGACGCAATTGTTCGTTATATTGAGGCCCCACTCCGGCTGTAGTCAGGGGCCCTAATATAACCTAACGGTTAAACGAGGTTTCTGGGACTTTTGCCCGGGTGATCTTCATCCGAATGGTGGCACTTTGTGTCACCGGGTGTTGGTCGCTTCTTATTCGGTCTTGGGGGTTAAATCACATACACATAGGTCTAATGTATTATATATATATAATTTAGACCATTCATCTAAAATGTGTTACAATGACTAACAAAGGCATAGGGCGACTAACTAACAATATAGAATCCTCGCCTGGATGTGTCAATAGTATAAGCAATTAGCTGCAAACATTTGATTTCGTTGTTATATATATACACACAGAATGTAATCATATGTATAATACTTTCAATGGCGCCCCACGCTTTTATTAGTCGTGTCTGTAAACTGTAAATGAATGTTGTAAAGACAATTGTTAATATCGTGTGACACTCAACTTATGGTATATAATGCGGTTTTTTTTTCGTTTTAATTATATATATATATATATATATATATATATATTTTTTTTTTTTTTGAATAAACTTTTTGTTTTTATCCTACAGGAAGTGTGTGTATAATGAGAACAAGACATATAAAAAACAAGGTGCCATTTGATGAAAGCATTCTTGGCCTGGCCGATTGTGACAGCAATCTCTTGGCATATTCAGTTGGCGCTGTCATATTTGAATTGACACTGTCGGGCCTGTTTTTCTGTGTTGCTGTCTTTTCTCTCTGTGAAGTGGTGTGCATTGAGTACTGTCTGACATATCTGCATCGAGTTAGTAAATGCGGTAGAACAATCAACAGTTGACTTAGATCAAGCTGGAAAATTAAATAGAACGGCCAACGGTTGGATGTGATGAAAACTAGAGAACTGTGCTGAAGAAACTAACAGGTGGTGAGGCAAGCCAGATGATGATAGTGAAGATTCCAACGGTTTAATGAGATCAGGTCAACAGATATGATTAATTAAATGTCGAATAAGATTAAACCAGACAACTGAGAGGAAAACTAGCCTTTAAGGAGACCCATACATGCAGTTGTTCAAAACTACCACAGTTGGGTAAGATCGAGCTAGAAAGAAGTGTTAAAACTACCTACAGATGGGTAATATCGAGCTAGAAAGAAGTGTTAAAACTACCGACAGTTGGGTAAGATCAAGCTAGAAAGAAGTGTTAAAACTACCGACAGTTGGGTAAGATCAAGCTAGAAAGAAGTGTTAAAACTACCTACAGTTGGGTAAGATCAAGCTAGAAAGAAGTGTTAAAACTACCTACAGATGGGTAAGATCAAGCTAAAAAGAAGTGTTAAAACTACCTACAGTTGGGTTATATCGAGCTAGAAAGAAGTGTTAAAACTACCTACAGATGGGTAAGATCAAGCTAGAAAGAAGTGTTAAAACCACCAACAGTTGGGTAAGATCAAGCTAGAAAGAAGTGTTAAAACTACCGACAGTTGGGTAAGATCAAGCTAGAAAGAAGTGTTAAAACTACCTACAGTTGGGTAATATCGAGCTAGAAAGAAGTGTTAAAACTACCTACAGATGGGTAAGATCAAGCTAGAAAGAAGTGTTAAAACTACCGACAAGTGGGTAACATCAAGCTAGAAAGAAGTGTTAAAACTACCTACAGTTGGGTAATATCGAGCTAGAAAGAAGTGTTAAAACTACCTACAGATGGGTAAGATCAAGCTAGAAAGAAGTGTTAAAACTACCGACAGTTGGGTAAGATCAAGCTAGAAAGAAGTGTTAAAACTACCGACAGTTGGGTAAGATCAAGCTAGAAAGAAGTGTTAAAACTACCTACGGTTGGGTAAGATCAAGCTAGAAAGAAGTGTTAAAACTACCTACAGATGGGTAAGATCAAGCTAGAAAGAAGTGTTAAAACTACCAACAGTTGGGTAAGATCGAGCTAGAAAGAAGTGTTAAAACTACCAACAGTTGGGTAAGATCAAGCTAGAAAGAAGTGTTAAAACCACCAACAGTTGGGTAAGATCACGCTAGAAAGAAGTGTTAAAACCACCAACAGTTGGGTAAGATCAAGCTAGAAAGACGTGTTAAAACTACCAACAGTTGGGTAAGATCAAGCTTGAAAGAAGTGTTAAAACCACCAACAGTTGGGTAAGATCAAGCTAGAAAGACGTGTTAAAACTACCAACAGTTGGGTAAGATCAAGCTTGAAAGAAGTGTTAAAACTACCAACAGTTGGGTAAGATCAAGCTAGAAAGAAGTGGTAAAACAAACAGTTTTATGAGTTTTTGTAAGGCAGTAATGAGAGAAAAAGAAATGCCAACATTTGATTTAAACAAAGCCAGATTTCTGTGGTGAAACTTTCATTTATTGCATGTATCAAACCAGGCAGATGAATTTAACACAGCTGAATGCCATAAAGTTAGACGTTGTGAAACTATCACCATGTTTATGACATAAAGCTCGACAGTTGTATTTAAAAAAATAACTTTAGGCTTGGCATTTGTGGTAAAGTTATAAAGCTGGTTAGTTCAAAGCAAACTAGTTAAGTACTTATTCGAAACTACGAACAGTTTAACGGGATAAAGCTAGACGGTAGTGGTAAATTATTTAAAGCCAGACAGTTGTGGTAAATTATTTCAAGCCATACAACTGTGGTAAATTATTTCAAGCCAGACAACTGTGGTAAATTATTTCAAGCCAGACAGTGGGCATCGATTATTTCAAGACAGACAGTTGTGGTAAATTATTTGAAGCCTTGATATATCCAATATTTCAATTCAATTTTGCCAAATGTAATTTTATACTTTATTGCATCCTTTCTCTGTGAAATAGCCACCGAGCACTCCAGTGTGTTCATTTTTTGTAATGTTTTTTTAATGTTGATGTTCCATCATTAAAATATACTGCTGCACTTTAAACTGCCGTTTCTGCTGTTTTCATTGCAACACATTATTCCACTGTATACGACTATATCTAACTGTGATGTCATGTGAAAATCTTCTTTGTGAATCTTCATTCAGTTCACACAACAAACTGTCTTCACTGTAACTGTTATTTCAGTTATTTCCTCATTGTTGGCATAGTATGTTTATTACTTCGAAATTTTCTCTTAATCGGGCTACTAGAGTTCATGTTACACATGCTTTGAAGAAATAAACGGGAAATTGTTTTAAAATAAGACCTGAGCAGAATCAAACAAAGCTAAAACTGTACCTACAAAAATTATACTAGAATAGTGGGAAATCAGTAACATGTGTTGACAGTTTTACGCCATTTAATTAGAGTAAACTCGCTCCTAAAGTTTTTTAAACTGTAAACCCGCTCTCTTGTCGTGAAGGTAGGTGGCTAATTTGCTACCGCAGCGACAAAATTTCAGGGGGTGGTAGATAGGCTACATGCAGTCGTGGGGTCTAGGCTGCATGCAGTTGTGGGGTCTAAGCTGTATGCAGTTGTGGGACCCAGGCTGCACTCTCTCGTGGGATGTACGTAGGTTGGAGTTAGGTCCAGTTCTAGACGTTTTGGCGTAGTTTAAAGCACCCCAAAGCCGGTCTTACCACCCAATAAAATATTGTACTGTCCCCATGACGTCATCTTGGGGTGGCTTATTACGAAATAACCATTTCATAAACAAAATAGAAATGACAATACAGACTTCTTGAAATAATACAACTCGTGAAGATAAGTGCTTACACATATCTGATATAGACAATCTTCACTCTTAGGAGATTTCAGAAGAAAGCCAGCAGCAGAAAAGTCCAACATCGAACAGTTTAAAAGGGGAATGGGTGCGGGGTGCGACAGAAGCGCTGAATACAAGGTGCGGGATAAATTCACATTGTGTCACAGAAGAGCATGTGTATTTTTAAGTATTATTGATAACTAGCGGGGGGAAAAGGCTGTCTGTAATTCAGCTTTTCAAATAGATAGTTTTTAATTATAGGTACGTTAAACGAACCTTTCAAGTGGGTGCTATGTTGGCGTGACTGGACGCCAATTAACAGGTTTGATAACCTATCGATATGATTTGCCTCTAACAGATAGGTTATGGCTGAGGTACACATAACTCTTCTATCATGTAGTGATAGATCAAACGTTTAGAGCTCTTCATTAGAGTGATAAATAGGAAGGATCCATATGCATCTCATGCCTATTAAAATCATAATATGGATATCTGAGCATATGACACACACACACACACATATTGGGAAAGCAGACAAGGATGCTACTTGAGATACTCCAGCCTAGCTGTAAATCACAGCACAGTTTGTCAGATGCCTTTTAAAAACGAACACTGAGAAGAAGAAAAAAAAAAGACCAGTGCCTTAAACCAGCCTTCTAGATCTTGATGTTGTAATGTATGCCTCTTGGCATAAATAGTCCCCTTCCACCCAACCCCCTATCAGACATTTTTTTTTTTTTACGTCAACTACTTTTTCCTCTAGTAGGCTCTGTGGCTAAGTCGATGCGAACGCTTCGCTTCGTAATGCCGGGATGCCAGGTTCGATCCCAACTGCGGGCATACGCCTTGCGTTGGTTTCGACAGTGGTATCAAGAAAGCCGACCGTCCAGAAGCAATGGCAAACTACTGGATGTAAATTGCCTAGAGAAACCACACAACAGCCAGGAGCTGTTAGGGTTGGTTCTGCAACGTCCTGCAAAGGATACGCAACTAACTAACTTCTTCCTCTAGGAAACCGCCCTGGTGTAACGACTAGATGCTCACCTGGGGATCGGAAGGTCATGGGTTCTGGTCCTGACGGAAGCAGATTTGTCTCTCTTAATATAACCTTGGCTTAGAGGTCGACCAAGCTTTGAATGGGTACCAGGTAAAGTCCTGGTAAGTAAAGGCGGCCTATGTGATGTTGACTATATCAACCGCCATGCGCTGACTGGTGTATAAATATAGGTCTAGCCCTATTTGCCCATTACGTCTGAAGGCGTGGAAAAAGACCCGTTACTTCTTCCTCGTACCGCACAAGACAATCCAATCAGCACAAAGAAGCATATCATGCAGTGCATTTTCACTCCCACTCTACGCTACCAGAGCCGAATATGGTCGCTCGTAACAAACAGAGGAAGAAAATTAGTAGTCGTGGAAACGGGATGTCTGGTAAAAAGTGCAGAAATATCCAGAAGAGATTAGACCAGGAAGGAAGTCACTAAAAAAAACTGCACCTTACTAATCCGACATTGCCTATAGAGACAGAAAACAAACTGGTTTGTCCACTCAGACTGACTGACGTTCAACACCACCAGGCCCAGACAACGAGCGATAAACATCCGGTGAAACAAAATGCCATAATTCGGATGAGAATCACTTGAGCGCTAGTCTCAAAAATCCCGTTCAACCCATAGTTTATGTTTGGGGCTACCGACTACAGTCGAGATAGGGCTTTCAGATAACAAACAAAAAAAAAACAAAAAAAAAAAAAAAAAAAAAAAAAAAAAATTCGTCCCATATTGGGGCGGCGATTATGTGCGAAATCGGACAGAATTTCAGAGAAATTATAAAACAGCCAGAGACGGCCAGAATAGCCTTGCCTTGCGAACCAACCAAAAAAAAAAAAAAAAAAATTTGTCCCGTTCAGCCAGCATCCCCGAAGCGGTATCTTTTGGTTATAATTGTGACTTATGTTATTTGCGCCATACAAAATTGCTTAACATTGCTGGCCATCAAGTAGACCTAGTAGGGACTGTTGCAGTGTTGATGCAATTCGCGGCCGGCTTGAGTATTTAACAGCGGGAGCCGGCTGTGATGCGATCAAAGCAGTCAGACCTAAAAACTGTCTCGACCGACGACTAGGTCGTTTACTGGCCAGCTAATTGGTGACCCGGTCGCTGAAGACCGGGTCAGCGAAAGCCAGAACCTAGGGGGCTGTGTGGTCACGAGGAATTGGTTACTACTTGTGTGCTATGGTGTTGATCCGGTGTTCAAACCTTCAAGCCAAAACCTTTTATCTCTCGCGAGATCAGATTCGGTACACGATGAAGCGAAGAAGTGGTACAAGAAAACTAATTTGTGTATAGGTAGTTATCGCATGGGGAAAGTAAAAACCGAAGGATCCTCTTTAAACAATTTTCGCTTCAATGGGGTTTTTACCCTAGACCTCTGCGCCTGCAGGTGAGAGTAGAATAGTGAGACCAAACAGCCATTATTAGATGCACATAGGGTTGAGTAAATACACTGCCCGAACCTATCAAGGCCATCGGGTTTCGGATTGCTTATTACTGTATTATGAAAATCTGTTGGCAGAAAGACTGCACATATTTGTTTCGTTTATGTTTATGTTTAATTAAGAATCGACATCACGCACTAGGTATATTCCCATAAACGTTCTGTCTACATCTTCAGCAGCAAGCGCCGAAGACCATTCCTGAACTACTACCAGCAAAAAGTCTGATTGTATGTCCGTCTCACCTCACCCTCAAGTCTTGCACGTCGGCCAAATAACCTGGTCATTCCTCGATTCACCACTCTCCTCAGACCGTGATAATTCATTGTTTCGTCAAGAAAGGACGGAGAATACTTTTTAAATAACTAATAATATAAACAGGGACAAACATCTCGGGGGTAAACAAACTTTTCTTGAATTCATCGTTTGTGTCTTTTAATTTCTTTAATTCTCCTGTTGCTGTTGCTGATTCGGCGCATTAGTATCTTTTATATATGCAGTAATCATTTTATCTAGGTACAGACAGTTTTTCCTTCAAATGTATGTTGTTAGTCAAATAAGTTCTCAGTTCTCGAACGTCGTCCTCAGGCTCGTCAAACCAAACCTCTGAGATTGATGCTCAAAGAGGTATTTTAGTATCTTTTTCACAATAACAATACGATAGCCACAAAAGGTCTGCAGCCCTTCTTTTAATTTTTCCTGAATGAACCCTTTGATATTACTGGGACAGCTAGCTCCTTTCTTATAACAGAGACCCAGCACAATGAAACATCTTGTTATCCTCCGAATAACCGTAAGTATAACGGTCCCAAATTATCGAGGCCGAAAATATCGCCTCAGTCACTTGTCAATTGCAGACTTACGGGGACCATACCGCCATCTCCAAGAGTATCCTCCACGCCTCGTGAGCGACATGTGACTGAGGCCCTGTTAGGGTATATTTTCGGCCTCAATAATTTGGGACCGTTATTCAGAGGATAGCCCACGGTCACTCACAACAAATCAGAAAAGAAAATAATAACCATAGAAGTTGTAATGTCTGAAAAAAAACTACAGGGATGACCATAAAAGAAAAAAAAGGAATGAGGTCATAAGAAAACAAATCAGCCCAGGACCCGTTCTAAATTACAAAGACTGTAAATTAAATGGTTTGCTGACTTGAGAGAAAATGTCTTGTGACATCATACCATACAAGACGTACACAAAAATAGAAGAAAGATATAGAGCACGAGGCCGACTAAGAACAAGATGCAACGGTAACATCAGAGAAACCCTACAGCTGCATGATTTATCTATGGCTGAGGTGTCCGCAAAAACAAGAAGCAGAACCTAACATCTACTTGACACTCAAAGTGGTAACAGAAGAAGTGAAGGAAGAAGAAGAACTACACTAATAGAATCCTGTTTGTTGAGCTTTTGTCATTAGCTTTTCACCTGTATCAGGTTGATACTATCATCATCAACCTTTTCCTCGACAGCCTTTGTCTGTCACCTGTATTTTTCAGCATAGTCTTTTTAATAGGACACTGTTTGTCTACCCTCCAAATAATGGTCCTAAATTATAGGGGTGGAAAATATACCCTAACAGGGCCTCAGTTGCGCACTTCCGGGAATTATAATGCCATCGCCGAATTGCCAACTTCCGGCGACTTCCGCCGCCGCCGAGAGTATCCCCCACTCCGCTCATGCGGCGTGGATTGGAGCTAAACTAGATGGCTAGGACTCACGAGCAAATAAATCAAACTGCAGGAGATGCGGTAGCTGCTGCTCGTGAGTCCCAGCTATCTTGTTTAGCCCCAATCCATGCTGCGCGGGGGATACTCTCGGCGGTGGCGGAAGTCGCCAGGAGCGCGCAGTTTAAGACGGTGGAAGTGCACAATTGACATGTGATTGAGGCCCTGTTAGGGTTATTTTCCGCCTCGATAATTAAGGACCGTTATTCGGAGGATAGCCCACAGTTTGAAGTTAAGGTTGAGCGGATCAACTTCACTGCACCAGGTTTGATCTCATATGGCTCAGTCTTTTACTGTAGAAGAACTAGCCGCCCACTTAAAGCATTGCTCAAAGCATGAACACTGTAGTTCCGGGGACAATCCCCAGGGGCCTCTGTACAAATAGCACTCTCAAAAGAACCAGATTACGCAGCTGGGAAACAAACCCATGACGTTCAGTGCATGAGGAAGATGCCTTGGCCATAGAGACCTCCTGAATTAGACAGCAAAAGCTAAGCCTCACATAACTGTTGTATACAAGGCTTTTTTTAATGGAAAAATAGGGGCCAGTACTTGTCACAGAGTGTCTAAAAAGGTACCATTACCAAAAATGTCTAAAAAGGTACCATTACCAAAAGTGTCTAAAAAGGTACCATTACCAAAAGTATCTAAAAAGGTACCATTACCAAAAGTGTCTAAAAATGTGAGGGTATTTACCACAAAGTGTCTGTTACAATAACTCTTAAAAATAATGTAGAAAAGTACCGGTACTGTGCACTGTTGCGTACCACTCGGAAAAAAAGCCCTGGTTATATGAGCCCATTCCAGTTAGACATTTATTACTTCACAGTAGCGAGCTGCAGTAGCATCGTGTCTAGATGCTCATCTTCAACCCCAGAAGTTGTGGGTTTGAATCCACATCTAGGCGAATATTTTACTAAACTAACCTTGGCTCCCAAACTGACCTCTTCTAATGGGTACTGGGTAATGTCCTGGGAAGTAAAAGCGGCCAATTTGATGTTTACCACATCACCTAGGGAATGCTGATTGATCTATAAATGTATGTCTAGCAACGTATACCTAATGCGCTACTGGTGCTCACTGTACTTTACACCTACCTGGGTGGGAGATATTTAAAATAAAAATGAATGTATGGATTCTCCAAATCATGCACTGTACGTTGTGTTTCATCTGTAGAGTTAAAAATCCACATGTTTGATATATTATAATGTATATGGGATAACAGGGATGTCTTTTGTCGCCTCTCTTATTTTTACTGGCTATAGACTGGACTATGAAAACAGTAACTGCTAACACCAAGAATGGAATTCAGTGGACCCCTACAAAACAGCGTGATGATCTGGACTTCGCTGATGATATTGCCCTTCTGTCCCATTCAGGAAATCAGATACAAGATAAATTAAATATACTTAATGTGAGATCACAGCAGCTTGGTCTGAAAATCCATAAAGGAAAGACAAAGATAATGAGAATAAATCAGGCAAATAGAAGTGTGGTTTCTCTAAATGGCACCCACTCCAAGACGTGGAGTCGTACACCTATTTAGGCAGTAATGTAGATAAAGATGGAGGAACTGATAGAGATATTAAAATAAGAATACAAAAGGCAAGAGGGGCTTTCATAGCACTAGGGAATTTGTGGAGGTCAAAAGAAATTAAAAGAAATACTAAACTAAAATTTTTTAATTCTAATGTCAAATCAGTACTATTGTATGGGGCGGAAACATGGAGAACAACCAAGGCAATTACTAATAAATTACAGACATTCATTAACTGGTGCCTGCGCAGAATAGAGGGAATAAAATGGTATGATAGAATAACTAATGTAGAACTTTGGGAGAGAACTAAACAGGCTCCAGTGGATCAGGAGGTGAGGAAAAGACGCTGGCGTTGGATAGGGCACACACTGAGAAAACAGGAGAACAGCATAACTAGAATTTCTTTGCATTGGAACTCACAGGGGCATAGGAATAAAGGAAGGCCAAAAAATACATGGAGAAGAGAGCTGGAGAATGAGGTTAGAAAGATTGGGAGGACATGGGGAGAGCTCCATGTAATGGCGAAGGATAGAACGACTTGGAATGAGTTGGTTGAGGGCCTATGCTCCATTGGGGGATAGAAAGGCAGAAGAAGAAGAAGATGAGATAAAGAAAATGCTTTAAAAAATGTACACATAAGAAATATTTAAAAATTCTGAAAATCTACATGCTCAATTAATATATTCTTCTTATTTTGTTTACTGGCTGTAAGATACAACAGAAAGTCTTAGTTCATCCATTTTGCCTTTGGCTTTGTGCCACAGCCTGAGCGATGTGTGTACATATTTGTACTGGCTTATTTGTGTGCAGTTGGTCATTGCTTGCTGCTTGGGCAGTTATACTCCGACTTCGAAGAAAGCTCCCAATATGTCACTAATGCGACATGCTTGTTGGGGAAGAAGCGGGTCTGTTCTTTTTTTCCCCCCATAATGGGGCCCCGGAACCCACACAGGAAAGTCAATATATTAAAATTTGTTGATTATACGAAAATATGCTGCTAAAGTTTCATGTATGTTTGAAATAATAAATTAAAATTGGCTAAAAAGAAAATGTTGCTCAAATCTGTACTGTTTATTGAAGTAATATTATATACTGTTCTGTGTTCCAGGGTTTAGGAAGCACAGAACACAGCCATGTCCACAGATAACACAACATCTGAGTTCCCTGATGTTACCAATACAATTGTTGACAAACTGTGTGGAGATGTTCACACCCTTCCCCTGACATCGGCAAAAAGAACTTTCACTAAGACAGTGCTCAAACAAGGTGAAGGTTTTTTACGACCATATATGGAAGCTACATGTATTCTGGATATTATTGATAAAACACCTGAAAATGGAGCTGAGAATAAAAGTGAACATTTAGAAAGGTTAAAAATTCAATTAGGAGCAAATGTAGAATTGATGCTAGGATCGGCAGAAACTGAAGTTGCCAGAATTGTGGAAAAATGTGTTTTAACGATGAGAAAAGGGGAAGAGAGTGAGTTCATTGTGAAATTTGTGAGTCGTGGAGATGGCAACACCCAAGGACAGCTTATGTCGTATGTTCTTGTCTTATATCTCCATAGCTTCTCAGAAACAAAGCCAACCTGGTCACTGGCATCTGATGAGAAATACCGCCTGGCCTTGTTACATAAAGACAAGGGAACAGAATATTTTAAAGATGGCAGAATTGAAGCAGCATTTTGTCAGTATAGTACTGCCACCGTATACCTAATTTGCATATCAGAATGCACATCAGTTATTGATAAAAATGACAAGCCACAGGCAAAATCCCAGATTGAAAAATATAAGGCTTTAAAATGTGTTTGTTACCTAAATCTGGCAGCTTGTCAAATGAAGGTGGCTAATCATAAAAGTGTCATAACCAATTGTACAGAAGCTCTGAAACTAGACAAGTCCAATGTTAAAGCGCTGTACAGAAGAGCACAAGCTTACCTGGCATGTGGGGACAAGAAAGAAGCAAGGTAGGTAACCTATTGTGAAACCTAATGAATATACAGTAAAAAGGGTAAAGCAAATAAAGGAATCCCTTCTACAGAGGCCACCACATTCAGCTGTAAGCAAAGAACCCTTTTTCAAGCCCCAGGCATATTGGCTCGACTTACATTTTGTAGACTGATCGCCACTTGGTGGGTGATGTGGTCAGCATCACACCAGCCGCTTTTGCTTCCCATGACTTTTACCTGGTGCCCATTCTGGGTTGACCTGGGGGCCAAGGGTATTTTAAGAAAAAAAAGTCCAGCCCTCTGGATTTAAACCCATGACACATGACATTCGGATCCGCAGGTGAGTTAGTCACAACACAATGGTGACTCCCACATTCAGATGTAGCTGCCTGTTTTACTATTAAATTTATTGTTTTGAATCTTCAACATTTATTCAGTCAATCACTCACATGCTGCCTCCACAGTGAAGGTTGGCTGTGATGGATCTTCAGCAATCTCTTGTCTCTTGCCCTGTTTTTACATTCTGTTTGCTCACCTTTTGATTTTATCCTATCTCACTTTTCTGGCTTGCTTGTCTTCTCTCATCACTTGGTGGTTGGAGTATTCTTCCCTCTGTTATTGTTGTGCAGTTCAGTTTGTGTCGAGAAAGGCCCCGGCTGAAACTTCAGTTTGTGTTGTTTTGTGCAAGTTTGTCTGCTTCCCTATTTTGTTAAGATCTTTAGCCACATTTCACTGAATTAATCTCTTGTCTTCCAACTGCTTCCTCCAGTAACTTAGAAGATTCAGTCAACATGAGCAACCTGACTGCAGCCAGTAGTGTTGGGGGCAGCTAGCTCTCCTAGGAGGGTGAAAAGTGAAAATTAGTAGCCAGATGCTGTTCCTTGATTGCACATGCCAGTCCCCCCCCCCCCCCCACCACCACCACCAGTGGTGCAGACTGGAAACTGTATCTGTGAGGATACAGGTAAACAGGGAAATGGCCACCTGGGGAGGAATGGGAGCCCCACCAGGGTTGAAATACTGCCCGAGACGCAAGGCGAAATATCCAATGGTATGGACATGTAATAAGATCTAACGTTCTCTCAAAAACAATACTGCAGCGCTCAATAGAGGGAAAGAGGAGAAGAGGCAGACCAAGAAAGACCTCGTTATAGAACCTGACTGACTGGACAGGCCTAAGTCATGCAACCATGAAGTCCATCACAACTGACCGCCAAAGGTGGAGGGAGGTGATCAGACGGTCAGCAGAAGCTGGTGACGCAATGATACATAGTATTACGGAATGATGATGATGAGCAACCTGTCTTGAAGCTTTATTTTCATTATTTCACATAAGAACGTTTAAAATACGATACTCAGAGAAAGTAAATAATAACAGAGTCCACGACACATTAATTATACACGAAACTTCTTCATCTTCAGGGAAAACTGTCACTCTTTGGCTGCATTGTAGGATGTATGTAAACAATATTGGTATTTGGATATCAAAATGAAATGTGCCTAATTGATTTTTACGAGTTGAAATAAGAAATCAAGTTATTCCTGGAAAAGCAAGGAAAATAAAAACTTGTGGCCGGTTTTAATAATGAAGCTTGGTTGAGAAGAATTACTTACCTAGCAGACATATTAAAATAACAAAGGAGGTTTGAGATTTGAACAACGAATCAACATCATGGCACACGGGTAGTATGCCATAAGTGCTCAGTTCTTCTTGTAAAATGGGACTGAATAGAGGTTTGTTGAAACTGGATGTGCTGTCGAAAAGAAATTGAGATAACAGTATTTCATGCTTACCACAACACAGTGTATCAACTGCCACTTTTAAGGGGGAATGAAGAAGAAAAAGAAGTAAATGTAGAATAATGTCTGATAATGACCAAAGTTCTTTCATCATGTAATGAGAAGAGAAGCACTAGAAAATATAATGACAGCTGGAAAGATCACTGGTAGCAGAGGCAGACCAAGAGAAATGATGGTGGATGGTTTTAGACAGTGGTGTGGCGGAATATCATCAGTGGAATGGATCCAGAACACCAAAGACCGAGAGCTGTGGAGATGCATGAACGCGTTTACCGGCTGGCAAGGCACTTGATGATGAGAATAATGTTTGAGATTGTCTAAGTACAGTCATTGGCTGACAATAGAGTGAAATTGCATCTATAAAATGTATGTGATTTTTTTTTTAAACCTTTGATCTTTTTTTTTTAGGACTGACCTTAAGCAAGCACTGAAGATTGAGCCCAAAAATGGGGCAGTCTCATCACTCCTGCAGCAGTGTAAACAGTGACAGGAAGATAACAAGATGGTGAAAGTACAGATAGCAAAATTATAAAAGAACTGATAACAAGATTTTGAAAGCACAAATAATAGGATGGTTTTCTTTTTTTTTTTAAAAATTGTAGATGTGTTTGGCTTTGTTTTTGTAGCTGGTGATGAGCATTAACATCAGGTAACTTAAAAAAAAAGGTCCATTAATGGTCGTTTGATAGTTGTTTCTCGAGCTGAAAATAAGATTTATATCCCTTGCCATCATTAAAAGGCAACAAATAAAATGGAGAGAAATTTAGAGAAAATGCCTTCTGATGCCATACCATACAAGGCATACACCAAAAGAGGAGAGGGATAAGATGAGAGATAACATCGAAGAAACTCGACAACATTACAATGTGTCTGTGGTCACGGTGACCAGAAGAGCAAGAAGCAGAACTGTATATCTTCCTCGACACCCAAAGTGGTTAAAAAATTAAAACAAAATAAGAAGCGAAGAAGGTCATTACTTACCTTCTCATATCATTGCCAAGGTAGGCATGTAGTATTGCTCATTGTATGATCACCTGGTATTGCCAGATATTTTGGGGGCACTAAAATGTCCCAGCTATTTAAAATGACAGGTTTTGTTTCATAATCTATGAACTAACATATGTTTTTTTAAACTAATTCCTTTATGTATTAAACCAATACATTTTTGTTTATTGTTTAAATCTGATGTTTCATAATGTCAGAAGGATATGTACAAAATATACACAGGAAAGTCATCCACAGCTAGAGTCTGTCTAGAACACTGGCTCTCAACCTTCCTAATGCTGCGGCCCTTTAATACAGTTCCCAATTGTTTTCCTTCATAACTTTGATGAATATGTGTTTTGTGATGGTCTTATACGACCCCTGTGAAAGGGTCATTCGTCCAAAAAAAGGGTAGTGACCGGCAGGTTGAGAACCGCTGCTCTTGGCGTATGTTAAGGGAATTCTAAACAATAAACTGCATGATCAGTGCTTTCTTGCACTCAGATAGTTAAGATTTCAGGTTGTTATTGTTTTGTAAAGCTTCCACCTGTTGACGGTTAAGTAGTAGAATTTGCTTTGATTCGCAAGCTGCTGTTTATTCCTTGAGTGTTTGAGATAACGGCGTGTCAGATCTGAAAGATACCACTAATCTTCTGTCAGGCAGGTGCCTTTTCAGAAGTCTTTTGGAAGTGAAATAAAATACTAGGCTTTCACATTGCCTCGACCCTTTTGGCCCAAGAAGCCAAATCTCATTACTTCTGTTTAGACATGTCCCTGTAAATGCCAGTTGATTGGAATTTCTGCAGTGGCCTATTCTTAAGCCTAGCTTAATTTAACACCATTGATTCTGTTGGTGCCTCTGCAATGTTTAGGAAACCTAGATATGAATATATTTACTTAATATAACATGTGGGAGTTTATGTAGGAGGAATCTATGGTGGGTGGGTGGGGGGGGGGGGGGGGGTGTGTGGATGGCAGGGGGTGTCTTGTGAACAAAATATCTTTTAAAATCTATTTTGATGTCATAATTTTCCTGTAGCCTCATTGTTAAAAGTCACCCATTACATACTTTTGCAGAGTATATTTATTCAATTCACTCCTTTCATGTTTATTTGTTACTAATTTGACGTATTTCTTGGCCAAAGTTAAGAAAATTTAGATAAATACATTTTAAAATAAATTTTTTAGTGACCTGTGTAAAAAAAAAAATTTTTTAAGAATTTTTCCTGAGAATTTCTAAGGGTGACATTCTGTAGTTAACCATTAAAGAGTATCAGAGAAAGAAAAAACATGGTCACATAATCTTACATAAGCTTGCTGAAGTCATCACTTTGCAGCATTTACCAACTTAGCATTCACTGCACACACAGACTTTGAGACTATCCAAGAATCATGTTAACAGGGTTCCCAGTTCTCAGTTGATTCATTCTGTTTTACTGTAAGCATTTCTTTGTTCAGTGGGAAACAAGTGGATTGAGAAAAAAGAACCTCCAAGAGAACTGCCAAGATGTCCGTTGTTGAGAAAGGCCAAAGGTGCTGGAATGGATCCAATCCATCTTATCAAAAAGATCCCCGTGGGGGTTGAGGGGCCCTATTTTGAGGAGATAAAGGAATATATTCCAACTGCCTCTCTAACACGCTTGTCTTAAAAAGCGACTAAACAGGGATTTTCTCATCTGCGAGAGGTGAGAAACTAACAGTCTGCATACAAGTAAGCCAGATTTGTAAAATGGATGTTCACACAAAAATATCCAGAAGTGGACAAACAACCAGAAGTTTCTGCTGGAGAGTACAGCTGGTGAGCACACTAAGAAGGAGGAAAGACTGCAGGCCCTAGCTGATCTGTACCAGCATGACAGGATGTTAATACTTTGTTTGGAAGCTGCCGTGGCAAGCACATCTGCCTGCCAACTGGCAGTGTTGTTGTGTTTGAATCTCCATTGAGACACTTTAAAATTGGCATGGGTTCCAGCTCAACCCAGCCTAAACATTAGTATCAGGAAATATTCTGGAAGGTAAAGGTGGTTAGCATGATGTTGACATAGTCTATAATTTTTATGTGGTATGTTTATGGAGGTTTACAAGGACATTGTTTGTGAGGAGTGAAGCTTGTAGTTATCATTTTCCTAATATGTCAATATTATCTCTCCCTCCCCCCCCACCCCCCCCCCCCTATCCCCCCCCCCCCCCCCCCCCCCCCCCCCCCCCCTTTTTTTTTTCCTTCCCCTTTTGTTTTTGTTTTACACATTTCTAATATACACGCTGCATGTAATGGTTTTTTTATTTACACTTTTGTAACACATTATACTGTCCCAGAGATTTCCTTTGTATACCAGCTTTATTTTTGAACATCTTATGCGGAAAATGTTTTTGAAAAGATGTAAAGAGTACACTGTATATCTGAATATTTGTTTCATAGATTAAAGTAAGTACTTTGATTGAATTAAGTTTATCAGAGACAACAGAGTTTCCAGCACATTTGATCCACTTCATTGTTACATTGTTTCAGTACCAACTAGCAGCTGTCAGAGAAGCTGGTGTAATATCAGACTAGTGGGGGTGAAAAGCAGGGTGCATCTCTCTCCATACTGGTTCAACATCTATGCCAAAAATAGAATGAGAAATTCAAAGTATTTTCTAGCTGAAAATTTAAATAAAGCAGACAAGCAAAAATGAATAATCTACATTGTGCAAACAAAAAGATTGTGGGATAAATTCGAAATTACCGTGGTAATCAGTTGGCTGATCTTGAATTTCCAGTGGGTAGGACATTCTGATTTGTGCTTTTCTGTGAAAAAGATCCACTTTTGTGTGTGTGCGTGGCAGGGGGGGGGGGTGGGGGGGGGGTCTTTTTTTTGATTATATGTTGACAAATTATAGTAATGCACCTGACATAATAAAAACAGGATAGGAAGTGGCAGAAGTCATTAAACCTTTAGCAGTTTGGATTCATTTTTTAAACGATGCAAATCTGATTCCAGAATTCTGATAATAAGGCCCTTATGTGCCAAGGAGATAAAAAAAAAAAGTTAATTCTCTTCAACAAAAATAGTAAATATATAAATCTTGTTCTCGACTCGGGCTTCATTGATTATTGGTTCATCTGATGACCTTACCAACTGCAGCAGGGAACTTGGAGGATCAAAATCTGGTCATCAGGTTTATAATGAAAATAAAATTCTGCAAAGGAGTTGCCACAATAATAATCTTGATTTTGTAACTGCTTTCCATACTTTAAACAAGATTTTTTTCTGTTTTGGACAGTGCCTGTATTTTGTGATCGCATGTATACAATTTGTTGTTTATTCCTTAAAAGTCTCATATTTCTAACATTCACGTTTTTATCAGAATGGCACTGGTCACTTCACTTCATTCAAAGGGCTTCACATAAAAATCTTAGAAGTGCAATAGAAATTACAGTAACAACAAGCGCCTTTTGTTTTGTAATCTGTCAGCATTGGGAAAACAGATAACAGAACGCTACTCCGCATTGGTGCGTGTCAGAAGTGGGGGATGGCCAGTAAATTTAGTTGTCATTAGGACATTGCAGTGTTCATCTGCACTGTGATATAACATACTTAACACTCTTGATATCCTTAACAACAGTATTGACAAGTTTACAAAGACAATTTGAAGCACCCTCGGACCTTACATTTAATATGATTTCTGTCACACTAATTTTAGCATAGGTCCTGTCATTAATTGTGACCTAGGCTGCATACTAATTGAGACCTAGCATACAGTCCTGTCATAAATTGAGACCTAGCATACAGTCCTGTCATACTAATTGAGACCTAGCATACAGTCCTGTCATGCTAATTGAGACCTAGCATACAGTCCTGTCATACTAATTGAGACCTAGCATACAGTCCTGTCATCATTGAGACTAGCAAGTCCTGTTGCTAATTGTGACCTAGCATACAGTCCTGTCATACTAATTGTGACCTAGCAGACAGTCCTGTCATTAATTGTGACCTAGCAGACAGTCCTGTCATGCTAATTGTGACCTAGCAGACAGTCCTGTCATGCTAAAATTAGTGTCTACAATAATGAGGTGTGACAATGTCTCAAAACAAAGCCATTCCTCCCCACCTGTCATATTTGAAAATAACATTTAAAGAAAAAAAGTGGGTTATCTTGTGAAGATGAATACAACACGACTTTGCTGTCATTCTGGATTAAAAATGATTGCTTGTACAGTTATGTCTGTTTTTTTTTTTAAAATTTTCTTTTGCTAAAAAAAAAAATACAAACAGGTTGTGAGTCACCGTAGCCTAGCGGCGAGACACTCACGTGTGAACTGGAAGGTGGTGGGTTTGTTCAGTGGCGAAGGGGGACTTTAAAAAAATGACCTTGACTCACGGGTCGACCCAGCCTTAAGTGGGTAACGGGTGCAGTCCCGGGAAGTCAAGGCCACCGGTGTGATGCTGACCGCATCACCCATCTTGTGCTTATTGGTCTATAAAAATATAGGTTTAGTTATATATGCCCTATACGCCTAAAGGCATGGAAAAAGGACCTTTCTTTTTTTTTTTTACACACACACACTATCAAAAGGATTAGACAGCAATGGATGAATCAACTGTACATTCAAGGGCATAAGCAGGATAATTATATTAATATGTGTGCAAGCTATGGGATGTTGTCGGGACTGATGTCTGTCTCGACTTTTCACATAAGATAGTGATGGGTATTTTGTGTGATGTTCACTGGCACAGGAACAGAGCAAATATGGGAGCGCTACCTGTTCACCGTGAGGTTGGAACTACGACTGATAACCAGTAACCAACTGATTTTGTTACGATGATACCAGCATTATTTGTACATGTTCAGAATACCACAGAAACTTTCCCTAAATCTTTGCCTGCTGAATTTGGCCTCATATTTCTAAACCTTGAAAAGCCTGTTGTTTTTCAAATATGTGTGTTTCTGGAAATCATTGTAATATTACTTTGACTACCATTCCTCTATTTAAGCTGTTTGATTATATTAACTCTTTCGGTACTAGCCAGCAATTACACTAACTCTTTCTTTCCAGAGAGATTCTGTTTTAAAGCATCTAGTGCTAGACTGAAGAGATAAAATAATAACAGTAGGGGCACTAAACTAACACACAGGATAGCATGAGTTAACGTACCAGATGTTTGAAGTAGAACAATCCAGAAAGTATATTGTCATTGGACTAACAAACAGATCTATTTTGTGTTGAATTGTATCGAAAGAGTTAACTTTTGTAATAATGTGTTACGCTGTTGATTTCCTGTGTTTGATAGCTTATGTACATGATTTCATAGAGCATCAAAAAACAAATGGTTTGGTCAGGATAGAAGAAAATCAGCCAGCATCTAGAGTGTACTACATGAGAACTGCAGGTTGCAAGTCAGAGGCTGACCAAGAAAGAGATGATTGGAGGGAGTAAAAGAGACACTACAGAAACATAACATGACATTAACACAAGCTACACACACCACAGAAACATAACATGACATTAACACAAGTTACACACACACACACAGAAACATAGCACGACATTAACACAAGCTACACACAGAGAAACATAGCATGACATTAACACAAGCTACACACAGAGAAACATAGCATGACATTAACACAAGCTACACACAGAGAAACATAGCATGACTTTAACACAAGCTACACACACCACAGACACATAACATGACATTAACACAATCTACACACACACACAGAGAAACATAGCATGACATTACCACAAGCTACACACACACAGAAACATAACATGACATTACCACAAGCTACACACACACAGAAACATAGCATGACATTAACACAAGCTACACACACACACAGAAACATAACATGACAATTACCAAAACAACTACACACACCACAGAAACATAACATGACATTAACACAAGCTACACACACACACACACACAGAAACATAGCATGACATTAACACAAGCTACACACACCACAGAAACATAACATTAACACAAGCTACACACACCACAGAAACATAACATGACATTAACACAAGCTACACACACCACAGAAACATAGCATGACATTAACACAAGCTACACACACACAGAAACATAGCATGACATTAACACAAGCTACACACACACACACAGAAACATGACATTAACACAAGCTACACACACCACAGAAACATAACATGACATTAACACAAGCTACACACACACAGACACATAGCAGAAACATAACATGACATAACACAAGCTACACACACCACAGAAACAATAACATGACATTAACAACAAGTTACACACATGACACACACACAATTAAACACCACAGAAACATGACATTAACACAAGCTACACACACCACAGAAACATGAATTTAATGACAAGCTACAACACAAGTGACATTTACACAACTACACACACCACAAACAGAAACATGACATTAACACAAGCTACACACACACAGAAACAGAAACATAGCATGACATTAACACAAGCTAACACACCACAGAAACATAACATGACATTAACACAAGCTGACACACACACAGAACAGAAACATAACATGACATAGCATAACACAAGCTACACACACCACAGAAATAATAACATTGACATTAACACGCCAAAGAAACATAGCTACACACCACAGAAACATAACATGACATTAACACAAGCTACACACACCACAGAAACATACATTATGACATTAACACACCAAGAAACATTGACTACACACACTACACACAAAACAGAAACATGACATTAACACAAGCTACACACACCACATGAAACACAAGCTACACACACACACACATGACATTAACACAAGCTACACACACCACAGAAACATAACATGACATTAACACACTACACACGCCACACGAAACATGACATTAACACAAAAAAACATAGCCACAGAAACATGACATTAACACAAGCTACACACACCACAGAAACATAAACATTGACATTAACACAAGCTACACACACACAGAAACAACAAACACACCATAACATAACATGACATTAACACAAGTTACACACACCCACAGAAACATAAACATGACATTAACACAAGTTACACACACACACACAGAAACATAGCATGACATTAACACAAGCTACACACACCACAGAAACATAACATGACATTAACACAAGCTACACACACCACAGAAACATAGCATGACATTAACACAAGCTACACACACACAGAAACATAGCATGACATTAACACAAGCTAAACACAAAGCACAGACATTAACACAAGCTACACACCCCATAACTGAACATTAACAAGTTACACACAACATAACTTAACACATTACACATGACATTAACACAAGCTACACACACCACAGAAACATAACATGACATTAACACAAGCTACACACACCACCGAAACATAGCATGACATTAACACAAGCTACACACACCACAGAAACATAACATGACATTAACACAAGCTACACACACCACAGAAACATAACATGACATTAACACAAGTTACACACACCACAGAAACATGACATTAACACAAGCTACACACACCACAGAAACATAACATGACATTAACACAAGTTACACACACCACAGAAACATGACATTAACACAAGCTACACAATTAGCAAAAGACAGAAAACTACTTCTATCTCCTTTCTGCAATGCTTTACGACATAAAGAAAACTTTAAGTCTGACATTTTGTCATGCAGTATGTGATTTGTAAATCATTTCCATTTTTGCTTTTGATGTCTACAAGTTCATGGATTTTAATGTTTTTTTTTTGGGTGTGCTTTATGTACCAGATTCAATTAAATGTATACCTTTGCTATGGGAGCACACATGTTGTAGCGGCTACACCTGCAGATCCAAAGGCCGTGGATTCGATTCTGAACAAAGCCAGACATTTTTTAGTAATGGCTCCCAGATCGACACACCCTTAAATGGGTACTAGGTAAAGTCCTGGAAAGAAAAGGTAGCTGGCATGATGCTGACCACATAACCCATATAGTGCGGATTGGCCTGTAAAATATAGGTCTAGCCCTATATGCCCAGTGCACCTAGAGTTGTGGAATAGGGGTCCTTTACTTTTCTTTTACCACAGCCAGATCATTTAACTGACTAAACAATAAAGGAAAATTAAGGAGAATTGCGTTATGATACATTTGTTTGTGATGGACAAGGCAGACGTGTGATAGACACCACATGATATGGGCTATGACATATGCAACATATGTTCAAATCAAACATTTAAAAAAAAAAACCTTAGAACAGGGCTATTCAACTGGTGGCTAGCAGAGGCTACTGATCATTGCCAGTTGTATTGTATTAACGATCTTTCTCTGGTCCACCATGACCCCCATTTTTAACATCTTGGCCCCTGAGTAAACTTAGCTGTACAGCGCTGCTCTAGAATATACTTTGTGGCTGAACATTTGTTTACTCTGGAACACACTTTCAGATTAAAAAGTTTTTGTGTGTGTGTGAACTATGAAAAAATGTCATGAACATCCAGTGCAGTTCTAACAACTGGGCAGAGTTAAGTTATTCTTAGTCCTGTGGGCTACACTTTCAGATTTAACATTTGTTGATGCCACACTTTCCTACTAAAGATCAGGCAACACAACTGGTAAGAAATGTACACAAACCGTATGAAACTTCGGGCAAGTATTTTATTCAACATGACCATAAAACATGTCACAAAAATAAATATTGTGTGATTCATAAAAATAAGTCTAAAAGAATAAAGAAAATGACAACTGTTAAATTAGTCTGATGAATGGCAAAAACATTTTATACATGTCAAAGCACCATAAATCTAGCTTTGAAAAAAAAAAAAACTAAAATTAATGATATCCCCGAAATTATACAGCTGGGAGGAAAAAGCTTTCAAATCATTAATCTGTTTAATATTCCTATTATTGTTCTGGCTAGCGGTGTTTGGAAAACAAGGAATTGAACAAGAGAAAAAAAAATGGTAATATAAAATAGCTGTGCTGGCAGGTGGAAGAAATCGGGGAGGAGCGTCCATGACAGAGGGTAGTGCAGCTGACAACTGAGGGGTGTTTTATGACAGAGGGTAATGCAGCTGACAACTGGTAAGATAGTCTATATAACAGAGGGTAGTGGCAGCTGCCACTGAAGGGGTGTCTATGACAGAGGGTAGTGCAGCTGCCAACTGTAGAGGAGTCTATGACAGAGGGTAGTGCACCTGCCAACTGAAGGGGTGTCTGCTGCCAACTGTAGGGGAGTCTATGACAGAGGGTAGTGCACCTGCTAACTGTAGGGGAGTCTATGACAGAGGATAGAGCCGCTGCCAACTGTAGGGGAGTCTATGACAGAGGGTAGTGCACCTGCTAACTGTAGGGGAGTCTATGACAGAGGGTAGTGCAGCTGCTAACTGTTAAGGAGTCTATGACAGAGGGTAGAGCACCTGCCAACTGTTAAGGAGTCTATGACAGAGGGTAGTGCACCTGCTAACTGTAGGGGAGTCTATGACAGAGGGTAGTGCAGCTGCTAACTGTAGGGGAGTCTATGACAGAGGGTAGTGCAGCTGCTAACTGTAGAGGAGTCTATGACAGAGGGTAGTGCAGCTGCTAACTGTAGGGGAGTCTATGACAGAGGATAGAGCCGCTGCCAACTGTAGAGGAGTCTATGACAGAGGGTAGAGCACCTGCCAACTGTTAAGGAGTCTATGACAGAGGGTAGTGCACCTGCCAACTATAGAGGTGTCTATGACAGAGGGTAGTGCAGCTGCCAACTGTAGAGGAGTCTATGACAGAGGGTAGTGCTGCCGCCAACTGAAGAGACTGAACTGTGAACAGAGGTAGTGCAGCTGCCTAACTGACCAGAGGGTCTATGACAGAGGTATGCACCTGCCAACTGAAATGGGTTGCCAACTGGAGGGGAGTCTATGACAGAGGGTGTGCAGCTGCCAACTGTAGGGTGAGTTCTATGACGAGGGTTAGTGCAGCTGCCAACTGTAGGGGAGTCTCTGACAGAGGTAGTGGCGCTGCCAACTGTAGGGGAGTCTATGACAGAGGGTAGTGCAGCTGCTAACTGTTAGAGGAGTCTATGACAGAGGGTAGTGGGCACCCTGCCCAACTGTTGAGGGAGTCTATGACAAGAGGGTTATAAGCACCTGCTACTGTGTAAGGAGTCTATGACAGAGGGTAGTGCAGCTGCCAACCCGTAGAGGGAGGTCTATGACAGAGGGTTAGTGCAGCTGCTAACTGTAGGGATGGTCTATGACAGAGGGTGTGCAGCTGGCCAACTGTACGAGGAGTCTATGACACCCCCTCCTAACAGAGGGTACTGGTGCAGTCTGGCCCAAACCGGTACTGTAGAGGAGTCCTATGACAGAGGGTAGTGGGGGCAGCTGCCCACTGTAGAGGAGTCTAATGACAGAGGGTAGTGCACCCTGCCAACTCTGAGGAGTCTATAGAGGAGTGCAGTCCCCCTATGACAGAGAGGGTAGTGCACGCTGCCAACTCGTAGAGGGAGTCTCTGACAGAGGGTAGAGTACTGTTAAGAGAGGAAGTCCCCCCTCCTGGACAGGAGTCTATGACAGAGGGTAGTGCAGCTGCCACCGTAGAGGAGTCTATGACAGAGGGGTAGTGCAGCTGCCAACTGTAGAAAGGAGTTTCTATGACAGAGGGTAGTGGGACACCTGCCAACTGTAAGGAGTCCTTATGACAGAGAGTAGTGCAGCTACCAAAGTAGAGTAGTCTTGACAGAGGGCCTGCACCTGCCAACTGTTAAAGAGGAAGAGGAGTCTCCCTGACAAGAGAGGGTTAGTGCAGCTGCCAACTGTGGAGGAGTCCCCCTTCTGGACAGAGGTAGTGCTGCCTGCCCCGAAGTGTAGATGAGTCCCATGACAAAGGCTATGGGCCCCTGCCAATCTGTAGAGGGGTCTATGATACAGAGGGTAGTGCCAGCTACTCACTTAAGGAGTCCCTGACAGAGGGTAGTGGGCAGCTTGCCAAACTGTAAGGGGGTCTTGACAGAGGAAGTGCAGCTGCCAACTGTTTGAGGAGTCTATGACAGAGGGAGTGACTGCCAAATGTAGAGGGGCTAGACGAGGGTTTTTGGTGCA
>CAJHNH020003057.1:0-377500 GCA_905116865.2 Candidula unifasciata
AGGTCCCAAGAACCGCGTTCAGTCAATTGGCCATATTTATGGCCTGCCTATATTGCGGCCCCTGGAAAAAAAGCCGGGCGGGGCTGTCAAATAACAAAAAATGTCCTAAAAAGGACGAAACTGGATATGAGTAATAATCTCATTTTGTGCATTATAAGTGGTTTCCCCTACATATGGAAATTGTTACGTCCCTTATTTCTTTCTATTTTTAGGTTATACGAGGGGACGACACACAAACTAATAAAAAAGATAACTTTCGAGTAGTAGTAGTAGTAGTAGTAGTAGTAGTAGTAGTAGTAGTACATTCTACCCCACTAGGACATCACACTAGCGATAAACACCCCATGACACATGTGGATGAGGATCACCCGTGAGGCGGTCCCAGAAACCGTGTTCATCCATTAGACTGACTGAATGACTGATTTTCTACCCCACCAGGACATTACACAAGCGATAAACACCCGATGACACAATGTGCCACCATGCGGATGAGGATCGCCGTGGAGAGGTCCCAGAAACCGCGTTCAGACAATTGGCCACATTTATGGCCGGCCTTTTTTGCGGCCCCTGGCAAAAGCCAGGGTGGGGCTTCAAATAACTAAAAATTTCGTCCTAAAAAGGACGAAACACCTAGCATATGCTAAAGTCATATATAAACAGCCATTAGACCATATTTATAGCCGGTTATATTGCGGCCCCTGACAAGAGCCAGGGTGGGGATTCAAAATAAGGAAAAATGGCATCCTTCAAGGGGATGACGAGAGATTGACTTTCGAGCATAAGTTTTAGTAGAACATTTTACCCCACTAGGACATCACACAAGCGATAAACACCCGATGAAACAAAGTGCCACCATGTGGATGAGGATCACCGTGGAGAGGTCCCAGAAACCGTATTCAGCAAAAAAAAGGCCGTTGCTTTGAATGTGTATATATATATATATATATATATATATATATATATATATATATATATATATATATTAAATATATATATATATATATATATATATATATATATATATATATATATATATATATATATATATATATATACTGGAAACAAAAACAAAAACAAAAAGACAAAACGGCATACTAAAAACTACACAGAATCATCAATTTTATAGTATATCACTCTCATCACGACAGTCATGGAAGTCTCTGTCCCTAGCCAGTTCTTCAGCCCTATGTGCATTCATAGCACATCTTCAATGAAGCTGCATGATACACTAGGAGATTTGGACTGCACGATAGCTTTCATACGGCTACAAGTCTCCTGATATAAGTTTTCTGACAGAAAGATCTAAGAAGACCGTTCTCTCCAGACTATGCCTGACCATTTGACTTCCGTTCAAAATGGACGCTAGGCGGGGCCACTGTTTGGAGCCGAGGCAAATATTTTTGCTTCTGCCGGACGGTGGCCGATGCAGTTTTGCTCCATTTGTAGACTGGATATAGTTTCGTCGCCTAGCTTCTGAGCTGAATGCATGGCGTGACACTGTAAGCTGCGGATTTCATTTGGAATGTTTTTTCGACTGTGACCAACGGGGTGGTGTGAATTGTAGATTCAGAAAATGGCGCGATACCTGTCGTCGCAATGTTGGTGGTGCCCGTATGTGATTAAAATTGATCGCGTGGGCAACTAATGATCTGTTGGTGACTTCTGCCACCATCAATGATGAACTGCATTTCTAATGTCGGACTGTTTGTGTTAGCACTTCGGGTGGCTACCGTATGCTTCAAAGCGAGTGTATGCTAGATATGCTGAAACAGCAGTCTGTCAATCTTTCCACACAGGACTGTGATAAAAATTTCTGTGTTTTTCTTTGGCACAAGAGCGGAGCAAAGATGGGGTGACCCGTTTGCTATGAAGCTAAAACTAAGACTACCCGACCAGTCTCCAGACTATGATAGCCAAAATACCTCACCTTTCGGTACATGATGCTGTTTATGAGCCAATTCTCCTCGATGCACCAACAGTGGCATCATCATCATGTAGAAAGTCCTTCGCAGAGCGTCACTCTCATCACGGTCTTCCTGAAAGTAACCTACTCTCTCGCCTCGCGCACTTTCAAATTTAAAGAGTTATAACCTGTGCGCACCTTTATGCTGGTCGGCCCCTGCATCCCCCTTCTTGGTACGACGTTCTGCTATAATTTTTCCCAAACCATTGCGTCTGATTACTCAACAGAATTCGTGCAATAATCACACACGTACAGGGTAAGTATATCGGCACCAGTGATGAGCTCTTGAAGCCCCAGTATTAGCTGGATTTGACACAGGGAAATGAAAACTCGGTTGTCACCGAATTAATTCTAAACTTTAATGCTGGTCGTCAACTTACTGCCAGTTCTGACGTGAGAAGTGACACCTGACGGGTTCGTGTGTGAGTATACCCTCCTTTAACATCGGTGCGCTTCGTAATGCCGGGGTTACGGGTTCGATCCCAGCTGCGGGTCTTCAACACTGGTATCGAGAAGTCAAAAGTCCAGAAGTAGTGGCAAACTACTGAACGCAGATTTGCCTAGAAAAACTATAACATACCCACACAAAAAAATGATGGCGTAGGTTCTGCAACGTCTTGTAAAGGATAGGCCACTAACCAACCATCGATGCGCGTCGCGGTTTTATTTCTTCTTCACTTCCTCTTTTACCGCTGTGGGTGTCGAGGGAGATATAAGGTTCTGTTCTCTTCTGGCCGCCCCGACCATAGGCACATCGTGCAATTGTAGAGTTTCTCTGATGTTATCCTTCCATTTTGTTCTTGGTCTACCTCGTGCTCTACGTCCTTCTTCTCTGTCCATGTATGCTTTGTATAGTATGGTGTCGCAAGGCATTCTCTCTATTTCTGTTTGACTATTTTGTCGATCATTATGAGGTGCCTTGCCGCCTGGCTTGGGCGATCATGCCTCTCCCCAATCTGCGATCTCTTGCAGCATGTATCAGTTTATGTGCAGAAACACCTCCATACCATGCTCCAAGACCGTCACTCCACTTCCTCTAACCCTCCTTCCACAGAGTGCCGCGTTAGCGCAGTCGATAGGTGGCTCGCTTTCAAATTTAGCTGCGGCTCGCTGCAGCCACGGTCGGTGTTCGACACCGGTCGGTTCCCGGGGTTCACACAGCCTCTAGGAAATGGGTACCAAGGCAGACAGTTTCTTAGCTATCCGCACCGGTGGCAGAGCACTTATGGTTTATAACCGCGTGCAATGACGTTGGTTCAAACCTGACTTTTCCCTCCTTCCACAGATCTTTCTAGTGGTCACAAGTTTTATTTTCCCCTCTTCTCATACCATTGCCTAAAAATGATGACAGCCTCCTTCGGATGTATGTGATAAGTCGTCTTCGGGCTCTCGCCTCTTTTAACACCTCTTGGTTGCTCTTTGTGGCTATCCAAGGTATTTTAAGCATTCTTCTGTAAAACCTTATCTTGAAGGCCTCAAGAAATCGGCCTGCCTACCGATTGTCCAGATTCGCAGCCATATGTTAAAACTGGTCGTATGGAGCTAGCAACAAAAAAAAATACATATATATAACCAAAGACGACGAAGATATATATTGCACAAGGTGTTAATTTATTAAGTGCAGTTTTTGTCTGTTGAATTGTTTCTTATCTCAGCAAGACATCTTCCATCTGATGTTATCCATGTACCCATACTTAAATTTCCGTAGTCCCAGAATAACAGCATTGACTTCTATTACACATTTAGGAATAATTCTTTTCTTTGATACCACTTACTTTTTCCCCATTATTCAAACTTGAGACCCATTCTTCCACTATCTACAACTATCTTTCCGTTAATTTGATATTTTGTTTATTTTCTAGGTTTTTTGTGTGGCTGCCATTTTGACTTATCTTGTTGAAGTCACAATGAAAGATGAGTAAAACGTAAAACGACAGTGGCATGTACAACGCTAAGATTTTTGACAAGCAAATGCATGTCAACCACGCATTTTATATAAAGAAAATGTTTTCAATTTGCTAAAAGGTTTATGTTGTTACCAAATAAATTGATCTGCACTTCGCCGATAAGTTTCCTGTCCCACTCAGGGAATCAGATGCAAGATGAGTTAAATATGCCTGATGCGAGAAAACAGCTAGGTCTCAAAACTCACACAAGTACGAGGTAGACCAAGAACAAATGGACAGATAACCCAACAGCTAGATGCCCATAAGATCTAGGCAGCCAGGAAAGCAAGATTAGGGACCTTTGATCATCTCCGACACCTAAACAGTAAAAAACGAAAGTGAAGAAGACATACCAGATTTCATCAAAAATACAACTCTAGGACACATCCTTTCACATGCAAATCTTGAACAGTCACTAGACTAGAATTACCTGCCTCACTGAGACGCTATGCAAATTGTTTGCTTCTGTCAGACGGTGGCCGTTGTATTTTTGATCCATTTTTAGACAAAGGAAATCGTTTCGTCACCCAGCTACTTAGCTGAGTGCATGGCGTGACCCTGTGAGCTGCGGAGTTCGCTAGGAATGTTTTTCCACTGTGACCAACCTGGCGTTGTGAGCGCGTGCCTGTCGTCGTAATATTGGTGGTGCTCTTATGTGATTAATATTGATTGCGTGTGCAACTGCTCATCTGTTGGTAACTTCTGCTACCCTCTATGATGAACTGCTAATGTCAAACTAAGCATTTTTCATGGCTACTGTGTGCTTTGAATGCGTGTGTATGCTAATGCATAAGCTGAGACAGCAGTCAGTCTATCTTTTCACAAATATTCTGCGTTTTTTTCGTTGTCACAGGAGCGGAACAACAATGGCGTGACCCGTTTGCTATGAAGCTGAAGATTAGCAAGATTACCAAACAGTCATCCACAAGCAAGTCTAAAACGTATCCATCCACTTTCAGATAGCAACAAATTCATAAATAATCTTGTACACATTCATTTTATTTATGGACCCATGACATACAAATTAAAATTTAAAAAAAAAAATGAATTAAAACCTGACAACATGACAGAAATGAGCGTAAAAATACATACAGGTAACCTGAAAATTATGTGCAAAACTGGCAGGCCGTACCAGGTGATACTGATTTCATGGTCAATGTCAATCATCCAGCCTCCCTCATCCTACTGCCAGCTACAACTGATCTCATGTAAAAATTGAGGCAGGCCAACACTCCATGTCCCCCTCCCCCTTTCCTGGCCCACTAATGTCCAGTCAATATAGACAGCCTTTAAGCAATCTGTATAAAAATTTCAAGCCTGGTCTTATTTCATTTCCAAACAGCAATTAAAATCAAGATAAAATGAGAACTTTGTGGCGAGCTGCAGACCCGTCCAAGTGTGTTTAGTAAGGTCTTGATCTTCTATCATTGCGGTCCCTGCAGACGACAAAAAAAAAATTCTACAATCAAGCTTGAGTTATTTACTCAAGATAACGTATTGCCAGGACCATTTTTTCCTAATGCCAGTGAGCAATTAACACATGGATCAACGCACTGTCAGACATACTGGTTTTACTGTCTTTTGTTTGAAAGATTTTCAACATGGGGGGAAACTTTTAACCAGGCTTTAACTGGTACTATCTGCATGTGGATGCGGCTACTGAAGAAAGAGACAATGCCCATTTGGAAATTTCAAGTGCTTGTTTATTTCCTGTTATCCTCCCTATTGTTACGTCTACCGATTGCCAATTTTTTTTTCTCCCTCTCTAGTATTGTATTAAATTATGTCTTCATACGGGCATAGTACTTCACTTGTCAACTCTTTTTGACTCATAGGTACAGTTAGAAAAGGTAATTGGGAAAAAACATTAGGTTTGCAGAACATAATTAGAACAAGAACAAGCAGATCATAAACTCATGAATACCCACATGCCCCCTAACCCAACAAGCATATTGAAAAAGGTGCCTCATGAGGGATTTACGGAAAGCATGCGTAGGACAAATAGCGATTTCAGTGAAATCGCTCTTGTAATGTTGAACGCAAATGTAGTCAAAGACTACAGTGTATAAACCAGCTACTTGGAATTACATCCTCGAAGCTGGGTATCACAAAAACCAAATTGTAAATAGATGCACACACACACCCGTGAATATCCTGCTGTAATCAGGTGACAGGAGGCATATATGCAAAATCTACACATTCACTAAGACTGATGATACAGATGTACAACTGAACAAACTTTAAAGCCTGCTGCGCAACTATTCCAACAAAGGTCAGTGTGCTGGAGTTTCCCACCAGTGCCCCATAGCCTGATCATTCTCCATTTGAAAGTCACAACCACATGCAGCAGAGTTAGCAAGCCCTATTCAATGTAATTGTGCTTTGAGTTTTCAATGTCCAGTTCTGGGCTGTTTATACTGCCATGCTCTGGTCTGTTTATTCAGTTTAGTTTCAGAGACTTCTCTTGACAGCATATAACAGACAGAATGTTGGCAGTATCCTAGCCAGCTGAAAGTAGCCCATATACACAATGACATAGAATAACATTGCAGATGACACTGAAGTAACCCAAGACACTTACACAACACACAATCTGCAGCAAAAATTACAAACAGCCGAAACTCACCTGTCAAAACCACCACCGCCGCCGCTACCACCTCGGCCACCACCAGGTCCCCCACGTCCACCTCGGAAACCACCTCTATCACCTCCTCGATCCCCACCATCTCGGTCTCTGAAGCCACCTCCCCTGCCTCCACCTCGTGAATCACCTCCAAATCGATCTCCTCCGCGGCCAAATCCTCCACGACCTCTTCCTCGACCACCTGAAAGAAGAACCAGAATGTTATTCAAAGCCATCAAAATCTTTGATTCTGTTCAATATCTTTATCCAGACCTACAGAAAAAGAAACCATGGCCTTATCTCCCACATACTTGCCTTCAGACATAATGGGCATATAGGGCTAGACCTTTTACTGCATTAACATCACATTGGTACACTAAGGCTGGGTACACCTGAAAGCAAAGGTCACTTTTTTCTCTCTCCAAAAAGTCCTGCGCCATTTGGTTTTGAACACACGACCTACAGATTAGTTGGCAAGCATCTAGCCGCTAACCCTGTCCTAGATTCATCTAACATAGTTAGGAGAAGCACATTATTGCACACTGTAAATCGTTCACCCAAGAAGACTTCTGTTAAGCACATTGACCTAATTAGTTTTACAAGAGAGGGTATAGGTTCTGTGTGGTCTTTCGGAGGAACAATCAGCTTCTCACCTTCACTTGACAATTTTTGCATGACAGAACAAAACAATGGTGCAACACAACAACAATCAGTGAGAAACACTGACGGTGGTGAAATACAAACAGCGGTTAAACACAATGATCAGTGAGAAACAGTGGTGAAACACAAGCAGTGGTGAAACACTAACAGTTGTTAAACACTAACAGTGGTGCAACACTAACAGTGATGCAAAACAAATGCTACAAATTATCTGGTTGTTAAAGGAATGAGGTTACACTAAACAGTTGAAATTAAGAAGAAGAAAAAGCCAATCCAAAGAAGAACTTGTCAGCTTTACAATAATCATGAACAGCATAAAAGCATGTGACAATGACTGCCAGTAAATGGACAATTACAGATAAAACTGCAGTAATGAAGTCAGGTGACCAACTAACAAACGACTGACAAGATCTCAAAGAAAGCACAGGCTTACCCTCATCATCACCACCACCTCCACTACCACCATCACCGCCAGGTTTGGAAGAGTGGCAGCGGTTGCAAGAATCTCTCCAGGAAAAGTTGGTGTTGCCACAGTCACTGCAACAGCAAGCAAGACATGTTAACAACAGTATACTATTGAGTTGCCATTATGGTAAATGTATGAAATATCTGTTGTTCTGCTTGACACCCCCCCCCCCCCAAAAAAAAACATTTAAATACATTTTTTTTTAAATATGTGGGGTTAGGAGAGATCTGACGATCTTTAGTTAAAGTACCTTGAATAAATCTGCAAAGTGTTCCAACAAATGTTTGGACACATAAAAGTTGCAAACAGCGAGTGAAATGGAGAGAGAAAAGCAGCAACAAAATTCAAAAATCTGTTAGCTGGAACACACTGAAAGAATGTCAGATAACAGAGAGGTAAAAACTGTATACACAAAGAAGCTAAAGGGTCGTAGACCACGAGGCAGACCAAGAAGAAGACGTAGATATAATGTCCAGACAGACCTGTAAACAATTAATGTCACTAACTAGAAAGAGAACCAGAGAGGTAAATGGAGGCAGGCGATATCTGCAGCAATGAACCTCAAGGGCTAGGAATGCTGAAAATGACCTGAATATTTGCGCATTAGCAATAACTGTCCCCATAAACAAGTCATTACATACAAAATGGCCCCAACTGGATGTGACGGTTTTGCAGCTTCAAATTGCACAATCAATCTATGCATTACTTTCAAAGCAGTAAAATAACAGTAGAAGTGACCATAAGAAAGCAAGACTTCTTTAATGTGTTCTGACAAATGCAAAAAGTAAGATAGCCCATCAGGCTCAGGTGATTTACATATATTGTCCTCAATCATTTACAGATCTGAAGAAATGATGCAGTGTGAAGACAATTTGACAAATGACCCCGCTTGTGCCCGACGACAAAAACAAGCCATTTCTCAGTGCTAACTGCAGTAAAACAAAAATTTGACTTGGGGGATGGAAAAAAAACTTACTCGCAAGTCCAGTCACCATCTCGTCCTGAGCCTCCACTTCCACCGAACCCTGCCAACACAGATGGTATAAATGATAAGAATGAAATAACATGTCTACCCGTTGTAACATCTAAGTACCTAGCAGATTTCTAGCAAGTTAAATGATACAGGCAGCCCCAGTAATACACATTTTTAGGACATTAAATAATATAGGCAGCCCCAGTAATACAAATTTCTAGCACGTTAAATGATATCAAAAGCCCCAGTAATATAGATTTCTAGCACGTTAAATTGATACCAACAGCCCCAGTAATACAGATTTCTAGCACGTTAAATGATACCAACAGCCAAAACACTGTTTCACCCTTGTTAGTGTTTCTCACTGATCATTGTTAGTGTTAAGCCGCTGTTTGTATTTCACCACTTGTATTTTACCACAGTAACAGAATTTTATTTAATACAATTGGGACAATGTTCATGTAATGCGCACCCCAAGGCAAGAACCCATGGAGTGATCGTAACATGGTTTAATATAGCATCCAGAGAAACCAGGTCTTTGCGCTGGGCAAAAGACCTCATAATGTTCTCAAATGCTTTTTTAAATGGCACCAAACTTTATGTGGAAAAAGCACAGCCCTTTATTTTAATAACAGATGAATAATGCAGGTGTCAATTTTGATTATTCTATAAATTATAAACAGTATACGGAAGTAAACGACTTTAAAACACAGAAGGTAACTATAATATAAACAGTTAACGCTTACATTAACACTAAGGCAGCTGACTAAACAAGTGGGGACAATGTTCATGTAATGCGCACCCCAAGGCAAGAACCCGTGGAGTGATCGTAACATGGTTTAATATGGCATCTAATAGAGAAACCGGGTTTTCGCACTGGGCTGGAAATCCTATAATGTTCTCAGATGCACATCTAAATGTGGAAAAGCAGAGTGCTTTTATGAACAGATGAATAAATATTGACAAACAATGAATACCAGAAGCAAACAACTAAAAATGTTTTTTTTTAAGCTGCCGATATACAGGTAGGTAATGTTCATGTAATGCGCACCTCAAGGCAAGAACCCGTGGAGTGATCGTAACATGGTTTAATTTGGCATCTAAAAGAGAAACCGGGTCCTTGCGCTGGGCAAGAGACACCACATGTTCTCAGATGCACATCTAAACGGCACCAAACGTAATATGGAAAAGCAGAGCCATTAAATACAAGCAAGCAAATGACTTTTTTGAAAAAAGTTGCAGAAATGCAGGCGGATAATTTTCATGTAATGCACACCCTCAATGCAAGAATCCCTTGACTGATCTTAACATGATTATAGTACAGCACACATAAACCCGGACCTCACAGTGGGCAAAAAAGACCCCACTGATGTTTTCTGCTGACCACTTAATGGGCAGAAACTTAATGAGAAACTAAGATCTAAATGGGAATTATAACCTATCCATCACCAGACCGCAGTTACTTTAAACTCATTCTACCTGAAACTGTTACTTGAATGTGATCAATACAGAGCATGCTTGATTAGGCGACCTCACCAGGGGCCATTAAAAAAATCTTGGCACCCAGGTCAACCCAGCCTTGGTGACCACATCACCCATCTTGTGCCGATTGGTCTATAAAAATATAGGTCTAGCCCTATAAATCCTATATGCCTGATGGTGTCTTTTTTTTTTCACTTACCTGGGACCATAGAAAGGAAGGGTTCTTATCAGAAATGCTCCCTATCCAGATAGAGTTCAAGCAAGAAAAATTGTCAGAGATAAGTAGTTCACCACAACAGACATTCCTCCATTGCACTGTCTTGTAAACAAGTGACTAATACTTTGGGAGGGAACCACTAAAGGGCACACAAGAAACAAGAAGTAAAGAAATAACCTTATCTTTTGAACTACCAATAAACAATGTGCTCAGAACAGAGAGAAACAATGCATGTCCATACTGTGCAAACTCCCAGGGTCCAGACAACCAGGGAGGATCGAGGCATGGTGTTACTGTCACAGCTGTGGGGCACAGTAGGCACACTCACGCAGCTCTACCGCCACAATCCCAAGCTGTGCATTTCCCTACTGCCCTTGCCAACATAAGACGTTCAATCTAACACTCACTAGGGAATAATAGAGTTAAATTTCAAATGACATGTGCACAGAAAAACCAGCCATTCACAATCTAACAAAAAAATGTAAGAAAATACTATAATGCCGCTACAGAGCAAGCAATCAAAGATATGCTTCCCCTATCTGGGTCCGAGTCCTCATTACAAGGGAAACCAAATCTCTGTTGCCACTGAACCATATGTATCTACAACTATAAAGGAAAATAAGTTCTGGGGCAGATAAAACACTAATGCCACTATTTGGGCCAAAATTAAAAAATAAATTGTGCAAACAGTGTAGAAGGCGACCACCAATTTGAAGCAAACAATTTAGGAAAACAAGTCATACATAGGGGGAAAATAACAGGGTAAATGTGATGTTAATTCCAGATACCCAACCACTATATAAGATGACTGGAAAGAATGTTCATGTAATGCGCACCACATGGTAAGAGACTATGGAGTGATCGTAACATGGTTTACTGTAGCATCTAGGGGCAAGCAGGGTCCTCAACATGTGTCAGACAACCCATAATTTTTATTTGTAGATGCTGGACTAAACAAACTATTGCCCAATACAGTTGAAATTTGTCAACCCTTTCCTCACAAGACAGTGGTCAAGTAAAGACAGAACTATGGGCAGTGATTAAACCACAGAACATTGCACACACACATCAAAATTTCAGTCAACATCCACAATCTACTGAATCATAATTACCTCCTCTTCCACCGCCGCCACGATCACCACCCCGGCCTCCACGATCACCACCCCCTCGTCCACCAAAACCGCCACCTATAAAGGAAAAAAGATTTTTTTTTAAATCAAAAATAAAGTCTCCGCAAAAACACAGATGCTGGCAATTCTGGATAATGTAGTGTGCTAGGATCGACCAATCAGCACTCAGTGAGTGATGTAAACATCACATCACCTGCCTTTACTTCCCAGGATTCAACCTTGAAGCCAGGGTTATTTTTTCAGTAAAAAGTCCAGTACTGTAGTATCCAACCACATACCTAAATAGTTAAACAATTGCTGTTCTCTCCCTTTTTCTAGACTGCAGTCTGGAAAGACACCCAGTGAATTAAAGACTAAATTTCAGGTTAGAGACCACAGGCAGAACAGAGGGTCTACCACCTTCATAAGAACACACAGACCCAGCAGAAAGAAATCATCAACACAGCTGGCAATGATCTGCAGACTTGCTGGGTCTCTGCTAAAGCGACAAAGACACACATTGCCAACTCCAGTTTTCTAGTTCTGTTGATAAAAATCAGTACTGACCACTGTCTACAATTATCGGACTTTGTCATGACAATGCTCACAGTCACACTGCTTCAATGTCTGAATGAATATATTCTAGCGTTTCCAGTAAAACACACCCACCCACTCTCACACTGTCGTGTACTGCCCCCCCCCCCCCAACAGCAAGGTATCAAAACTCAGAGCTTACCTCGACCACCTCCACCAATGCTGCCACCTCCACGTCCTCCACCACGAACAAATGCACTCTTCTCCCTTTGAGCCAGCTCCACTTTGATAGTTGAACCATTGAATTCTTTTCCTGTAACAAACAAGGCCACTTAATCAATTATCCAGAAAGTATCACACACAATTATGTCTATCTCTTAATTACTGCCGACCAAAAGCCCCATTACAGAAAGATCATTAACAATACAACTGGGGGGGTTAACTTGCTAGGCATCAGTGAGGCTAAATTTGTCCTGCAGGCCACCAAATGAACAGCCCTGATCTATAGCATGGCTATTCAATGTTGACCCACAAGGAGATGAACCACTGCCAGCTGTACTGAATTAATGATCTGTCTCTGCTCAATAGACCTAATGCGCCATTAACGGGCATAACATAGGAGGCAACTAGAAAGAGTTTTTCATAACAATCTGCCCGAGAGGCAAGGAACCAACTGCAAACAAGCCATATTTGTCAAATCAATGTGCATTTGAGGGCTCTTTGAGACTTAGAGTTCTCTCCCGTGGCCGCACTCCAAACAGTGATCGGAAAAGCCACAACGAAACAAAGAAGACAGTCACGTCGTTATCAGGGCTGCCAATGCTTGGTTGTTTCCCCCAGATCTGGGTTTTTTTCTACGCTGCAGGACAATTCTGGGTGTTTTTTTTGGGTGTGTTTTGTTTGTTGGTGTTTGCCGATTTGTATGCTTTAATGATCGATAAATTTGCGTGGTTAGGGGTTAGGGTTAGGGAGTAGGATTAGGGTTAGCGGTAGGGTTAGGTTTAGCGTTAGATTTGACAATTTTGACGCCGGAGTTTCCTATAATCGCGCACAGTCCCATACACACACACAAACAATCGAGGGCCTCTGGATGCTGGTGAAACGAACAATTCGCCAACGATTAGGGGCACCAGCCGCACGCTATTGGCGTCATATTTGGCAGAGTTTCAGTGGCGCCACTCCCACAAACATCATATTGTCGGCCAGTATTTCGAAATCCTACGTCAAAATTTTCACATCTAACCCTACCCCTAACTCTAATCCAACAACCGCATGATGATGACTACACAACCATTCACAATGCCTCACGCAACCGTACGCAACCCTGCACGCAACCATATGATGATGCCACGATGCCTCACGCAACCGTACGCAGCTCTACACGCAACCGCAGGATGATAGGTAAGTGTGTCGTTTGTTTTCCGTTCACTGTTTGGAGTGCGGCCAAGGGAGAGAACTCTGACTAAGTCGTCCAAGGCTTTTTATTCTTCGTCCGGATTTGCCAGTAGGCCCATTTGAGTTCCAAGTGTTCTGAATGACGTCCAGTGCCTCCTATATGGGACCTAATATCTGACCTGCTAGTACACTGACAATAAACATTAAAACTGTAACAACAAAATTTTTAAGTGTTATATTTAAAAAATCGTGTCATAAGACTATGTTATATGTCCATCCTATTATCTCTAGTAGCTTAGTGACCCAGCTACACATTTCATTTTCTGAAGCCCTGTTCGGCATCAGGTTTTGAAGAGCAGCCTCTGATGTTGCATGTATCCTTCAGCTCTGCTTCAATCGTCTAAATCTCAGGGCAACTCCTGTCCCTACTGGTTACATTTAGATTTCATTGCAGACATTTCACTTGTCACTTTTATTGTGAATGTTCACATTTAGCACTGGCAACAAAGTGCCACATATTTATATATATCTATATTATTTCTAGCCAACAATAAACGTTAATATCTTTGCCAGTACTATAATATTGTGACTGTGAGACAGACTTACCGTCAAACCAGTCAATGGCTGCCTTGGCTGTGTCAGGGTCATCAAAGGTCACGGTAGCTTCTCCCTTTGGCAGGTTGGTGTTCTTGTCCTTGTAGATCCAGACTTTGGGGGTGTTGGTTTTCTTGTCAGTCTGTGCACACACAGGATGGGAGGACATGTCAGGTAACTCTCACAGTTCTCACTTGACAAACATGTCATATTCAGTAGGAAGCAATTCCTTTATATACATTATAAACTTCAGCTGGACATATGACCAAGTGGGCCTCCTACAACAAGATAATGTTTTGAGTTCGTCAACAATACTGAGCCATGAAGTGGTGCTACAAACCACCCTACTGTAGTGGTTTAGCTGTTTAGCATCTCAGTTAGTTGGGTTATCATCATTGCCTGCCGGACATGTCCATAGGTTCTCAGATCCTCCCCTCAGTATAATCCCCAACGTCTGATGGCTAATAGTACCAGTTCTATGTTGATTAACAAGTCTTCTGGCGCGTCTGGTGTTTTTTTTGCTGTGCAGATCGTAATTCCCAAGTCTGCTTAGCATCTCAATTCTGGTTTAAGAGGTAAACCAGTGAATTTCCAGAATATTTTAACTCTATTCAATAGATCAAGAAGCGCTGGAGCCTCGACGGCCGTTAAAACCAAATTTTGTGATGCATTCATCCACAGACCCGGTAGGTGGTGAATTTGTGTAAACAACTCCCTTGACCCCTAATGCTCAACTCCATGGGCTAAAATAGCTTAGGCAGAGAGAGAGAGAGAGAGAGAGAGAGAGAGAGAGAGAGAGAGATGAGAGAGAGAAAGAGAGAGAGAGAGAGAAGAGAGAGAGAGAGAGAGAGAGAGAGAGAGAGAGAGAGAGAGAGAGAGAGAAAGAGAGAGAGAGAAAGAGAGAGAGAGAGAAAGAGAGAGAGAGAGAAAGAGAGAGAGAGAGAGAAGAGAGAGAGAGAAAGAGAGAGAGAGAAAGAGAGAGAGAGAAAGAGAGAGAGAGAGAAAGAGAGAGAGAGAGAAAGAGAGAGAGAGAAAGAGAGAGAGAGAGAGAGAGAGAGAGAGAAAGAGAGAGAGAGAGAGAAAGAGAGACTAAATGCACTACCTTGATGACACCGATGCTACCAAAGTGCTGTATAAGCATCTCTTCAGAGACATCCTGGCCCATGTTGGAGACAAAGATTGTGTCTTGCTGCACCTCCATTTCCCGTCCAGCCCCGTAGGAGCCTCCGCCCCGATCACTGCTGCCTCCTCGACCTGGAAAATATGGGTCAAGCAATGAAAACATGGCAACAAACGGACAAGAAATAGTATATAAACTGAGCATGGCTAATGTCTACCACATCCCTTACTAGTAGGTGACAGTCCAAACTTGCCTTTGCCAATATCACCCCTTTCCCTAATGACAAAGATGTGTAACTGTATAGTTTAAGTTCAAGTGCATCTGCCTTAAAGGCAAGCAACACAGTAAAACAGATGTGCATGCAAACGCTCTTGAACAAGTCTTGAAACTGTCAACCACAACTGTTTGCTAGAGTTTACAGCCAGTGAATGCCAAGAAGAAGCAATGTATAGCAAGAAACAAATATAATCAGGTAAATCATCAGACAGACAAGGCAAAAATGTAGTCAGACCATGAGTCATGTATCCAAGAGGAAGCTGCAACATATGTATTTCTGCTTCCTGTGGGTTAAGATAAGGTCCAGATATGTATTTCTGGAAATTAGGGAGAAGGGAGCTATATGTTGATTTCAACCTCCTGCCAGTCTGAATAGGATGCGTTTTTTTTCTTTTAAACAAGAAATTAATGGGCTAGCTACATATATGATCATATAAACCTTAATTACCGCCACAAAAATGGAAATGGGAAATAAAGGTGGGTGGGTGGTCAGTTATAAAGCCAAAACCTGACAATGAGCACAACAACCCACCCCCATACCCCAATCAACACAGCCTTTTCAACTTCTGATCAAAGCAACAACAGTTACGGTTAAACAGGCTGTTAAAGAATAAAATAAGATACCTTGCTGCATGAAACGACAGATGAAAACCAATGTTAATTTCAATTGCTTGTTTATCATTAGTGCAGTCATCCACATTCACTCTTCCATTCCAAAGACAAATACACACAGCACACAAAAGTTTTAGCATCACCACAGATCTACCGCCTAATGAGTGGACATGTTGAAGTAGATGCTAGAACACCCATATACATTTCAACCTTTATCGTTTAGGCACAGAAGTCAGACATGTGTACATTCTCAGGGTGTGGCTAAATTGCTTTAACGGAATCGCTTTCTGTTAAAGCACCTGAACAAATGAAGCAATACCAACTTATGTAATAAATTACCACACCCAACAGAAACTGCTGATCAAATCTGGTACCAGTTCTAAATAGTTTGTAACTCTTTGCATCATCAACAAAACTGATTGTGAAAAAATGACTTAATACTTCTACACTCCAGCAAACTATGCAGTTTTTGCACATACGTGACAGTTTGGTTAATACAGTCTGTAGACACAAAACACTATCCCACATCTGTCTACCATAGGAAGAAAGTACACAGAATCAGGTCATCTGACAAGGTGGGAACTGCTGTGCGACCACTTTATACTTGATGTTCAACAATAGCATTGTGTATGTAGCAAATACTTATGACATTACAACTGCTCTTTCACATTGTAACAGAGTACTCCAAGCTGTCCTTGAACTGTATGCACTACTCATGCTTGTCTTGGCACCAGTAACCTACATGTTTACAATGCTAGTGTCAATGTTGGAACACACCTGTTGCATATGGCAGGCTGCAACCTCTGACAACAAACTAGTGAGGCATCACATGTGAGCAGCAGACCACTCAAATATGAGTGCATAGCTCAGTTCTTTAAGTCCAGCTTTAACACAAAGATTACAAGCATAATTGCTGTATGGTACACTACCTTATTTCTTGAGTATGAAACATGGAATTCTCAGAAAAATACACCAGACGTGAAGATTATTCCATTCACAGTACACACCTCATATGTTTTATTTGAATGGTTACATCACACAATAGGTGACCTGTTCACTAAAACCTTGGATGATTACCTGATGACTTCAGACCCAAATTGTTTGATCAGTAACACAAATACCAGACCTATTCACAAAAGGGCTGAGTATACCTGTGAATCGGTTCACCTTTTAACCCAGGACACCCGACTTCTGTCTTTTACACAGACATACAGCATCACAATAAAGATCTAAACACAAGACTGAGGGTTAACTCTCCACTGGTCAATACAATAAAAAATGTAGATAGATCCTTGCAGGACCACACCACTTACCACCCCTATCAGGAAACTTGCTGAATCCACCACTGCCACCTCGGCTGCCGCTGGAAGGAAGTATCAAGATGAAAGTTAGGCTGTCACAGCACTGCCGATCTGGTGCAGGCTGTTGTATGCTGAGCCCTGGTCCTTGGAGGTTTCAAACACTAACCAGCCAGCCCAGGTCATGTCATGACTGGCCAGCCACCCAATAAATCCAACACCCTAACTCCACTCTACTATATTATACCCATGAGACCTCAGATGCATGGGCACCCCTCAAAAACCATTTAAAAACAAGCACAAAAAAGTATCCAGAAATAGGTAGTTTGCAAGTTGACTACCTGTTCACATTTGTTTCATTTTTCACCCTCAACTTCGACCTTCGTCATGCATACCTCAATTACCAAAATACTGCTTTGTGGCTCTGATATGTCATAATACAGGCAAGACAATTAACAAAAATCAAGAGAAAAAAAAAGCCTAGTAAAACCAATATTATCATCCAAATAAGATTGCAGTTTTAACCACACACCAGGACTGAAAAAACAGCTATGGCCCTTGTATGCTGGACAAGACCGATGTTGACTGGCAGCATCCAGATTGTATATAGCAAAGGCACCGACAAATGAACATTAGCCACAGCTCTGCATTAATTTAAATCAGATTATGGCAAGACAACATAGTACAGTAACAATCTAATTTAAAGTATTTAGCCTCCACAAAACCAAGTAATTCAAATCTGGCGTAACAATGCTCACAACATATCAGCTAATTTATCCATATAATAATATATATTATCAGAAGCTGTGTAGCAGCTTCTCACTAAACCACTTCCACAGATGAATTACCCTACAATACCACAATACAACAAACGTCGTCTTGAAGAGAGATGTACTGTCTGTTTAAGTAAAGCCATTATTAATTATGACATCTGTAATAACAGAACTTCAGTGTACCTCGTAAATTCTGCTGTGAGAAACAGGAAACTCCAGTAACAAATGATGGGGGCTAATTTCATAAGCATATGACTCAGCCACACCCTAAATATCTAGTTATTACTGCCACAAGTCAGTATACCACATCGGCTGATGAAAACCTTGAATTACTAGAATTAAACTCAACTAAGTTATTGCCGCTTTCAAGATTCTTAACAATCATTACAGACTTTTCCACACATAATTGTGGGGTGTTGCAAGTGTGTCACTGCCAGTGACCTAATTTATGATCTGTACCGGTTTGACATACGTTGTGCGTTTACTCCCCTTACCGAAGGTTTGTTCTCAACTTACTATGAGGTTTGTGAATACTAATTACATTTTATTCAGTATCTATCATCTTTGCACCAAATGACAGTTTACAGTTTCAACATCTTAATAATTTGTTTATAAAGCTTAGCATTAACAAAAGTTCAGCAACCATATTATTCCTCATCTCGCAAGCAAGCAACTACTTTTGGACGTCAAAATGTGATAGCTGAGTAAACAGCAGAAAGTTCAGCAACCATATTATATATCTCTCAAACAAGCCAACACTTTAGGTCGTCAATATGTGGTAGCTAAGTAAACAGCAGCGCAATATAATGTTTGAAATACACACTATAGCACAACAAACATGCTCATCTGTGTGAACATCTACATGCGCCATAAACAAACCAATCAAAATAACCATACCTAATGACTATGCTAACTAGATACTTACTGCACGCAGATCAGCTAACAATGAAAAAATTCAACTCGGGAAAAAAACTAATACAAGCCTTACATTAAGTCTATTGTGCCTTTTCACATTCACTACTCCTAAAGAAGGTTCTTGTTCGTCCACCTCTTAACTTTAGTCTTGATCACCGGGAAGGCTAACCTGGTCGACAGATGCGCAGATATCGCAGCCATGCTGTAGACGGCCACAACGCAGTTACATATTCAAAGTAACGGTTTGTATGCATGTAGATTTGGTTGCTCACCTCAGACAGATGCACTCCAACCTCAGACAGATGCACTCCAACCTCAGAGGCAACACTCTAGTTGCCTTGTGCAACATGCTTGTTCAGGAGACCATCGGTCTATTCTTTTTCCCCAAACTGGGCTCTAAACCCACATAGGGGAATCTACTGTACTAAATGATAACATCACATACAAATATACCTGCATCCTATATGGAGGCTTCACATTCCGGCTACACACAGCTTTTCAAATCAAATGTGTAGTAGTCTTCACAATAAAGGCTGGCTGCCATGCCTAGTCCTTTTATTGTTCAAATGCCACAAGAAAGATGGGGGGGGGGGGGGGGGGAAGGAGACTAAATGGGCATTTGTGGTGCCCTGTTTAACCATAAAACTCAGATGTGCCAAGAAGCTGCTGCTGACAGGAGTATCCTCATCAGACCCTAATGTTAAACAGGCACACCTGCAGTTTCATTTTCGTGCCTGCAGAGAAAAGGATATCTAGCTTCTCTCAGTGCTGGCCCCATTCAGTTGATAACTTTCCTTGTAAACACACACATAAACTTTACATAAAGTATTGCTATTATGACCAAAAAAATGTTTTAAAAAGGTTACAATGTGCAGCAAAAATATGACAATCAGAGCCACATCACAAATACACCTGTATGTTCGTTTTTTGTGTGGTTAAACGCAAGCCACGCTGTGGCTACTCAACACATACCCTGCAAATCTGTTTGACAAAGAACTCGTGTGCGACTACATTTCTCCAACTATACACCCGACTTCACATTTAAAAAAAACCAACTGTATTGTTGCCGTGTCTTATCACTGTTTGATACAAATTTGTCACAGCGGTAGACTGTTTTGTTCAGACCAACTTTGCACGTTCTAAATTACATTACTTTAGCATAAATGGAATGCCTTCCCCGGGATTGAATAATTAATCTAGGCTTGTATGTAGTTTGCCAAAGGAATTAAGAGCTCAGGATACTATGACCATACCTGCTTAGAACGAGAGTAATGTGCAATTAACAACATGAACACTGGCCGAGGCAGGTTCTTCCAAATGTGACGATTTAGACAATCACTAAACAATTATAGAATACAAAAGCTAAACTAACACTCACCCCCCACCCCTTAATTACCAACTATTGCATGTACCTTTGTATAATTCACATTATCCACTAACTTATCTTTAATTAAATCAACTAACATAATAGCGACAAACACACGATAGCCACATCAAATATCTCATACTAAAGTGCCTTGATGCCTCAACCACATTCGAAATATTTTCACACATTTTAAAACTGACAGGTACTTAATTTGTAACAGCACTATCTTCCTCTGATTTCACAAACTCAATTTTAGCAACCCAGAATGTACCTTATTTATTGTTTTAGCAACACCACTACCTGTTTGGCTCAACACAACCATGATCTGAAAAAACCATAATTTGCTTAAGCTTGATATTCAGCAATCTATTATGCAACAAATTCCCTTGCGCAAACAGCAACACCAGGTCTACATGAGCTGCCCTTTTGTCCTCTACAATTACCTTAGCTCTGAACTACAGCAGTAACAACAAAACACCAACTTACCCGAAACTGCTGCCACCTCGTTCGCTACTGCCGCCTCCGGGAGCACTGGGAGCACTAGGACCTCCACGCCCACCTTCAAGCAAGATAGGGACATAGTTATGTTCTGACATCAGGCACCCGACACAAGTTAGCAATTTGATGATACACATGAGGCATCAACTCAAGGGATACATGACATAACATCTATCATCAAGATCTGCTTACAAACAGATAAAATTTAAAATGAAGCCTACAACTAACTGTTACAGCACGCTTTATTTGACCAACGATAAATGTGAAGCTAAAGTGAAAGAGTGGTTAAAATAAAACTTGTAGACATACACATGACCATAAAAGATAAGATCAGGAATGAGATCATAAGAGAACAAGTCGGCACAGAACCAATTCTGGATTACATACAAAGACACCAAGTGAAATAGTTTGCCCACAGAGAGAATGCCTTGTGACACCATACCATACAAAGCATACATGGAAAGAGAAGAAAAACGTAGAGCACGGGGTAGACCAAGAACAAGATGGAAGGATAACATCAGAGAAACTCTACAACATCACGATGTGCCTATGGTCAAGGCAGCCAGAAGAGCTAGAAACAGAACCTTATATCTCCCTCGAAACCCACAGCGGTAAAAGAGGAAGTGAAGAAGAAGAAGACACACAGTTGGCATGTTTTCTATATACCAAGCCTTGATAGATTACGTCAGGGCTATTTAAGTTTAATCAGGGGCCAACCACGAACCAGAGCCCAAGCTTAGATAACTAATACAAAACAACTGCAGGCCACACAGGTCATTGCCAGTTGGATTTGGAAACATGCCATGGATTATGCAGGGCATCTTTACTTCTCAAATCATCTCCGCACTTCCTCAGGTATGGGTGCCCTAAAAACTGCCACAGCAAGGATGTTTAAAAAGAGGGAATTATGGAAGTTTTTTTCGGAACTAATCTACCTGCCCCAAGTTTGCATACAAATAAAACCAATTGCGAGTGTCAACATTTTCTGGAACAAGATTGTAGGAGGATGAAAACAAGAACTTTCCTGCCACAGAAGTTAACAGATCATTTCATGATGCTTTGTTTAAGATTGTGTGAGCCTCACAAATTATCAGTTTTGTTGTGGGTGGCTAACCTTGACAGACACGCCCAGTCATGCACTCTAAATTACAGATTTAGGACTTTAAGCAAAGTATAACTTACGGCCACCAAATGATCCAGGTCCTCCGCTGCCACCACGGTTACCGCCCTGGAAGCCGCTGCCACCACCACCACTACTGCCACCATAGCTGCTGCTGCTACCACTACCAGTTGTGCTGGCCTGTCCGTAGCCTCCAGTTCCACCACCTCCAGCACTGGTCTGTCCGTACCCTCCACCAGTACCTCCTGAACTTGTCTGACCATAGCCTCCAGTTCCTCCAGTGCTCTGCCCATAACTACCGCCTGTGCTAGGTGGCTGCTGACCATAGCCTCCAGCTCCTCCAGTGCTCTGCCCATAACTACCGCCTGTACTAGGAGGCGGCTGCTGCCCATAGCCTCCTGCTCCTCCGGCACTCTGCCCGTAGCCACCACCAGCACTAGTCTGCCCATAGCTGCTGCCGGTGCTAGCCTGTCCATAGGCACTCCCGCCTGTACCTCCGCCATAGCCGCCCTGATAGAAACAAATCATCCATTATAAACACAGCATATAAAAAATGTCAGACTGTAAAAATTAGGGACAAACTTTGAGAGGGTTGCACCAAATAAAATATTACCCCTATTTTAACCAATATCTCAAGGAGATCTGCCACCAGGTTGTCAAGTAGCTAATGAAACCAACTAAAAATTCAGTACAGAAAACCCCAGCCATCAGTGAACATGCACAAGATGATGCTTCAATAAATGGTTACAGTGACTCATTACTGACCTTGTCAATCAGTCGCAGTTCAAAACAAACCCCCATCTAAATATTCTAAATGTGCACATGTTTCATAAATACTATAGCCAAGTCAGAAACTAGACTCTTGGGGGACTGTACATAAACAGTGTCGGCTTTGCGGTGCCTTGTCAAAAATCTTTTTAAAAAAGTTTTTCCCAAAGCACATTAATATATTCTCTAAACCACTAGCTAAGTTAAAAGCACCAGAAGTCCCTCACCTGCTGACCATAGCCTCCTGTGCTTGGCTGAGAGCCATAGGCTGCAGGCTGGCTGTAGGCATCTGAACCAGTTTGAGCGTAGCCCGTGCTCCCTAGGCCGCCCTGCTGTCCTGACTGGTCATAGGCCCCTGGGTTGGCAACAAAACATCACATCAAATATCTTCTATGACCAACTAATCAATTAACTTCTTGAATCACCTACACAAATAGAAGTCCATCAGCATCCAGCTAGCACTGGACTGGACCTGAAGCCTTCTACCTGTCTTAGTGCTCAGTTATACTCTAAATATACAAGTAGAAGTGCTCTACTTCCTCCCACCTTATGTGGCCAAGTTATCCAGAACCTATTTAAAAGCTTTAACAATATTCTGAATTTCTAGGGTTTCCAGTTTTTCTGCTAATGAAGGCATGCATCTTAAATTTACAAACTATAAATATCCCTACTGCTTATTGGTATCCTTGACACATGAAGCAATGCTGAGAGGTATGTTTTATCTATCTTGCTGTATCACGACCAATAGGTGCGTGTGACTTGTGCACAAACATGCAAACTTACCACCTTGCCCGTAGGCACCAGTTCCCCCGGGCTGACTATAACCCCCTTGCTGGCCGTAACTGTACTGAGAGCCACCACCACCACTACCACCTGTGTGTAGACGAGGTTCACACATTAGACACTGGCCATGTCTGTCCACTTTCTTCAGATCAACCCTGACTTTCCCACTTTCCCAGGTGTAAGTCCTGCCTTTTTTTTAAACCCATTTTAGCTCTGTACCAGAACCTGATTGTATCTCATGTCTATTTTACAGATCCGATGCAGACTTGTCACTTCCTGGTTGACCCTAGGTGTGGCAGCCTCACTACAGCTCTACTTGGCTAGACAGCACCTAAGTATACCAATATATAGCCTTAGTAACTGAAGTGAACCATTAACAGGCAACACCAGTCCCAGAACTCAGTACGAAGACAGTATTGTCCCAGCAGAGTGCTGTCCAACTATGGCACTTAATGACTAACTCTCTTTTCAGTGTAGGGTCACCTCAATAGCTGCATTTCTATATTAATCACAAGTATACCAATTTCCCACTACCTGTAAATACTATGCTATTGATCCACTGTAGGGCCTGCCTTCCAAATCACTATAGTATTGTCACTCTCCTACCCCACTGTAGTACTTACTATACAACTGTCTTATTTTCTCCAACCTCACTAGTGCTGTGTTAACACCATTCAAGTAGGTTCAGAACGAACCAGTAAGGGGTGTAAATGGTACACAAAAAACCATTACCGATCAGGAACTAAGTCACATAAACAATGGTATGATTAGGAACTGACAGTTACACTGGCAAAAGTACGATTAGGAATTCACAATCACACTGGCAACGGTACGATCAGGAATAGATAGTCACACAAGGCAACGGTATAATCAGGAATAGATAGTCACAAACTGACTATGGTACAATCAGGAATTGATAAGTCACACAGACAGCTGGCAACACAAGGAAAATACACTTACCATACTGGGCTTGGCTTGGATACTGTGTAGCAGGTTGCTGCCCCTGCCCTGTGGCACCAGCTCCGGCACCATATGCACTCTGGTCGTATCCCGCATAGGCTTGCTGCCCAGCAGACTGGTCATAGCCACCCTGAGGACATGCAAAGGGGGGCAATTCTTATACAACTAGCAACAGTTTAACTTGAGTAGAGGACAGAACTCACAGTGACTGTAAGGACACAATTAGCAAGTCTCAACAAAGGGTCTGCTGAAACATCAGCAGGGCTTCCAAAACTGGACAGCCACATCACAGGGGCCAACAGCAAAAGTCCGGGGGGGGGGGGGGGGGAGGAGATGGTATGAGGGGTAATTGACAGAGAGACGCTGCCAGACAGCACACCCTGCAGCTCAAGTTTTATTGTTTAGCTAACAGATCAGCGGTTCTCAACCTGTGGGTTGTGACCCTATTTTAGGTCAAACAACACTTTCATATGGGTCGCCTTAGATCATCAGAAACCACATATTCATCAATTATATACCTCCAGCTGGTATATGCTTGGACAAACTGCTTATATACCTCAGTATTTGAAAACCTACTTCTGGTGTATTTGCCAAGTTCAGAAGACACATGAAACATCATCAATTCAAACTCAGGGACTCTAGTCCAGAGTTTCATCATTACAAGGCAACTACTGAAACAAGTGAACAAAGCTAAAGTCAAACTACTGTAGGGTATTGAAGAGACTACAAATACAGCTTCAACAGAGAAGTCAGTAACAACAGAGACATACAATGTATTGATCGGTACTCTCAGAAAGGGGACAAACTTCTAGTGTCATTCTATCTTTCGTTGAAATGTCATTTAAAAACACACACACATATATAAAAGGAGAGAGAGAGAGAGAGAGAGACAGACAGAGAGAGAGACAGAGAGAGAGAGAAAGAGAGAGCTTCCAAGGCCTTAAGGTTCTCTCAGCCTAAGGAGCTCTCTTGCTCCAGACAGTGTTAACAATGAGAAAAGGACATGAAACCTAACAGAATGAAACTCAGTGAGTAGTCCACCAAAGTCTCAACATTACAGGACAATTAATTAGGGAGCAGCTGCTGGTATAATCTCCTATCAGGAAAAGTTAATCCGGGCAACAATTGCCTGCAAAAGTTGGATATCTAGTCAGTCGTGTTGTAAAGACATCACATTTACTGGTGGAGAATCATTGAGAATCCCAAATCTTGTCATGAAAAATAGCTTAAATAAACATGTCTGCTATATGTATGTGTGTGTATATAAACAAACTACAGCCCTCTTGATGTAACCATACAAACTTGAAATAAAAACTGCATGCTAAAAAAACTATTTTCTGTTTTTCCTCTCCAAACAATGGAACATAAGGACTCAGTAATCAAGCCGTTTGTGAGCTTGTCATTTGACAACCCTCCTTTATAGCCCTTTTGGTCATCCATGGTTACAGTGTCACTATTCTCTGCTTCCTTTTGGACCTAGCAACAAACACGCAGTTTATCAACAATACTAGTCTGACAGAACAGGAACAATTGCCAAGTTCAGCAGACACATGAAACATCACAGATTTGAACTCAGTGACTCTAGTCCAAAGGTCTCATCATTACAATGCAGTGAAAACAATTTACAAAACAATTTAATTGGTCTATTATATTTCCCTTAAAAAAAAAACTACAGGCAACAGCAAAGGACCTAATGATTTGTTGATTTCTGCTACAGTGAAAAATCCTGTTCTTTGAAAGAGGTAAATGCTATATACTATAGCCATTGCTACAATGTACCTTCTGCTCAAGACTGACATAGTTAGCTAGGAGATCCAGCAACTTTATGACATGCTTGGCAGTGGTAGGTACTATAATTTTACAGACACCGCCAGCCTTTACAAGCAACAAGACTAGCAACTGCCAAGTTCAGAAGACACATGAAACATCAAGGATTTGAACTCAGTGACTCTAGTCCAAGATCTCATCATTACAAGGCAGTCATAGTATTTCAGCTCCAAGATGAGATAGCAACAGATTACATGTTGACTATCACCAGTTGCCATTTTTACAGTATAAGGAAACCCTAATCAGCAAATAGAAACATCTCATACAGAGCATATTCATTCCCACTCTATGCTGTCAGTGCCAGATGTGGTCACACAACAAAACATAAGAGAAAATTAGTAACCATGGTGAAATACTGTAGGAGAGAACAGAAAAAAAAAAATCAAGGAATTGTCATACAAGATAAACTCAACACAGAACCAATTCTAAATTACATACAATCAAATGGTTTGCCCACTTGGATAGAATGCCTTCTGATTATATACCATACAAAACATATACCAAAATAGGATAGGGACGTACAGCAAGAGGAGATCCAAGAACAATATACGAAGAGAACTTTAGAGAAACTTTACAGCAACACGACGTGTCTGTGGTCGAAGCAGCCAGAAGTACAACCTTACATCTCAACATCCGAAGCCCTAGAAAAGGACATAACAAAGAAGTTGCTATTTTACAAGATTTCACATTTTTACAGAAACAATTTCTGACCTGCCCCAACACTATCACAGCTTTCTAAACTGTTGTCCATATTTCTTAGAAAGTGTTAGCCTAGCCGCAGGATAGCTAGTAGCCTCAATCACTTTTGATGTGTTATTATGTCTAGAAAGTATGCCATCAGTTAAGGAAGTTCTGATCTAATGGATTCACTGCTCAATGTTACTTGCTCAATTACAGAGAATTATTACAGAATGTAGCAATATCTGCACCCTTAGGCTGATACATCCAACTGCAATCATTTGTATACTTTCATTAATGAACCTTTTTCATTCAGCTGGATTTTTAGGCGGCTTAAATTTACTGTACCACTCATAAGGATTAACAAATTTACCACAAATTCACAAATGGTGAATATGCGAACCCAAAATTCAGTTTAAGATCCACATCAGAATACAAACAGAGATCACAACAGAACCAACAATGTTTCCACAAGGAGAGCTGACCACAAAAAAGAGTGTCGTTAGATCGGTAAAGTCAGGGCCAAATAAAACAGGCCCAGGCTTCAACTACCTAACTTTTGCTGTGCCCTTGTTTACACTGACACACAACCTACATCAAGTTGCTGCCAAACCACAAGGACAAGTTAATAGAAGTTTGTACTGAGGTGAATTGGTGAATATATTGGGAAGAACATTAGGCACACTAGATAATAAAGAATGTTTGACACATGTTTGTGAGAACCTATCCTATATTATAAGAATTGGCAGATGGAAGAAGATCATTAGACACCTGCAAGATGTAAAGGTAATAAATGTTTCTTCACATTTTCTTGAAGTAAAGTGATGAAAAGTTCCAATCTGTCAATTTCTGGACTTTAGCCCTATTCTAGAACTTCAACTTTATTTGCATGCAGACTGCTGGTTTGTCGCCTTTGATGGAAACACCCGTAATTAGTCAAAGCCTATGGAAGCAGTGGCTTTATTCATCCCCCTTTCCCAAGGGGTCACAGAATCCACAATGGGAGGAAGGGTAGTCATAAATCTTCTAAATGTGCCTGCCAAGTTCAGAAGACACATGAAACATCACAGATATCAGTGACTCTAGTCCAAAAGTTTCATCACGACAAGGCAAACAACCAGCTGGAAGTGAACAGGTAGGATTTTTTTTTAAATCACCATCACACTTGTAAATGCCATTTCACTTCTAACGGAACTATCCGAAACATTACATGACCTGAATTAAATTAGTTTAGGAGCTGATTAATTTGCCCTTAAAAGGGAGGCTGCGGTTGACCCAATGTCAACAGCTAGACCGTGATATCTGCGCTTTCGGTCAAGACATCCAAATGCAGAAAAACCAGTCACCTTTGACATGCATTTTGTTAGTTGAGGTTTCCCTATAGGATAAAGCAGCCACACACCAATTTTTAGTGGCCCGTTTGACATGCATCATCATCATCCGCACCACTGTTACACATGGCTCACAATTTATTTCTATATTCTGTACAATCATTTTAATTTAAACTAGAAACCTTTAATATCTCTCATTATTCTCCGTATTAGGAGTTTCTTCTGTGTCCCCTTCGTAAAACCTGTATTTCCTATCTAGTGCCAGTTGTGGTAATTCTCTGCTGGTTTCCTCTCAGATTCTGCCTAATACGCACAATCTTCTCTAATGTTGATATTAGTGGTTGCCCAGACATTTCTATTCTGACTCACACAAAAGGATAGCTTTTACAGATCCCCCCCCCCCCCCCCCCCCCCCCCCCCCCCCCCCCCCCCCCCCCCCCCCCCCGTCAAGCAAAAGGTATACACCTAAACTAATCACAAGATCAGCATCTGCCAAATTCAGAAGACACATGAAACATCAAGGGTTTGAACTCAGTGACTCTAGTCCAAGATCTCATCATTACAAGGCAGATACAATAGTTCCATTTTAGGATGAGATGAACAGATCCCTAACAATGCTTAGCAAGGGTTAGCTATCTTTGCTACATCTTATAATCTTACAGATTCACTCCTTTTCACCAGCTGTAAAACCCTGTTAAAACATTTGTTCATTTGTTTTTTCTGGTTTTAGATTTTCCAGATATGACATTTAAATGCAGATTCTTGGTTCGATGCCTTTTTCAGGATACACCCCAGCTATAAAGGTTTCACCACAGCTTTGAAGGAAAACCCTCAGCTTCAAAGATATATCCCAGATTTAAATGGCTAGTGGGTTTCAAGAGTCACAATGGTGTTTTATGTATCCACAGGACCTCACCTTATCAGTGCTATCAAATGCCTCTTCACAAACAAAAAACCCTTATTTTCATTGCAACATTTCTCTTGAGGCAATAAACACCTCTACATGCTCTTTCCGGCATTATTTAGCTCAAAAGATTTAGTTCACTACTGGACAGACATACTTTATCCAAATCAAAAACCTGTTTTTTTAAACCTTATTCTGGTGTATCTGCCAAGTTCAGAAGACACATGAAACATCAAATCTGAACTCAGTGACTCTAGTCCAAAGTCTCATCATTACGAGGCAAATACTGAAGGAAAAAAGATCCTTGCAAGATCCTGCAGACGCTATCGCAGGATCAGCCAGGTCTACTTTTCTAGGCTGTGAAAAGATTACCGGGAAGAACAAGCCTGTAACAGGCCCTGTATTGTTGTACTTTATTAGGCCAAGAGGTTGCATCCTGGTTGTAATAACCATGAAACAACCTGTCAACAGAAGAGAGAGAGTCCTTACAACAACTGTAGTCTATAATATTGAAGCAATACATGTCACAATTCTTCCAGATGATGAACGAACACCAAACCATCAGTTGATGCAAGCATCATGTCAATATAGCAATGACCGATAATCTTTTTCAGAGAAGGAGTCTTTGAACAGAAAAAGATAATGCAAATGCACAACAGCAAATGTGACTCTTACCCCAGCTGCTGGCTGCCCATAACTTTGGGCTGTGTAAGAACTGTCTGCAGCTCCATAGCTTCCATAATTATAACTGAAATAAATCAAGAGGTCATATAAATTCCTTACAGATGCAATACAGTTGTTGGCATGTTTAAGGCCTGTCTATTTAACGTAATTATTCATTTAAAAGAACATAAATAAGCTGTGCCTGTTTAGAACACCGCAACATTCAGCAGACAATTATTTCAGGATGGGTTCGTTTAGTGTGACACTGGGTGAAATTTATCAACCTCACTATGGTTGATCATCCACTGACTTACAGGTGTTGTCCCTAGATGACTGATTTAGAATAGCTCTGTGCATTAATCAGCCGTCAAGAAAGGCAGGGACACACTAACATATACACCATCTTTTCTTTTTAAAGTATCCAGAAACCATAAGTTGTTAACCCTTTAGCTCGGCACTATGTATATCGCAACCCTTCAGCCTTGATTCCATAATAGGTACCCTAAATCTGGGAGAAATGTGGCTTTTCTGCCTTACCACCCCCCCCCCCCCGAACCCAGACCACACAATGAGTTGTCACCCGATAACCAGTCAGATTTAACCAACTACGCTAGCGAGCCGGACAAAAATGTCCACCATCTAAGGAGGCTTCCATAAAGGCGGAAGAATCGTCCCCCAAAGAAGCATTTGACTACTTAACTTTTCCACTCTTAACAGACTAGAAACCATCAGGGATTCCCGTAGAGACCCAAGACTTCCAGGCTATCCTTCGAATAACGGTCCCAAATTATGGAGGCAGAAAATATACCCTAACAGGGCCTCAGTCATATGTCAACTGCAGACTTCCGGGGTCTATATCGCCACTGCCAAGAGTATCTCCCCAGCCACCTAGTTTAGCCCTAATCCACAACGCACGTAGCGGCGTGAGAAATACTCGACGGTGGCAGAAGTCGCAGGAAGTGCGTAATTTAAGTCCACAATTGACATGTGACTGAGGCCCTGTTAGGGAAAATTTTCGGTCTCGATAATTTTGGGACTTATTCAGAGGATAGCCGACTTCCATTATATTAACAAATGGGCTACTCGCTTCCTCTGCACGCAAAGACCTCTTTGCCAATGGGACCTGTCTTGTGGAAAAAACAGGCCTTTCACTGACACAGAAACTAAACTATTGAAGATACCAGTTTATCATCAAGCTGGAGCTGAATGTAAATGTAAAAAATGTTTCTCTTCCTCTATGTTCATCGCTTTTATTATAAACACTTTAGACCCCTTGCTAACTAAAAATCCCCACTATAATTCTATACAGACCTGCTGTTTCACTATTAAGCCAAACCAAAACCCTTTTTTTTAACCCCCATCAAATTATCTGCCAAGTTCAGAAGACACATGAAACATCAAAGATCAAAACTCAGTGACTCTAGTCCATAGTTTCATCATTACAAGGCACAGATTAAAACAAGCGGAACAAAGCTAAAGTAAATCAACTGTGTGGTAGTGACAAGACTAAAAATACAGCTGCAACAGATTAGCAAGGTTGTTTTCACTCCATCATTGCATCAAGATTTTGTAAAGAATTCTCGGGAAAGTCAAATACTTTAGGGGTGTTATAGTATGAAAAAAATGACTGATTAACATAACACCCTCTTCCCACATTATGCTGGACCTACCCGGGAATTCCCCTTTGAAAGCTTCTGACATGAGGTGAAAGAGAAATGAACCGAAGTCAGTAACAACAGAGACAATGAATATACATACCTCCCCTGGCTGCCTGCAGCCGGTTGGCTGTATGCACCGTACTCTGAAGATACACACAAGAAATATCAAATTAATTGTGGCTAAGCTTAACTAATGTAATGTATATTACAAAGAAATGTTTCGTTCTGCCTTTTTTTTTTTAAACCAATTTTAGCTCTGTTCCAGAACCTGATTGTGTGCATGTCTTTTTTACAAATCTGATGCAGACTTCCTGGTTCAGCTCATACTTTCAAGAAAACAACCCTATCAATGTTGACCATGCCCAGCTAGTTACCTGTTTGTAGAAAAATTAAGGGGGGGGGGGGGTTTCAGCCAGTATGTTTTACCACTAGAAGGAAAAAAATTGGGGATGGGGGGGGAGGGGTGGGGGATTTTATGTGCCCTAACAAGCATAAAAATGCTAAAAGGTATCTAAAATCAGATGTGTAATAACAAATTGATTCAAACACCGTTGGGTCCTGTTCAAACTAATATTGATTTTTTTCAAAACTAAGTATTCAATCACATTATCTGGGATGGATGGGGGAAAGCTCTGAAGGTCATTGTTGATTCATTTTATGGCAGTCTTGTTCAGTTCACTGGTGCAATTTTTATGCAGACCCAGGGGGTCATCGCAGGTGCTTTGAGTGTTTTTGAGTGATGTTCTCGGCAGGTGGCTCTGCAGGGAGAGACAAAGATATATGTAATAAAATCCAGTGCAGAGTGGACAAGGCACGAATCACAAAACATAGTGAGTCTAACATAGCGTCAAGACTACGCGTTGCGACTCACATTAGCCTAACCCTAATTATGTCATTTGTGTCGTTCCCTCTTTTCCTCTCCGTAATTGCACTGCAGCCAGGAGACTGAACTCCGACTAAGCGACCGCCGCCGTCCAACTAGCGACCGTTATTGCAAGGATAGCCCATGTTAATAAACATTTGGTTCACGAAACGAATTATAACAAGACTAATCTAATGTACTAAAACAAAATGTTCTTTATATATCAAATAAAAGAGAGCGTAGGTACTACGTTTTCTTCGATCGATCGGGCACTTCCGGAAACGGAACGGGCTGGGTTGCTACCCATAACAATGTCCGTAAGTTGTCGGTGAATTTTTTCACGATGATGATTCGTTATACACATTCGGGAAACCTCGGGGATTCCGACGAGCTATATATAGCCCAAGTCAAAGCAAATTGGTTGACTTTCACATTCCTCGTGGTCTGAAAGCATTTGATCGTGTTTTGCTACTGCCGATCGTGTTTGAATATATAGCGGTAAGTAGCCACATTATTTGATAGCGTTCAACGCATTTAAACGTAATATTCTTGTAATTATTCGATTCTCTGTCCAATTTAACTTTAGTTTGTAAAATTTTATTAGTATATTCTATGGGGGTGATTTGCAGTGGGATTTTCAAGATGCGATCCTGAAACCATCGTGGGTGAAGAAATTGGCGTCCATCTTGTTGCTTTAGAATAAGCCTTCAGCGTGTTTTTAATTATCGGTAGTTATTTAATATACAGTTATTTTGTAGGCTCTTAAAAAACTGATTAAAACTGTGAAATGTATTTTTATCATCCATAATTAAGTCTATTTAGTCAGTTTACACCCAACGACGTGATAGGGGAGATATACAGAAATGGTTTTTAATTAAATCAGACTATCTGAGGCGAAAAAGGAAAAGGCCATTTTGTTACTTTTGTGGAAGGCGTTACTGCAGTTACCATAACAACAGCTGTCTTTTATGTGGTATTTATTTTAAGAAGTTATATTTATTCTTAATACAGATAATGCATTATCAATATTTTTATAGTTATGTTATAGTATTTAATTATTAAATTTGAAATTTTTTTTAAATAAATATTTTAAATGATACATGATATAATTATTATAATTTAATGAATTTATTATTATAAATTATATATATATAATATATATATATATATATATATATATATATATATATATATATATATATATAGTATATAGTACAATAATACATACATACAATACATATATTTAATTATATATATAAAATATACTACACACTATGTGACACATACAGTTAATAGATGTAAAAACAATGTAATTACTATTACAATATTACACCACCCCCCTCCCCTTTTCCCATATGATGTTGCATACGCATATAATATGCTTATATAAATATTACTTTCTTACACAGCTCACCATGGAAAATAAAACAGCTTCTGATATGAGAGCATATCTGTCATCCTTTGAGCCAGAGTACCCAGTTAAGAAAGGCTATATAGCCCGACTGATTGTAAATGAGAAATTGACAACTGTAGATATTTGCAGGATGATCAAGGGCATGGTGCAGGTAGCTGAACCAGACAAGCAGATACATGAGGGGAGAGTGAAGGCGTGTATAAATGATATTAAAAGAAATGCTGCCAAAAAAAATGAATTACACCAAGCAGTGGGCTGATCTCATCAGTTTTAACCAGCAGCCATTTTTTGTATCCTTTTTGTCTGGAGAATCATTAAGTTCTTCTTCTGCAACATCTACATCAGTTGTGCAGCCTGACCATACATGTGCACCACTCATACAAACTGATCATTCATCCCCACCACTAATTCAGCCAACTGATCATTCATCCCCACCACTCACACCTGTGACACCAGCTGACCATACAACTGATCATGCGCAACACACTTCTGCAACACCATGGATTGACGAGTTACCCTTTAACTCCATTCATAATCATAATGTTTCATTTTCTGTTTCACTGATCTCCAGGTCACCATCACCAAAGCGTTTAAAAAAAGACTGTGACAACTGTGTAGCTAAGCAACGGACAAGTCTGAACATGCTGAAGGAGAACAGGCACTTGCGTTTGCAGATAAGAGCACTTAGAATTCGACATAGAGAGGAAAAAGAAAACAGATGTCACTGAAAACATTGAATTTGACAATAAAGAGGAAATCGGCATCAGCTGAACTTTGGAGAGTCAAACATTCAAATTTGAACAAACAGTTCCAAGAACAGGAAATGCGGCACAGGAAAAAGGAAATGTCAATTAAAGCAAAACACGAGGAAGAAATAAAGGAACTGACAATTGCCAAAGGAATATTAGAAAGCAAACTGAAGCAATCTGAGAAAAAAATCACTGATTTGGAAAAGAGGAACAAGCAATCGAAAGAACAGTTTTGTGAAATCCAAAAGAAGATTAGCAGTGAATTAGACTATGTAAAAACCAGACTGCAAGAGGAGACAGATCGAAGTAAATACTGGGAAAACGAAGCAGTGGAACAGGCAGATTCTAAGGAAGACAGTGAAGACAGTGACAACATTGTTACAACAAAAGAGGCAGGGAAGTATGATTATAGATTTAGGCAGTGTGTTTATGACTTTTTAATGTGTAATGTTAGTGTTGGGAATATTTCTCGTTTGTTGTCTTCTGTTGCAGGGATAATTTTTGGTAAAGTTTTTTCTCAGATTCCATGTGTGACTACAATAGCACAGATGGCTTACGAACTCGGGGTGCTTGCTAGCATTCAAGCTGGCCAGATGCTGCACGAGTGCGATCTCATCACATTAGCCTGGGATTCCACAACAAAGGCAGGTATACATTATAACGAAGTTCATGTGTCCCTCAAAACAATACTAGGTAGGCAATCATTAACTCTCAATATTAGACCCATTTCAGGTTCATCAGCAGAGGAGCTGTACCAGCATGCAATGGAAGCCTTATCTGATGTCTGCGAGATCTACTGTGCCGCCTTCCAGTTACCCGCAACAGCCATCCTGGAAGAAGTGAAAAGCAAACTGCACAGCACCATGAGCGACAGAGCTGCTGCAAACCACCGAGTATCTGAACGACTCAAAGAGGACTGTGGAGACGGAGACGTGGCCGATTTAAAATGTATGGTGCACCCATTAGACGGCCTTGCCAGATCAGCTCGTGAAGCTCTGCGTAAGCTGGATACTAAGACAGACCAAGATGGTCAGAAATCCTCCTTGGGCTGCCGGGCCGCAACACTGATTCATCAAGTATCCAAACTGAGGTAATGTTTAGTCAGTTTTTATCATTGTGTAGCAAGTCCTGTCTCATGACATCTATTTTATATCATTTTTTTCATGTCTGTGGCAGATTATTCAACATACATGTATTTGGCAGTTTGACAACAGGTAGATATATCATCATATATGGAGCGTAGTGATAATCTGGAAATCATACTAAAAATAATGTAATTTTCATTTTAATGCCTGCAGTAAATCACATAATCATGCACACAACAAGACGTTTTTAATTTTTTTTCCCAGGTACAAAGATGGGTCTGGTGATCCAGCTGCATTCACAGCCTTTTTGAAGACGAAGAATATCAATCCCGGTATCTTCAAACGCTATGTTGGGAACCGTTTGAATGTCATGTTCAGTATGGCAGCGGTGATATACCTGCATCGAGTCCAGCTGACAGAGTTTGTAAAATGCAGGCTGGGAAAGTTTGTGTGCGCAAAAATTTATGAAGGCCTGACTGATCCGAGTGTCCTTCTACACTTGCAAGTAATGGGCATGTACTCCCGCTTCCTCACAGGACCATGGATGCAGATATTTTACTCAAAGGAGGATGGAAGAGGACACTTCGAAGCAGTAAGAATTTGCTTGTGGTTAATTTTTTTTGTCGGCCCCTCGCTGGGGGCTAGTTGGATGATACAATTTGTTTGTCTTGCTTCAGTTTTTTGTCTTGATTCAGCAATCTTTCCCTCTGTCCTAGTGTTTTCATATGATTTGCTTATTTTACAGGTTTATTAGGGTACTAGTGTAGATGTGTATTGTTATAAAAAAAAATTTTTTTAACAATATTTCTTTATCACTCTTTTCAACCAGGTAAAAGAGATAACATCATGTCTTGGCCATCTCACGTCAGTGGAGAAGACTCCGGAATACTTGATCCATGCTGTAACTGATGCGTTTGACAGGGACATGGAGGAGTCTGAGTTAACCAAGCTTCACCATTCTACTAAAGATTACAGTATAGTAGCAAAAAATGTATCATCTGCGTTTATTAAAACATTGCAACAGCAGTTTAAGCCATATTTTGCAGGGGCCTTGTCTAATCCATCTGAAGAAATGATAGCAAGGACATCTTCCGCCCCGGTTCATAATATGGAGGCTGAAAGAATTATGGCAATGTTGGATAGAGCTTTGCAAAGAGCCCCAAATGCCTCCATAGGATTTATTGATGCTAAAATAAAGGCTGTGCAAAACAAAACTTTGCACTGGCTACAGTCATTTGATGACGACTACCAAAACTTTTTGGTCCGTTTTGCAATCCGTTATGGGTCTAAAGTGAGGCAGCATCAAGCTGAGCAACAGAAGAAAAGACAGCAGAAAGATGTCCAGAGGTTAGACAAGACACAAAGAGATGTACATGAAAAACGATTATCAGACTTTGTGCGTACAGAGTCAGTGTTGTCAGTTCTCGACCTAGAGCTATTTAAAGATGTAGAGTTGAACACAAAGGAGAAGTTGAAAAATATTCTCAACAACGCTAATGCACTGCCAGGTGTGTTACTGCGACACGTCTGGTATGAAGAAGGAGTAGACACTGTCTATATTGAAATGGTAAAGAGCGTGAAAGAAAAAGACAGCCTGAAGACAGTAATAGAGCTGTATTACTGGAAGGAAGATGAAGGACCAACAGATGCCACCTTCAAGATGACTATGACAGAATTTCTGGTAGACTTTGCCACAAAAGAACTGGCATTTTATGAAGATTAAAAATAAAACATAAGTACTTTAAAAAAGAAAACCGATTTAGAAATCATAGAATATTTTTAAAAATAATCAAAACCTTATTTTTGGAACATACAAATTTATATCAGAATTGTAATTTTATTATAAAGCTGTCTCAAAGTTTTATTTTAGTTGACGCTCAGTAAAGATAAAGGCTTCTAAGAGTGCAAGTCATCATCACGCTCGCTTGTCAGCCCAATCGACAGCAGCTTTCGTCGGCAGTCAAACACAGACTAATGGACATGGTGAGTAGCTATAACGACATGTTTAATTGTTTAAACAAAATGTAATACTTTATAATAATCATTACATACCATCTGGGACGTATGAACATATATCAGCTGTGAATAGATTTCAAACCCTCTTTTTTCAGGTGTATATTTTGCAATTTTAATTGAACTATTTTCTGAAAACCCCACTTAATCATGTGCTAATAGTTACATTCCTTCTTTAAGAGCCAAGGTAAACAATGTAAACCCAGTGAAAACTTGATCATTACAGACAGACGTGTGAGTTGCTTTGTGGGCACTCCAACCAGAAAGGAATGTGGATACATGCAGGATTTGTTTGAAAAAAAAAAACATGAAATTATTGGCTTTTGACGATTGCATATCTTAGCTGTCACAACACATACACAATACTGACAATGGTAATCTTTTTTTTTCAAATCTGTTTTGCTAAGTGCATTTTTTAAATTGTCTACTATTATATGTGTATGTTAATTACTTTTTTTTTTTTTTGTGTGTTTAGATTGGCATTGGATAGCAGAAGCAAATGATGTAATCCTTATGCTGGGATATGAAATCTTTCTAAAGTACCGGAGAGTTTTGGGAAATGCCTTTATGGTCTCATAACTCGGTGAAGGGAAAATCCCAACTGCAGTTCTGCGCGGTAGAGGATGGGCAAACACAGCTCTGGGGACCGAGTATCCACCGGAATAAGTGGACAACTCTGCACTTAAGCAGAGCAGGGCACTCACTTGTCCTGACAGTCAAAAATTGCTGTCAAAGGTAGAGGTAAAAGAACCCCCATGTGGACGTGGAAGGCACTTTGACAGTATGCTTTATAAATAAAAATAATCAAATGTTGAAATAAACCACACAAATTGTTTGTTCATTTGTGATGACTGGATTATTCAGAGTGAGTCAAGGGGGAAAATGTCAGTGTACTTCAGATTTGTAAAGATGGTTTCGCTTACTTAGTGACAATGGTTATTTTTAGTTAATAATTAGTGGCCAAAATAACATAAAATAAGGGGGAGGGGAGAAGCACATGATACATCACCAGGACTAAGGGAAAAAAAATTCATCTGTTCCGAAATTTGATGGTGATTGTGAAAAAAAAAAAAAAAAAAATTTTAAATTAATTAATTAATATAAATATTCAATAAGCGACCTAGTTCTAATTTGAGCTTGACATGTGCTTATGTCTTTAGCACATTTAAAGCTTTTTTTCTTTTTCCAATAAACGTACCAAGGAAAAAAAAATGTAAAGACCGTTATAAAGTTTATAAGAACATATTGAGTAATGATTATGATAAATGGCGGCCATTTTGAATAATTATTAGTCAATTATTAGTTGATATTACGTAACTACTAAAAATTTCATCTTTATTCAGTTAGAGATTGTTGTCCCGAATCCAAAAATATATGGTTTCTAGGGTCTTTTTTAAATACTTTTTAAGTAAAAGCACTTTTTAAACACTCCTCTAAGACTTACGATTTTAAGGCGACAAGTTTTATCTCACTTTTATTTTTTCTTCTTTGTTCATTTTTTCCACAAAAACTTCAATAACTTGGCTTAGAATTGACATACAGGCATGAAAGAGGTACCGTTGGAAAGAGCTTTTCAATATGTATGCAGCTGTACTGGTTTTATAAGGAAAAAATGATTTTGAAAATTTGACTAAAGTGGCTAGAGAGCGTGTTTTAACATGGATGATTATATACATCGGATAACCATGATGACCCACTTTTTGTTCGACAATAATTTCAAGAAAACAAAATTCTAGTTGTCATGAGCATACATCCAAAGAAAATATAATCGTTAATGTTTGCGATATTAAAAATTATTTTTTTTTAAACCTACTAAGTAAACATTCGATAGTTCCGAAACAACTAAAACAAAAATGTTTAGAGAGGACGACAGCGTGTCCAAAATGGTCGATCTGATGCACAATGACTATGACCCACTTTTCATTCGTCAAATTTATTCCCCTCATGTCTTTATTATCTTTCATGTTATGTAAACACAATAGTTAATGTCTACGACATCAAACTATGAGAAGACTATTAAACAAACAAGAAAAAAAACTGTGACAAACAAAAGGGCAAACGCAAACTTACGTGCACCACTAGACATGATTCCTGCGCCGGTTTGTGAAAGATTCTGATTCCTAAACCCGGGCAGACGATGATGACAGCCAGCGCTTTTTGACGTCTAGTGTCAACTTAGTCACAGTCATAAAACCATGGATATCTTTTCTATTTCTAGCTTATATTTTAAAAAGTCAATAATCGTTGTATAATAATATTTTTATAAAATCTATGGGTGTAATTGTCAGCTACAGAGCTTTGTAGTAATTTATTTCATTTTCATCAAATAAAGATAAGCTTATCTGGCCTTTCAAAAACGAATGTATCACGTGAGCTGTAGTATATTTGAAACTAAAATATATAAATGCTGAGTTATTTATGCTAAGAAAATGTGTCTATGTTTGAAACTACACTAACAAAATTTTGCTGCAATAATTGAAACGAAACGTATTGAAATCCTTTAAAATAATAAAAACATACCTTGATAAACATTTACTGAATGAGAAACTGCTTTTGAAACATTTATCATCAGTTTCCGTAGTGTAGTGGTTATCACATCCGCCTAACACGCGGAAGGTCCTGGGTTCAAGCCCCAGCGGAAACAATATTTTTCCACACCCCTACCTAAAATATTTTTTTTTTGCTAACAGAACTGTTGCATTCTCAAAGACATGTAATAAAATCTAATGGCTTCTCAAAAACAATGTTACAACAGTGGAGAAGAGGCAGACCAAGAAAGAATTGGACAGACCTTAGGCATGAAGTCCATTGCATTTGACCGTCAAAAGTGGAGCTGTTCAGTCAACATCAACTGGTGACCTAACGACACGCAGTATTACTAACAATGATGATGATGACACTGAGCCTATACGTCAAATTCTCACTTGAACATGAATAGTGGTTGTTAGACTGTCAACAAGATTCAGCGTAGCCACAGACAAGAAGCTCTTCCTGCAATGTTGAATATTGAATTAAAAATCGACATCAAAGCACTCGGAACACTACCATAAGCCATCCGTCCCCATCTTCAACAGCAAGCGAAGAGTTCCAATTCCGATGGTACCTGTAACTGTCTGACTGTACATCCGTCTCGCCTTTCCCTTGAGTGCTGAGCAGTGACCAGGTTCGAACCTGAACCGAGGGGATGGCGGCGAGGGGATGAACCGTTTTGGATCCATTGCTAAACGAGCAGCCATGGCTAATGTCATCAAAACTGCTTATATAGACAACTTATTTCAAGTGAACGAAAGAAGAAGAAGAAGCTATTCTCATCCCGTGTCGATGTAGAAGCTCTTTAATGTGATCAATCCATGTCCTCCTAAGGCGACCTCTTGCTTTCGCATCAGATATCTCCATGTGTAGCGCCTGTATTGGTAGTTGTTATGGCTCCATTCTTATTAGATGACCAAACGTTTTGATCTGATTCTCAAAGAAGTTGCTGCATGGTGTTGTCCCTACAGTCTATCCGATATCACGTATTCTTTTGTTTCGGATAGTTAAGTTGGCAGTTTTTCTCAAGCATCTCATTTCACAGGTGTCAACGTTACGTAGGTTAGCCTTTGATAATGTCAAGGCCTGGCACTGGTAGCACAGTGTTGGTGTGAATACGCCTCCAGCATCCGTCTACCAAAGCAGCAACCTGTAGCCTACACCGGTAACATACAGTGCTCACGTTGCAACAGGACGTGGCACACTGCCGCGACCTGCCGCAGCAGCCCGCTGTCGCTACTGCTCTAGCCCACATGATTTCAAGGCGTGCCCCCTGGCAAAAGTTGATCCAGATTTCCGGAAGCCGAACCCTAGTCGAAAGTGTTTCAATTGCTCAGGAGGACACAGCGCTAGGTACCTTGAATGCCCGTACCTAAAGGGCATCAAGAGAGGAATGACCACTGCCGTTACCAAGATTGCTCCGCCAGTAGACAGAAAGAAGTACGAGGCACCCAGAATAGCCCAACCTTCATTCACTGCAGCAGAAACAACTAAGCTACAGAACTAAATAGCGCAAATGAAAGCCGAAATTGAATCGCTCAGAAGGGAAAAGGCAGCATCCGAAGTCAAGCGAGCCGAGGAAAGAGAAAAGGGGACAGGACTACAAAGCCTAATCCAAGACTTACTCAAGACCCAGAAACGCATGGAGGCAGAAATCGCTGACATTACTCAATTCAATTCAGACATCAAGGCCGTGCTGTCATGCATCCATACCAAAAAGAGAAGACAGCCGAAGAAGAGCAGAACAGCTACAAAGCAATCAGAGTAAGCCAGGAACTACTCTCGACTGAGGTGACACTACTCAAAGAGGCCACTTAAAAGCTGCAGACAGAAGTGACCCAGACAAGAACACCCTGGAGGAGAAAGAGAGGGCCAAAAAAGAGGCTACCTTGCAGCCGTCAACTCTATGCAAAAACCAAGTTAATGCCACAGCCAGTGAGACAGTCAAGAAAGTGGCAACCAATAAGGATATCTGCTAGGCCGACCTTCAAGCGATGCTCGAAAACTTCAACAAGCAAGTGCATCCGCACAAGCGGGGGATGGTAGAAGACGGCAGCCGCTTTACGATCACCTACGACTGGGAGGAGCTCGAGAAGAAAGACCCACCACCCAAAGACATAGAAAAGCACGAAAAAGTTGACAGATTCTTCGATCAAATCAACGCAGCCCTCAATCAACTCTGCGCGCAAAAGCAAAAACAAAGGAAACATGACGCCTAACTGAAGAGGTTATCGCCAGTTCTAAAACCACAAAAGAGAGCCCATTAAACAAGCTGCCATCTTCACGGACAGCTCAACATCGATCGCCAGACCTGATATTAGAAGACAGCCACAACGAGACCTAGCCCATCCCCGTTCCAGGCCGCCTCAAGCAAATATGGCAGCCTTTCTTAGGGCTGCAACACCCACTGCCAAAAAGCCGGACTACACCAGCCAAGCCTGATCGAGCAGACATGACGCAGCAGCAAATAGCCGAACTTAGGAGAAAATGATTGCCACAACGAATCGAATTGAATCAGATAGCAATGAAACCGTCTTCAGTAAAGCAGGCCTTCGGGCAGCTGAAAAAAGGCCAAATTTGACATTTTTGTTTGGTTTCTACGATTACGATGAATACGCTGTTTATAATCTGTTTCTTGGCGCTAATACGTTTGTTTGGATGCTTAATAATGGTGTCAGTTGGAATAAGTAAAGTAAAGTAAAGGACCCTTTTCCACGCCTTTCAGGTGTATTGAGTATATAGGGCTAGACCTATATTTTGTAGACCAACGGCACAAGACGAGTGATGTTGTCAGCATCACACAGGCCGCCTTTACTTTCCAGCACTGCCCTTGGCCCCTTGAAAAAAGACCGGCCCCACCAGGGAGCGAATTCACCTTCCGAACCGCAGGCGAGCGTCTAACCCCTACGCCACGGGTCAGTTAGTTTCACGACCGACTCTATTTACAGAAGGATCTGGCTGGTATATAAGTGCATAATCCAAATATCAACATCCAAATAAAGTGATATCGCAAATTTCTGATCCTATTGGTGAGATACGTGTTGCAGACAAACTCAGACACTTGGAGACAGGGTCTATCGGCGGACATTGATAATAATAAGATAGAAGGCGAATGGCAAGCATGGCTTCTGTGACATGCGGTTTGACTTTGGTCAGACGACTGGTTCAGCCAACCACACTGCATGCATTAAATGTATTGAGATGCAGTTCTACACCACACAAGCAGGCATGTGCAGCACAGTTGTTCTCATCAATGTTTGTTCGCAGATTTTCTGTTGGGTGCCCGTCATTGTCAATAGTCAGAGCTCAGCATCCAGCACCTGATCTCAAAGGGCAAGCTGTTGTAAATGGACAGTTCAAGGAAATACAACTTTCAGACTACAAGGGCAAATATTTAGTTTCTTTACTTTTACACTGTTGATTTTACATTTGTCTGTCCAACAGCTTTAATGACAAAATTCAAGCATTTAGAGCTATAAATACTGAAGTCATTGGAGTCTCAACAGATTCCCATTTCAGTCACTTGGCTTGGATTAATACCTCAAGAAAGAAAGGTGGGCTGGAAGGACTTCACTATCCTCTGCTCTCGGATTTCAACAAAACAATATCTAGAGATTATGGTGTGCTGGTAGAAGATGAAGGTATAGCTTTGACGGTCTTGTTTCTAATAGACACTAATGGTATAATTCGCCATATTACCATAAATGACCTTCCAGTGGGTCGTTGTGTCGACGAGGTCATTCGAGTAGTTCAGGCTTTCCAGTTCTTTGAAGCACATGGAGAAGTTTGTCCCGCCAACTGGAAGCCAAACTCTGCCACAATCAAACCAACACCAGAGGGGTCAAAAAGCTATTTTGAAAAAGTTAATAAATAGATTCTGGTCTGCCCTGTCTGGGTTCCGGGGCCCCATTGTGGGGAAAACAAAAATAGACCCACTGCCTCCCCAAAAGCATGTCGTAAGAGTCGACTAATTGGGGAGCTTCCTTTGAAGTCGGAGTGCATATACCGGAGAGGCAAGGAACCAACAGTCTTTATTCAAGAGAATGAGATCTGTAAAACTGATGCACACGCAACACTCAGGTTCTGGAGCAGGGCTGCAGTTCAGTAGTGGACGAGCAACCGAAACTTTCCGCCAGTGTACAGCTGGTGAACACGAAGAAGAAGAAGAAGAAGAAACAGAAGGCGACGACAGCTCTGGTCGGCCGGTTTGCGGTGTCCCACAAAATCGTGTTACAAGGAAATCGAGTTGTTGTGTTTATAATGGATTTTCCCTGTGTGAGTTCCAGGGCCCTATTATAGGAAAAACAAGAATAGACCCACTGCCTACCCTAAAGCATGTCGTGAGAGTCGACTAATTGGAACTTCCTTAGAAGTCGGGGTGCATCTGCCTGAGAGGTAAGGAACCAACAGTCTGAACACTGATGAGTCAGATCTGTCAAACGAATGCACACACTCAAGAGGCCTGAGTCCCAGGTTCTGGCGTCTTCCACTTGTACTAACAGCTATACGAGAAGTAATTCTTTTCTTTTAGTTGCGTATCCTTTTACAGGACGTTACAGAACCAATACCCAGCACCCCCTTGCTGTTGTTGGGTTTCTCTAGGCAAATTTACGTCCAATAGTTTGTCAGTGCTTACTGTACGGTCAGCTCCCTGATACCACTGTCGAAACCAACGCAAGGCGCATGGCCAGCAGCTGGGATCGAATTCGGCATTATAAAGCGTTCGCATCGACTTAGCCACAGAGCCGACACGAGAAGTAAATGGTTTGCAAAAACCAAGTGATGACTGTGAATCTGTAACAAAGACTAGATTGCAATAACAGCATGGTAAAGGGGTGTAGCGAGACGAGAACACTATGCAGGAAGCCACACAAAAATAAGACACTAACACAGGACTGGCAGTGTCAGCCACTACACGCACGAGATTGACCAAGATGGGAATCCGAGCACTTATGGACGAAATGGTTCAATGTGCAATGAGGATAATCTGTCGACTAACTAACTAACAACACACCGAGCACCGTCGACTGTCGCATAGTAGAAGCAGACAGGGCATTATCGGTGCCGCATAACACTTTATCAAAGTTCACCTATCAAATATATTACTCCCCGTGCGTTTTTCGGGGTCCCATTGTGGGGAGAAAAAAAAATACCCACAGCCTCCCTAAGAAGCATGTCGTAAGACTTCACTAATTAGGGGTAAAAATGGACGCTAGGCGCAGCCATTGGTTTGAGCCGTGGCACATTTTTTGCTTCTGCCATACGGTGGCTATTGCATTTTTGCTCCATTTGTAGACTGAAAGGATATAGTTTTGTCACTCAGCTTCTGAGTTGAGTGCACGGCGTGACACTGTGAGCTGCGGATTTCATTTGGAATGTTTGTCGACTATGACCAACGTGATGGTCTGAATTGTAGATGCAGAAAACGGCGCGATGCCTGTTGTCGCAATATTGGCGGTGCCATTATGTGATTAAAATTGATCGCATGTACAACTGCTGATCTGTTGATGACTTCTGCTACCATCCGTGCATTCTACTGTCGAACTGTTTGTGTTAGCACTTCGGATGTCTACCGTATGCTTTTAATGCGTGTGTATGCTAGTGCTGAGACAGCAGTCTGTCAATCTTTCCACAAGGGGCTATGGTAAACATTCTGTATGTTTTTCGTTGGCACAGGAGCGGAGCGACTATGGGGTGACCCGTTTGCCATAAAGCTGAAACCAAGATTACCAATTAGGGGTTTCCTTAGCAGTCGGAGTGCATCAGCTTGAGAGGAGAGGAACCAACAGTCATCTTCTATTTCGTTACGTCCTCTTTTACCGCTTCGGGTGTCGACGGAGATATGGGGTAATGCTTCGTGCTCTTCTGTCTGCTTCGACCATAGACGCATGATGGTGCTGTAGAGTTTCTCTGATGTTATTTTCCCATATTGTTCTTGGTCTACCTCTTGCTCTACGTCCTGTATGGTATAGCTTCAGGGGTCTGCTTACAAATAAGCCAGATATGTCTTCTTCTTCTTCTTTCGTTCGCCTGAAATAAGTTATCTATATCAGCAGTTTTGTCTCTTGAATAAATTTCACTGTCGTTGTTAGTTCATTCAGTGGTCCATAGAGTTTACCTTCCACTGTTGTTCTTTCTGGCCAAAAGGTTTGCCTTAATGTGTCAAAATCGGTGCAGTCCTGGAGTACATGCTCTGCGGTCTGGGGCAAATTTCCACAGGTGCACATGGCTGATACACCTATCTTGAATTTTGTGTACATGTGGTTACGTAATCGGTTGTGCCCTGTTCTGAGGCGGAAGATAATGACTTGTTCTGGTCTGTCCATAATAAAATAGTCGTCTTGTGCTGGGGCTGGTGGTTTCCTGATCGATTTAATGATTCTTTTCTTTTGGTGTTATGTGACTGGTACATCTGGCTGCTCTTTTGTCGCACCTTCCCCTGCCAGTTGATCAGCTTTCTCATTTCCAGGCACTCCACAATGAGACGGTATCCATTGCATTACGACTCTTCGCTGAACGCTGAGTTGTGTCAGCAGTGTTTGCAATTCTGGTAATTTCCTATACTGGAGTGCTTCAAGTACTGATTTAGCATCTGTAAGCATCACCACATACTGTGAGCCAAGGTTGGTATTTAGCAGTTTCTCTGTAGCTATCTTAATAGCCTGGGTTTCTGCATCGTAGTTATGGCAGTACTTCCCGGTTGGTACGCTGGACTTATCCCTAGTAACATCTGGGAATTCGATGTACACTCCAGCACCACCATTTCTAACTGCACTTTCTGCGGACCCATCTGTATAGACTCTGACCCATTGTTCTTGTGGGTATTCTTCATCAATATAACTGAGGGTGGCCATTTTGCGTTGTACACTATCTTGCCCTTTCTTGTCAAATATCCCTTTCACATTTGTCTGGATTTGTACCGTTAGTTTACATTTTTCTCTCCATGGGGTTTGTTCCGGAATACTTTTAAGTGGGCAGCCAATTTCTGGAAGGTCAGGAGTTTGTCTACATATTCTTTTTGCTTGGTGTATAAAGCTGCTTCTTTTTAACCGTCCCAAGGCTAGGTTCTTAAATCTATTTTCCATCGGGTGATCTGGCATACTGAGGAACTTTTCAGCTTGTATTTGCAACTTTGTATCTCTGCGTTCTCTCAGTGCCTGTGTTTTCCCAGCTTTCTCCATTTCTAATATGGGGGTTGATTTCATCCCTCCTGTGACGACTCTGAGCGCTTAATTTTGCACTTTGTCTAACTCCTTTAATGTGGTACTAGATGCTGAACACCATGCAGTTGACCCATATTCCAAGTGTGGAAGTATGCTCTGCTTGTATACTTTATTGAGTATTTTCCCATCTGCTCCCCATGTGGTTCCACTTAGTTTTCTTAGTATTGCTGTCTTCCTCCTGGCTTTGGTTGCTGCCTTGTTGATATGTTTTCTCCATGTCAACCTGTCATCAAATGTGACTCCTAGGTATGTGGGCTCTTTATCATCTCACAGGGGTATTTCGTTTATTTTGATGGTGCCGGCTTTTTGCTTTGGGGAGAGGGTGAATAGTGTGGTGCTACATTTGTCTGTGTTGATGCTGACACACCATCTATTGGCCCATGCCTCAAGTGCATTTGTAGCCCGCTGTAGTGTTTTTGTGGCTATCGTTGCATGTTCATTGGTGCACCACAGTACCAGGTCGTCGGCATACATTGCCATTTTGATTCCATTTGGTATCTCAGCAACCAGATCGTTGATAAATAAAAGGAAAAGTGTGGGCGACAGGACACCACCTTGAGGGACGCCTTGTCGCAGTAGAACTTTTTTACTTTTGAAACCATCTACCTGTACCGGGGCTCTTCTGTTATGTAGATATGCTTTAATCCAATTGTACATTTTTCCATTTATTTTATAGTTTCTCAATTTCTTCAAAAGCCCCTCCTTCCAAACCTTATCAAAAGCTATCCTTAAATCTATCCATGCCGCGAGTACCAGTTTCTTATCTTGAAAAGCATCCTCTATTTTTTGGGAGAGGTATGTTGTCTGGTCTTCCGTAGAATAGAACTTTCTAAAGCCCGCCTGCTGTGGTGTAATGATGTTTTCACTTTCAATGTACCACTATAGTCTGAGGTTGGTGATGCGCTCCATTGTTTTACAGAGACAACTTGTGAGGCTGATTGGTCTGTAGTTAGAGGCATTAGAACTGTCTTTCCCAGGCTTTATGAGAGGTATCATAATTTCCTCTCTCCAGATTTGTGGAACATTCCCTGTTGCCCAGCAAGCATTAAATATCTGTAAAAGCTTTGTTTTGACTACTTTTCCTAAGTTTCTGATCGTTTCGTTTGATATACCATCTGCTCCTGGTGACTTCCGCATTTTCAGCTTTGAAATGGCCAACTCCAGTTCATTAAGTGTAATTGGCACCTCTAGCGCCTCTGATGTTATTTCTTTCTGACTTCTAAATTGTGTCTTTTCTTGAATTTCGTGTTTTTTCTCTGAACTGATTTCAATGTCGTTATCTAAAGCAAAAGTGTCCGCAAATAGGTTGGCTGCCTCTTTTCCTGTGACCATGTTTCCATCTTTCTGCAGCGTGATCTTTGAGTTCCACCCTGTGTCCTCATCGTTAATTTGTTTCACAAGCTTCCATAACTTTCTTGTGTCTTTTTCAAAGTTCAGCGACCTTGTTTTCTCCTGCCAGCTTTCCCTTATAACCTGCAGCTTTGCCCTTACAAATTTTGCTTTTGCATGCTGGTAATTATTGTGATGTTCTTGGTTTGGCCTGGTCTCTGCTATCTTTCTGGATGTTTCTACTTCGTTATGTAAATTTTCTAGCTCATTACTCCAGTATGGCTTATAATGCTTACGGGCACCTCTTGGTATTGATTCTCCTGCTGCCTTTAGTACGCATTTGTTAAATTCTGTAACTACTTTGTTTATATCCTGGTCTACGCTCAGACTTCCAAGCAGTATACTGGTCCGGTGCTTGAACATTGTCCAGTCAGCCTTCTTGTAGTTCCACCTTGGCAGCGTACTAGTTTCTCTGACCTTCTCATTTTCTACATTCAGGGAGACCGGTCGATGGTCACTGCCTCCCAGTTGATTTCCAACAACTCGTTTAATGTTCCATTCCAGATCTGGAGAGTGAAATGCTAGGTCTGGGGTAATAGTGGTGTGCCACGACCTCGATTAGAATGTTGGTGGATCTATTAATAAGAACAAATCTGTTTTCATCCTGCCACTCCTCCAGTTTCTCTCCTCTCTGGTCTATATGGTCATATCCCCAGCTTTGTGAGTGGCTGTTAAAGTCTCCACATAGAATCATCTTTTCTTCCACTGGGATTGTGTCTAAAGCCTGGGGACGATCACTTGGGCAGTAATAATTGATCAGGTAGAAGTCTGCATTTCCAGTTTGTAGTTTCAGAATCTGATATTCTGCTCCATCCATATATACTTCAGTCTGGCACGCAGTGATATTGTTCCTCACAAGAGTCAATATTCCCCCCTTTTTCCTGCCTTTCCGGTCTGATCGGAAGCACTGATAACCTCTGATTTTGAAGACTGTGTCTTCAGTGAGGTGGGTTTCTTGTAGACAGCATATATGAATCTGTTCCTCATTTAGAATATTTTCTAACTCTAGCTTTTTATTTGTAATCCCCTCTGCATTCCAGTGCAGCCAGATATGTAAAACAGATGCTGGAACAGGGCTAAAGTCCAGTAGGAGTAATAGTAGTAGTAATTTTTCAAAAATATCCCGTTCAACCTAAAGGGGTATAACTGGGATGTATAGTGTTAACTTATAAGAGTATCATCATCATCATCAGGTGTCTTGTCGACTGGCGTGGGCGATCATGCCTCTCCACAATCTGCGATCTCCTGCAGCATGTATTAGTTCGTGTACTGATACAACTCCATGCCATGTAACAAGACTGTCAAGCAACTTCTCTCGTTTTCTTCCCCTATCCCTCCTTCCACAGATCTCTCCAGTGGTCACAACATATTCCATTTTCCCTCTTCTCATAACATGGCCGAAAACTGATGACTGTCTCCTTCTGATGTCTGTGATAAGTTGTCTTCATGCTCCCGCCTCTTTCAAAACCTCTTGGTTGCTCTTTTTTGGCTGTCCAAGGCATTCTTCTGAAAAACCACATCTCTGAGGCCTCAAGAAATTGTTTGTCTTAGACTTAGAGTATAAACTTGTTATTTTAAATTTATCTTCTTCTTCTTCGCGTTCACCAGCTGTACACTCTGGTGGAAAGTTCTGGTTGTTCGTCCACGTCTGAACTGCAGTCCTGCTCCAGAACCTGAGTGTTGCGTGTGCATCGATTTTACAGATCTGATTCACTTGAATGCAGACTGTTGGTTCCTTGCCTCTCAGATGCACACCGAGTTCAAAGGAAGCTCCCCAATTAGTCGACTCTTACGACATGCTTTTGGGTAGGCAGAGGGTTTATTCTTGTTTTCCCCACGATGGGGCCCCGGAACCCACACGGGGATTTAAATTTATAAATCATGTACTTATGATTAAAATGTAAATTGTATTGTTTCACATTTTGCTTTGATTAGGGATGTGATTATGATAGTACTAATGATTGTACTAAGATTAATCCGACAATCTTACTAACATTGTGGATATATTGTTTCCTTAGTGTGCAATCATTAATTATTCTCCTCGATTTTATGTCAAGAAATATGGACGAACAACCAGAACTTTTCACGAGCTAGTGAAGGCGAAGAAAAATAAGAAATACATTATATGAACTGCCGATAAATTAAACATCATCGACTGTCGTAAAGCAGAAGTAGAGCATAAAGCGATGACGACGCCGCACAACTCTCCATAAAAAGAACCTGTAATAAACCACCCTTGACTATCGACACATAGGACACGATCGATTGTTGCTTAGCAGAAGCAGACAAGGCGATGCAGACGCAGCATAACCCAGAATTTGCAATATTGTTATGTTATTTTAAAGCCCTCATCCCGGCTGTCGTCAGGGGCCCTAATATAACTTATCGATTGAATGGGGTTTCTGGGACTTATGCCCGGGCGACTTTCATCCGAATGGTGGCACCTCGTGTAACTGTGTGTTAATCGCATGTTGGGCGGTCTTGGTGGGGTTTGTTTGTTTGTTTTAGTATCCAGAAGCCATGAGTTGTTAACCCTTAGGCTCGGTATTATGGATATCGCAACCTTTCGGCCTTGATTCCATTGTAAATACCGTAAATCTGGGAGAAAATGTGGCTTTCCTGCCTACCCCCGGGATTGAACCCGGACCACAAGGAGTTCGTCACCCGGTCTCTGCGCAATCCGGTTTAGCCAACTACGCTAGAGAGCCGGGCTCTTGGTGGGGTTAAACGTTATTCATATGCAATATATCATCACCTGTTTAGCGGCACATTGAGCAACTATCGACTGTGGCATGATTGCTACAGTCAGACATCCCCTCCCGCCCGCCAGCCTCGATGGCGGCGGCGTCGTCTGCAAGCCTCCTGCTCGACGATCGCCGGCTCTCTATTCGTTCTTGTCACTTTTATCCTCAACCTTATCGGGAGACTTCACACCAGGGCGCGTTTTAACTGTAAGTAGGCATGTTTGCACGAATTATGAAAGTAGTCTATCTCTTTCCCTCATTAATAACCGAATAAAGAACGATTTTGTCCGTAGTGACTATCATTCACCGGATTCAGGTTATTGCGAAAGTCGGCCTGTCATACGAGGACACAGAAAATTACGAAAATAATTAGAATATTTCCAAAGACCAGTTGATGTTAAATTAACAGTGACGCAATCGGATGAATAGGTTACACAAATAAATAATTTAAGAGCGGATATTGTGTATTTTTCTGCGGTAAAATATATTTGAAAGTCTGCACAAAAAGCGACGGGCCGCACAACAACAAGCCTTGAGTTAATTAACACCTGCGTTGAATTATTGATGGTAAACTTTTGTATTTAAATATGATTGAAGTAATAGTTGGTAGATTAAAGTTGATTGTAGTTTAGAGAGATTTGATTCAGTGCCAGTGTGTGAACTTATGTGATGCTCATTGTTAATAGTTAGTAAATTTTATTATTAAAACATTGTTGTGGTTTTTTGCCGTAAGGAGGCAAGATTTGACTTCTATGGATATACGGAATTTATCCAGTTGGAAACAGAGCATTGCTTACCACTCAAGTCTTTCAGTTGGAACCTTAATTTGCTGAGAAATTTCGGGGGAACCACAAAGCAAGTAATGAAATCGCCTCCCCCATTCACAGGTGTGTAATAAAATCGCCGAGGACAGATGACTTGTATGTTATATATTGCTGATATACTTTATGTATGATATATGTAAAAGTAGCGGCTCTACTCCCGTAGCTACTGCTGGCAGGCGGGGTTGAGAAAACTTCTCGGGGTGAAAAAACTCATTTAAGATGGGAACAAGTTTACATTATAAATCAGCTAGTTATACTTAAAACGTGAAAGTGATAACATGTCTGGGTTTACCGGCTGCAGTTGTGTCATTTTATAGGAACAACCAGTACTTCCAGGAAATAGGGGGAGAAATAATTTACTTCTTGTTTCATTTTGTGCTACGTGTATTTGCACATGCTGTATCAGTATTTTTCTCTGTGCTCACTGCAGCAACATTGTCTCCCATGTTTTACTGTAAGTGTTTATTCTAAGTTTATACATTTGCAGGGCAGCTCTTTGCATTTATAAATGCCAGAGCTTAGTTAAATTGAGTTAATCTATGCTCCTACAGTCTTGTACAATTAATACATAAGTAATGCAGTATTTAATAACCAGACAAAATTGATAAACATAAATATTCTTTACTGAAATAGAAAACACTATATATGTAAGTATAATTCCAGATGGGTTGAACAGGATTTTGTTTTGTTCATGAATTTGCTTGTTGTGTGAGGAGCGGCTGGCCGAATGGTTAGAATGCTGGGCTCTCATGCGGGCGACCCAGGTTCGAATCCTCAGTAAGACTGGCGATTTTTCCTGTCTAGGGTAAAATAAAATCCTCACCTACATGGTGACAGCACTAGCCATGCGGCCTTAAATCCTCTGGCTCAAAATACCCCCCGGCCTTCACCACAGAAGTGGTATATAAAGGCAGTAATGTGGAGTTTTGGCTAGTTGTGTGAATTTGTAACTTTTTAAGCAAAGAGGTCTGACACAGAGAAAGTATTGGGTGTCAAGAGATGGGGGTTGTCACAGAGAAAGTATTAGGTGTCCAGAGATGGGTGCTGTCACAGAGAAAGTATTGGGTGTCGGGAGATGGGGGCTGTCACAGAGAAAGTATTGGGTGTCAAGAGATAGGGGCTGTCACAGAGAAAGTATTGGGTGTCAAGAGATAGGGGATGTCACAGAGAAAGTATTGGGTGTCAAGAGATAGGGGCTGTCACAGAGAAAGTATTGGGTGTCAAGAGATAGGGGCTGTCATAGAGAAAGTATTGGGTGTCAAGAGATGGGAGCTGTCACAGAGAAAGTATTAGGTGTCCAGAGATGGAGGCTATCACAGAGAAAGTATTGAGTGTCGAAAGATGGGGGCTGTCACAGAGAAATTATTGGGTGTCAAGAGATGAGGGCTGTCACAGAGAAATTATTGGGTGTCGAGAGATGAGGGCTGTCACAGAGAAATTATTGGGTGTCAGGAGATGGAGGCTGTCACAGAGAAATTATTGGGTGTCGAGAGATGAGGGCTGTCACAGAGAAATAATTGGGTGTCAAGAGATGAGGGCTGTCACAGAGAAATTATTGGGTGTCAGGAGATGGGGGCTGTCACAGAGAAATTATTGGGTCTTTAGAAATGGGCACTGTCACAGAGAAAGTATTGGGTGTTTAGAGATGAGGGTGAAATCCCCTTACATATTTACTGGTGGCATGGGGGGTGAACCTAAACCTACTTCATGTGCTTAATAATAATAATAATGTGTTGAATCAAAACAAATTATAATAAATGTATAGTAGTGTATTCTTCTCCTTCTTTGCGTTCACCAGCTGTACACTCTGGCAGAAAGTTCTGGTTGCTCGTCCACTACTGAACTGCAGTCCTGCTCCAGAACCTGAGTGTTGTGTGTGCATCAGTTTTACAGATCTCATTCTCTTGAATACAGACTGTTGGTTCCTTGCCTCTCAGGCAGATGCACTCCGACTTCAAAGGAAGCTCCCCAATTAGTCGACTCTTACGACATGCTTTTTGGGAGGCAGTGGGTCTATTCTTGTTTTCCCCACAATGGGGCCCCGGAACCCACGCGGGGGAGTAGTGTATTATTTTTAAACAAACATTTAATAAGGTAACTTCAATACATAGTTGAAATAATTAAGACTAAAGTCCAACGGTGAACACACAACCAGAACTTTCCACCATGAGTTTATAGACAGTGAATGTGAAGAAGAAGATCTAAGAGAAACCATGAGACAAACATTCTGGAGATAATGAACGGACTTCTTCTTCTTCTTCTTCGTGTTCACCAGCTGTAAACTCTGGCGGAAAGTTCTGGTTGCTCATCCACTACTGAACTGCAGTCCTGCTCCAGAACATGAGTGTTGTGTGTGCATCAGTTTTACAGATCTCATTCTCTTGAATTCAGACTGTTGGTTCCTTGCTTCTCCTGCAGATGCACTCCGACTTCAGAGGAAGCTCCCCAATTAGTCGACTCTTACGACATGCGTTTGGGTAGGCAGTGGGTCTATTCTTGTTTTTCCCACAATGGGGCCCCGGAACCCACACGGGAGAATGAAACAACTGTATTTAAGATGGTCACAAACTGGGCCCACAGTCCTGTCTTACATTTGGTCTCTTAAAACACTCATCTTTCAAACCACAGTTGTATTGTCTCAGTAAATCATGCTTTTTTTATCTAACAATATTCCGCCCGTTTGTCACCAGGGCCCGCACGGGAAGCAAAGAATAGTGACACTGCACCCTACCAGGCATGTCGTAAGAGGCGACTAAGGATAAGGTTGGCCTTGAGGTTGGCTACCTCATCCTGTAAAAACAATAGCCACAAAAACCAACCAACTATGGATAAGTCAAATAGAGAGAACTAAACAGGCTCCAATGGACCAAGAGGTGAGGAAAAGACGCTGGCGTTGGATAGAACAGACACTGAGAAAACAGGAGAACAGCATAACTAGAATGTCTTTGCATTGGAACCCACAGGGGCAAAGGAATAAAGGAAGGCAAAAAAACAACACATGGAGAAGAGAGCTGAAGAATGAAGTTAGAAAGATGGAGAGGACATGGGGAGAGCTCCATGTAATGGTGAAGGATAGAATGACTTGGCATGAGTTGGATGAGGGCCTATGCTCCATTGGGGGATAGAAAGGCAGAAGACGCCCGTGTGTCACCGGGGCCCTCACGGGAAGCTAAGAATAGTGACACTGCACCCTACCAGGCATGTCCTAAGAGGCGACTAAGGGTAGGGTTGGGCTTGAGGTTGGCTACATCATCCTGTAAAAACCATAGCCACAAAAACCAACCAACCATGGATAAGTCAAAAAGAGAAGCAAATAAAATCCAGCCAACCAAGATGAGGGGAGGCTCTTCAAATAGAAGAAGTATGATACGGTGTGGAGAAAGCCGTAAGGAGTCCGGATCGTTGACTTACCTCCTCTCAGCTAGGAAAACCTCCAGAATTGGCACCTGGAATGTTAAAACTCTCTATGATATAGGGAGAAGTAGCAAAGGAAATGAAAACATTATAGAATTAGTATTTTGGGGTTATGTGAAACTAGATGGACTGGGACAGGGAAAAGTATTCTTAATTCAGGAGAAACTATTTTGTTCTCAGGACACACAGAGGACAATTCGCCGCACAGTGAAGGAGTGGCCCTGATGCTATCAAAAGAAGCAGACAGGGCACTAATAGAATGGGAAGCTGTGAGTCCCAGAATAATAAGAGCATCTTTTAGAACAGTAAAACAGAAGGTGAACATGTCGGTAATACAGTGTTATGCACCAACAAATGATAAAGATGCATCTGTTAAGGAAGAATTTTACATGCAGCTATAAAATATTATAAATAATGAAAGAAAGGGCAACTTAAAAATTTTGATGGGTGACTTGAATGCTAAGATAGGATCAGACAACACAGGTTATGAAGAAATTACGGGGAGACATGGTCTAGGAGTAATGAATGAAAATGGAGAATTGTTCACAAATTTTTGTGCAGGTAACCAGTATGTTACTGAAGAAGAAGAAGAAGTTAATAAGTAAGTCACAAATTGTCATGATATGAAAGTAAAAAGTAGTTAGTGGTTTCTAAAGGTGTCATTAGGTAACAGCAACATCGAACTTTACTTCTCTGTTCGTTAGGTAGCGCTAGGTGTTGCATTTGCATTCGCAACACAGAAACAAAATGGCGGCTGCACATATAGAGTGTACCCTCAGAGAACAACATCTTGAGTCCAAACCTACCGACAGCACACTACAAAGTCTAACGCATGAACTTGCTATGTTGTCAAATAAGGCAGAAATTCACTTGCAGTGGATTCCGTCACACTGTGGCATCAAAGGCAATGAAAGCGCAAATGCTTTAGTCAAGGAAGGCAGTAACAAACCACAGACCTACCAGCCACTATCTTTTCCAGAAGTCAAAACTCTCATTAAGAGAAAATCAGAAACAGATTGGAAAACCAACACTGGTTATAACTACGAAAAAGATTTTCTGAAACACTTGAACAGAACAGACCAAGTCACAGCTTTTCGCTTACGCACTGGACACTGCAGACTCAATAAACACTCACATAAATTAGGTATGAGCCAAACAGCTCTCTGCCGGTGCCTTCGTGCTGAACAGACTCCAGAACATGTCCTGCAAGACTGTCCTCTCCTGGCGGAGCTGTGGAGCGACATATGGCAACACCCAGTTGAACTGACAACTAAGCTTTGGGGAAACCTAAGAGACCTTGAAAAGACATCCCAGTTTATGACCCACAGTGGATTATGCGCATGACCAGAGATCGCTGAAGAAGAAGAAGAGAACAACATGCTGTTGTGCTTTTTTTTTTGAGGCAAAAAAAGCTGCTTATAAAGGACATTCATAAGCAAATGCTTCTTGTTTATGCTGACAAATGTTTATCCCACTGAGCGGTGCATAGCTGGGTAAAATTGTTTTCTCAAGGGCGCTGTACGATTGTTGATGTAGTCTGATCTGGTCATCCTGTTGAGATTGCAACAGACTCATTCGTGCAGCGAGTGGAAGAGATAATTAGAGGTAAAAGGCGAGTAACGGTTGACTCTTTTGCAGCTGCAGTAGGGTGCTCAGCATACAACATAATGCATGATCAATTTAAATTTAAGAAAGTTTGCTCAAGATGGGTACCCAGACAATTGATGGAAAAACATAAAATGAACCAATTAAGTTTGTCCTTGCTGCATCTATGTTGATACCCAGATGAAGGAAAGACACGCTAAACAGGGGGGCGAATCATGGGTGCATCACTACCAGACAAAATCAAAGCGTGCTTCAGTTCAATGGAAACATCCTTCTTTGCCTTGTGTTAACAATTTCCAGGGTATGCCATCAGTAAGGGGAGGTTATGCTGACAGTGTTCTGGGGATTTCATGGAGTGTTTAACCAATTAAAAAAAAAAAAAAAAGTGACAATATGAATTCTGAAATCTTTCTGAAAAGTTCTAACAATGCTTCCTGATGCAATTCAAAGAAAACGTCCAGACCTGCGGACTAGAGGAGTACTGCTCCTTTATGACAATGCCAGACCACAAACAGCTCGGTTAACTCAGGAGACAATTAACTATCTAGGGTGGGAACTTCTGTAACATCCACTTTACTGACCCGACTTAGCCCCTAGCGATTTCCACCATTTTGGTCCTCTGAAAACCCACCTTGGCGGGAGACATTTTGCAAATAACGCAGAAGGTGAATATGAAGTGAAAATGTGGTTTAGAAAATGGAGCATGCGGTTCTGTGCAGCAGGTTTGGGAGGACTGATAAGTGCATCAATGTTGGTGGAAATTGTGTTTAAAAAATAAAATGACATCTCTTTTTTCAAACAACCAGATGTGACTTACTTATTGACTTCCCCTCATACATAATATGAATATCAAGTAAAAAACACAAAAGCATAGATGGTAAATACAGGCACGTGCTCGCGCGCGCACACACACACACACACATGCGTGAGTGCACAATAACACACACACCTGTGCACACTCTCACACACATACCCCTACACACATACACAAACAGAGAGAGGCTAGAGATGCTTGACTGGATCTCATACATGATAATGAGATGATTGCACAGGGTAGAGCAGAATGGAGGACCAGAATGAGCTGTGTGGGAAGTATAACCACATAACACACTGTTGATGACACAAAACATTACAACCCCCCCCCCCCCCCCCCCCCCCAACACTTCGATGAGGTACAAGGTGGAAGAGAAGAAGAAGAAGAAGAAGATGACACAAAACAATAGTAATATTCACAGCACTGCTTTATCATGTATCCTAGGAAGAGGACATGCAACCTGACAACTTTTTGTTATGGCAGGGCAGACCAGGCTCCTAACCTTGGTTGACAGCTGGTCTAGGAGGCAGGCTGTGACAGGAGGACAGACAGAACATTGCCGTTCTTTTCCAGCAGCTTCTGCAACAGGCTTTGTTCCAAATATATTGGTGTTACCTTTCCTTTGATGTAAACTTCTTCTTCTTTGCGTTTGGTTTTGTATGCTCAGATCAGACCATCAGGTGGGTTGATTCTATGAACTCGCATATCAGTAGCAGGTCTTTCATGGTTACCCATAGCTTGTTCTGCACACTTTGCTCTTGAGGCCAGGTGTATTTTCGAAGTTGTATGTAGAGTGGGCAGGTCTACAGACTGTGCTCAGGTTTTGTGGTCCTATTTGACAGACACACTGTGGGGACTGTACAATCTTTATTTTATGCATGTGGTAGTTGAGCCTGCAGTGTCCTGTTCATAGACGGAAATTTCTTGTATGTTGCTTTCTGTTGAGTGTGCATGTTGTCTTGTGGATCCCTCTGAGTCGCCTGGAGGACTGACATGCAGTCACAAAGGAAAGCAATTTTGCTGTTTTAAATTTTTTTTTCCTCAACCACTTTAGCTGAATCAATAATTGATAGATAAGTCAAGACATTCATTGTCTGGTGTAGGGGGAGATAATACGTGATTGACACATAATGTGATAGTCTTCCTTGTGTACAGGTTCACATGTCTCTTATATGTCTTTACAGGGGCTGTGAGACATAAATAAAAGACATTTTATGTGACATCACATCATGTACATTTTATATCAATCTCACAATCTGTTGAGTTGCTAAATCTCTTTGTCTTCTTGTCGTTCACTGACTTTGGCACCAAGTTCTGGTTGTCTGTCCACGCCTGGGCTTTCTTGATCCAGAACTTGAGTTTTATGTGCAGATCTGACAAGTTTTGTGTAGGCTGTTGGTGCAGGTGTTTCAAAGGAAACACCCCTAATTAGCTCACTTTGAAGACATGCTTGTTAGGGAGTCAGTTGGTCTTTTGTTTTGTTTTTCTTCGACAGTGGGGTTCTGGAACCCACACAGCTTCTGACAGCTCCACACAGCCAGTTGTGAATGTTCAAATCCCTAAAACAGCTTCACATTTTAGGTTGTGAATTCTTGGTTCACTCAGGGCAGCTCTACCCAACAGATAGTTAAATCATAAGTCACTTGAAACAGCAGATTGTAAAATCTTGGTTCACTCAGGGCAGATTCACACAACAGATAGTTAAATCATAAGTCACTTGAAACAGCAGGTTGTAAAATCTTGGTTTGCTTGGGGCAGCTCCACACAACAGATAGTTCAATCATAAGTCACTTGAAACAGCAGATTGTAAAATCTTTGTTCACCCAGGGCAGCTTCACACAACAGATAGTTAAATCATAGGTCACTTGAAACAGCAGATTGTAAAATCTTTGTTCACCCAGGGCAGCTTCACACAACAGATAGTTAAATCATAGGTCACTTGAAACAGCAGATTGTAAAATCTTGGTTCACTCAGGGCAGCTTCACACAACAGATAGTTCAATCATAAGTCACTTGAAACAGCAGGTTGTAAAATCTTGGTTTGCTTAGGGCAGCTCCACACAACTGATAGTTAAATCATAAGTCACTTGAAACAGCAGATTGTAAAATCTTGGTTTGCTTAGGGCAGCTCCACACAACAGATAGTTAAATCATAAGTCACTTGAAACAGCAGATTGTAAAATCTTGGTTTGCTTGGGGCAGCTCCACACAACAGGTAGTTAAATCATAAGTCACTTGAAACAGCAGGTTGTAAAATCTTGGTTTGCTTAGGGCAGCTCCACACAACAGGTAGTTAAATCATAAGTCACTTGAAACAGCAGATTGTAAAATCTTTGTTCACCCAGGGCAGCTTCACACAACAGATAGTTAAATCATAAGTCACTTGAAACAGCAGATTGTAAAATCTTGGTTCACTCAGGGCAGATTCACACAACAGATAGTTAAATCATAAGTCACTTGAAACAGCAGGTTGTAAAATCTTGGTTCACTCAGGGCAGCTCCACCCAACAGATAGTTAAATCATAAGTCACTTGAAACAGCAGATTGTAAAATCTTGGTTCACTCAGGGCAGCTCCACCCAACAGATAGTTAAATCATAAGTCACTTGAAACAGCAGATTGTAAAATCTTGGTTCACTCAGGGCAGATTCACACAACAGATAGTTAAATCATAAGTCACTTGAAACAGCAGATTGTAAAATCTTGGTTCACTCAGGGCAGATTCACACAACAGATAGTTAAATCATAAGTCACTTGAAACAGCAGGTTGTAAAATCTTGGTTTGCTTGGGGCAGCTCCACACAACAGATAGTTAAATCATAAGTCACTTGAAACAGCAGATTGTAAAATCTTTGTTCACCCAGGGCAGCTTCACACAACAGATAGTTAAATCATAGGTCACTTGAAACAGCAGATTGTAAAATCTTTGTTCACCCAGGGCAGCTTCACACAACAGATAGTTAAATCATAGGTCACTTGAAACAGCAGATTGTAAAATCTTGGTTCACTCAGGGCAGCTTCACACAACAGATAGTTCAATCATAAGTCACTTGAAACAGCAGGTTGTAAAATCTTGGTTTGCTTAGGGCAGCTCCACACAACTGATAGTTAAATCATAAGTCACTTGAAACAGCAGATTGTAAAATCTTGGTTTGCTTAGGGCAGCTCCACACAACAGATAGTTAAATCATAAGTCACTTGAAACAGCAGATTGTAAAATCTTGGTTTGCTTGGGGCAGCTCCACACAACAGGTAGTTAAATCATAAGTCACTTGAAACAGCAGGTTGTAAAATCTTGGTTTGCTTAGGGCAGCTCCACACAACAGGTAGTTAAATCATAAGTCACTTGAAACAGCAGATTGTAAAATCTTTGTTCACCCAGGGCAGCTTCACACAACAGATAGTTAAATCATAAGTCACTCAGAAAATAGCTTTAGACTGCAGGATATGAATGCATAAAGTGTTGCAGTTTGTGAATTTATAAGTAACTGAATATGTCTTAACAAAATGGTTTGGGAAATAATAAACATTTACAACCAACTTGAAAAACAGTGAGTTTAAATCATTGCTGCGGCGTTTGGTTCAATAATGCAATTTTTACGGAGATCCCAGGGGATCATCTCTGGAGCTATGGTGTTTGTGCTTTGTGCAACCTTCTCACAGGGGGATAGCTGATCAGTGAAAAGAGACCAAATTGTATGTGATTAAAACCCATGCAGTGAAGTCAGTCCTCTTGACTTTTAACCTTTGACTTTAACTTTACTCAACAGGCAGTGAATTATAACGATCTTCACACACCGTCCAAACGATAAATGAGTGGCTGCAGTAATTGTTAGACCATTTCTATAGTTGCGACCATGAAGCCAACCTCTCAAGGCGTTGGAAGCTTTGGTGGCTGCCCTCGGAGGCAAGAGCCGATACCAGATTACCATACATATGCTGGCAGCCTACACGTACATCATTCTCGTTTTCAACCATGTCATTATGGCATTTCACGGAACCTCAGTACCACACAAGTGCACCCTGGACACAAGTGTATACCAAGGTAAGTATCGTTTGTTGTAATAATGGGGTTATCTGCACATGGTGGGGCAACATTAAAGAATACTCAAATTTATATGTAAATGTAAGTGACCGAAAGAACACTTTTTTACGTCAGAAGAGCAGCTGGCCATACAATAAAAAATGCAGGATTCTCATGTGGAAAACCCAGGTTCGAATTCTCTGTAAAGTTGGCGATTATTTTTCTGCAGGGGACAAAAACAGAATCCTTAACTGCAGAGTTTGTGGTGACAGCACTAGCCATGTTGTCCCAAATACTCAGGCTTAAACCTCCCCCCCCCACCCGCATTTTTCCATTCCTCTTCTTTTCTTTCTAACCTTCCATCATTGTCCCCAGGCCGCTATGGGGGTGGGAGGTGGGGATTGACCTACTGCCTACTGCCTCCCTAACATACCTGTTGTAAAAGTCAGCTAATGAGGGGTGTTTTCTTCAAAGTCGGAGTGCCTCTGCCAGAGAGGTGAGGAATCAACAGTCTGCATACAAATAAATTAGATCTGTAAAATGGATGTGCACACAAAACTCAGTTCTGGAACAAGACCAAAGTCCAGAAGTGGATGAACAACCAGAACTTTGCTTTGGAGTTTATAGCCAGTGAATGCCAAGGAGGGGGAGAGATGAAAATTTGAAACTTGGTTATTTTTGTGGTTCACATTCTTTTCCCTGTTGTTAAAGTTTTTACAAATCCATTTTACAGATATGGCTTATTTGTTTGCAGACTGTTCGTTCCTCAACTATCAGGCAGATGCCTCATATTAAAAGGAAACACCCCTAATTACTCCACTTTTACTCCCCGTTCGAGTTCCGAGGGGCCTGTTGTGGGGAAAACAAGAATAGGCCCACGGCCACCCCAACAAGCATGTCATTAGAGTCGACTAATTGGGAGCATCCTTGAAGTCAGAATGTATCTACCTGAAAGGCAAGGAACCATCAGTCTGCATACAAATAAATCTAATCTGTAAGATGTTCGTGCATGCAGCACTCAGATTCTGATGGACAGACAACCAGAACTTTTGCTGGAGTTTACAGTCGGTAAGCACCCAAAAAAAAAAAGTTTACTTGTACCAGATGACTGTGGGGGGGGGGGGGGGGGGGGCAATGGGTATATCCTCACCCCCCCCACCACCATAAGTCCGTGGAACCCACACAGGGAAGATGCAGGTTTAATTCCTAAGTAATATTCTTTCGGGGGCCAACATGAAACGCTAGCATGGTGACTGCAAGGTACATATCATGAACATGCCCACATCTCGTCAGGCGCAAGATTTTGTGTCGGCTCCCATTCATGCCATCGCCGTTCCCACGACCTGTTCTATATTCTAGGAGTGTTAGCATGTGTGTTCCTTCCCCCTCACCGTCTATACACACATCGTGCGGAAAACCAGCTGCTGTTCCTTCAAGGCCTAATTCAACAAAAGTGTGCATCTCTCTTTCCTGGCAGATGACACTGAGCGATGGTTTTTGTGTGTTTATGTGCGTGGCCAAGTTTTTAGCTAGTTTTCTTGTCTGGTAGCTGACAGCATGGAATACAGACTGCTTACAGAGTAGAATATAACATGTGACACCCCTAGAACATAGTACAGCTCGTGGAAACGGCCACTGCATGAATGGGAGCCGACCCGAAATCTCGCGCCTGGAAAGATGCCGGCATGTTCATGGTATGTACCGACTGCAATAACTTTGTGGCACAGAATCCTCAGACTGAAAGACCTCTCAGCCGACACCGCAAAATGGTTAAGAACTGGCAGTAATGGCAGTTTATTTCATCCTCCTTAGACAACTCAACGACGACCCAAAATCCTGGACACAAACAGCTCAACAATGTCTCATTTTCCCGGTGTTCTGCCACTCACACATACTCTGATGGACAGAATGAGACCGTTCAATGTTCATACGGTCAGTGGACGTATTACCCTGTATACGGAGAGACAAACATCGTCTCACAGGTATGTACTGGTGTATTTGGGGTGGTGGAGAGAATTTTGTGTCAGCCTCTGTCTCAACCTTCACCTGGCTCACTTGCAGCATACAACTCAATAGTTAAAGATGATTCATTGGTTTTTATCGTCTTGTAGGGGGAAAAAGGAATGGACTCCCTGCCCCCTAAGAGGCATGTCAGAAGAGTTACAGTGTTGTAAAAGGCGACTAATTGTGCTGTCTCAAGTTCTCAGCCTCAAGTTCTGGAACAAGACCAATAACCAGAACTAGGCGAACAACCTGAACTTGCCACCAGAGTTTATAGCCGGTGATTGTGAAAAAGAAGAAGGAGAAGATTTTTTACTCATATAATAGTTCCTGCCTGTATGTGTTCCTGGGTCTGATTTCAAGATATTGATCCACTGCCCCCCCCCCCCTCCAAACCACAAGCATGTCAAAAAAGGGCACTTATTATGGGCTTTCTGAAATCAGATGTGTTTGGCAGAAAGATGCACTGCTTCCTAACAGGCAGGTTGTAAAAAGGCAACTAATTAGTTATTTTCAGAAATCAGATGTGTTAGGCTGAAAGGTGCATTGCAGCCTAGCTGTAAACCACAACACCATGTATCAGCCACCCTTTTAAATGCAAACACTGAACAAGAATATGTAGTTCCTCCAGCTGATATCTTGGGCAGTAAGAGTGGGTACATAGTTTTCTCAGATAAGGACAGGAAACAGTTACAGAAGGTGCCTTACCCCAGTACGAGGAAGCTTTAAGTGAGAACCAGTTAAAATGTGATAGGCATCACAATAGCCATGCCATTGTGTCAGTATTGTTGTTAATAATGTCAAGAGTGTTAAACATATGACATCACTTTGCAGATGAACATGATGATTTCATTATGACAATTTAAAAATGGCCACCCCACTTTTGACATGCACCAGAGTGGAGCATGTATGAAATCCCAGGGGAAAAATTGTAAAGAGTAGGCTGTAAGGCCACTATGATAGCAAAGGTAGACACCAGCAAGCAATTATATTGATAATGTTGATGTATGTTAATTTTTATACTCATATACTAATGTTAACTAGGTGCCAGTTATTCATAATATATCAAGAGGATAATAATGTTAGTTAAATGTTCACTTGTCATCACCATTTTTTGCTGAATTCATAAGTGTTACCTGTGGGTTCTAGGCCCCCATTTTGGGTCATAAAAAAAAAAGACACACTACCCCCCTGACAAGCATGTAGTGAAAGTGACTAATTAGGCAAAAATTCAAAACTTGTGGCCAAGAGAGACACTGGTGGAGCCAAACTTTACGGACATCATTAAAAACCACTTTTGCAGTTAAGCATCGTGGGGAGGAATAATTTGCAATCCAGTACACGCTGGCTGCCACGGGCTATTGTCATGCCGTGAAGGGGAAGAGTGTCTTTAGTGTTGTCAATCCATATTTTTCGCAGCCGTCCTCTTGCACTTGCAGCCGATCTTCTCAGATGTATGAGTGAATTACAAAAGACTGTGAAGTTCATACTAGAGACAGCATTGCAGATATAGATAATTTATTCCAAGCAAATGAAAGGAGAATAATTAGGGGTGTTTTTTCATCAAAGTCGGAGTGCATCTGTTTGAGAGGCAGGGACCCACAGTCTGCATACAGATAAGCCAGCGCTGTAAAATGTATTTGTAAGCAAAACTCAGATCTTGTAACACAGCTAAAGTTCAGAAATGGATGAAAAACTAGGACTTCCCCTAGAGTTTACAACCAGTGAACGCACACACACAAATAGTATGTGTTTGCAGACATCACAGCCCAGCTGTAAACCACAACACCATATTCCAAATGCTGTTTTAACAGTGAATGCAGATGAGGAATTTCATTTTTTGAGAATAAGAAGAAACAAAAGATACAAACAGCTAGTCTTTTTTATTTTTTGGCCTTTGGCAGATAATCAGCTCAATTCTGTCAAAATCTTTCAGTTTGATTTGGTGTGTGAGAGAAAATATCTGGCCAGCCTGGCAAATACTATCTACTTTGTTGGAGTGATGGTGGGAGGGTTGTTGTTTGGTGACCTGGCCGACCGCTTCGGCCGCCTGCCCATCATGCTGTTTACACTCTACAGTTCTGTCATCCTCGGCATCGTAACGGCATTCTCCGTCACCTACACCATGTTTGTGACTCTGCGCTTCGTCACCGGAATACTAATGCAGGTAATATTTTTGGAATCTCCTACGGGTCTCGAAGCCCAATAACCCTTATAACTTTTATGCCCCAGGAACACTACCAAAAATATTTTTCCAATGACCCCGTAAGAATCCCCCCCCCCCCCCCCCCCCCAATGTACAAATGACAATTTTGATGCAGATCATTATTCATCAGTTCTCGTTATGCCTAGTGGCACATGAGGCTTCAGAGAGGACTGTCCATGCTTTCCTATCCTGTGCAATCTTCAGTGCAGTTTTCCATGTCAAAGATTCCGCACTCAGGTCACTTTCCATTGTTCGTCTCCATGTTGTTTTCTCTTTCCCTCTGGTATCCATGTGAGAGCTGTTTTGGCAGGTATATCAGGATTCATTCTCATAACATGGCCAAGCCATTTCCATCTTCTCTTGGTTATCATACTGTCTAGAGTTTCTTGGTTTGTGGCTTGAAGTAGTTTAGTGTTTGAGATTGTATCTGGCCAGAAAATTTTGATAATTCTACATAGACATGTGTGGTGGCATTCTCCGTCATCTACACCATGTTTGTAACTCTGCGCTTCGTCACGGGAATACAAATGCAGGTAATATATTTGGAATCTCCTATGGGTCTCGATGCCCACTAACCCTTATAACTCTTATGCCCCAGGAACACTACAACAAATATTTTTCCATGACCCCATTAGAATTTCTGGAAAAAAAAATCTGTACAAATGACAGTTTTGACGCAGATCATTATTGCATTCATTTAAAATGTTTTCATCTACATTTTAAGGTTAGATTAGGAAAATGTGTAAAGACAAATGGAAGGAGTAATCAATAAAAATGAACAGGTTGAAGCATTGAATCGGATACATCCCCAGGGTCTAAAAACTGCACACGTATCCGGTGACTCATGCCGTGACCTTTTAAACTCTAGCACTGAGGCTATGAAAAGATCTGACCTCAACTTAGCTTTTGGAAAGCTCAGAGGGGAAAACCCCTCCTGAATGTTATTGTTAGTTAATGTATTCATATCTTGACCTCCTAAATGTTTGCGCAGGTGCAAACTCAGCCAATAGCATTAACTGTGTGCCTCCTAAAGAGGCCACTATAGAACAAGTCAGAAAAGTGACATTTTACCAGAAGGTAAAAGCAACAAATTTAAAGTTTGAAGCAACAAATTTAGAGTTTGAAGGTTAAACCCCCCCCCCCCCCCCCCCCCCCAAAAAAAAAAGTCATGGAGAGTGGAATAGAGAGTGAAGTTATATAGATGGGAACAATATGGGTTAGCTGCCTGTAATAGCAAAGGATAGGACGACTTGGTTTGTTAAAATCAAATGTGTTGGGTCAAGGGGCAGAGCCTAACTATAAACCCCAAGATAAGGTACCAGCTGCCAAATGAAGGGCAAACACAGACGAGGAACAAGAATGTATCTAATTGACCAGCTTGTAAGAATTGTTTGTTGTTGTTGTAGTTACACTCCCTTTGGGTTTTGGGGCCCATATTGGGGAAGGGGTTGCCCCTGCCCCTCTGACAAGCATGTAGTAAGAGGTGAATAATTAGTGTTTTGTCAAAACTGGATGTTGTTGGGCCGAAAGGTGCAAATATCACATTCTAGCTTAGCTGTAAACCAGTGTGCCGACCGCCCTTTTAATTCAGTCAAACAAATTGTACTAGATTCATCAAGAAACAGCAGATCAAGTGGTTTGGTCATCTCATTAGAATGCAGCAACATCAAATACCATCATACATCTGAGAAGATCGGCTGCAAGTGCAAGAGGACGGCTGTGAAAAATATGGATTGACAACACTAAAGACACTCTTCGCCTTCACGGCATGACAATAGCCCGTGGCAGCCAGCGTGTACTGGATTGCAAATTATTCCTCCCCACGATGCTTAACTGCAAAAGTGGTTTTTCATGATGATGATGATGATAAAACACGAGGAAGGTAGATTAGTTATTTAAAAAAAGGACTTTGTATCAACTGCTGTGTCTTGTTTTTCCAAACAGGGCCTGCAGACATCTGCCTACACTCTGATCATGGAGCTGTACATTGCCAAGTACCGGCCCTTTGCTGGAGCGGTCACGGAATGTTTCTTTGGAGTAGCCATCATGATTCTGGCTGGGGCGGCTTATCTGGTACGAGACTGGCGCTACTTACAGATTGTGGTGACTCTTCCAGGACTCCTAACTTTGTTTTACCCTTGGTGAGTGCCAGTTGTTGCAGCAGGACGTGTTCTCTCTTCATTTTCTTCTTCTTCTGTGTTCACCTTGTTTTATCCTTTGTGAGTCCCACATGTTGCAGCAGGATGTGTTCTGTCTTCATTTTCTTCTTCTTCTTTGTTCACTGGCTGTAAACTCTAGCGGAACATCCTGATTGTTCATCCATGTGAACTTTGGCTTCATGCCAGGGCATGAGTTTTACGTGCACATCCAGTTTACTGGCATATTTGTGTACAGTTGATTGTTCCTTACTGCTCGGGCAGATACACTCCTACTTTGAAGGAAGCTCCTAATTAGTCCACTCCTACGACATGCTTGTTGGGTAGGCTTTGGATCTGTTTTTGTTTCCCCCCCCCCCAAATGGAGCTCTGGAACCAATACAGGTATCTTCATTTTCAATTGCTGCTTGTACATGAAAGGAAATGAGCGAGCTGACAGGCTTGCACAAAAGGCTGTTATGTAGGGGGGACAAGCCATGGACCAGGCTGATATACTGAACACACTACTTCCCACGTAGGTTATGGGACCCAGTTTTTTTTTGGGGTGGGGGATAGATTCACTGCTTCCCTAGTGAGTTTGTCATAGAAACGACTAATTAGGAGGTTTTCCTTGGAAGCTGTTCATCTGCCTCAGAGGTGAGGAAGCAACAGTCTGCTTACAAATGAGTCAGATCTGTAAAACAGATGTGCATGCAATACTTAAAGATCTGAAACAAGACCAAAGTCAAGCAGTGGAAAAACAACCAGAACTCTTCCACCAGCGTTTACAGGCGGTGAAAGTGAAGAAGAAGAAGAATAATGCTGCTTTTGTGTGAAAGGAAGTGAGCAAGCTGACATGCTGGGACATGAAGCTGATATGAATGGCAAACGAGCCATTGGCAAGGCTGATATACTGAATTCTTTATGACAGGACTTTTCAACTAGTGGCCCGCATACCCAGTCGGAGGCCCAGTAAGTGGCTCGCGAATCATTGCCAAGTGTATTGCAGTAATGATCTTTCGGTGCTAGGGTCCACTGCCTGGGCTGGTGATGATCCCCATTTGTAACATTTTGGCCTCTGTGTAAACGTGGCTAAATATCTCTGGTCTATGAGAATGAAGCCATCTGTGAGGATCAGGTGATGACTGTGAATTTGTAACCATCATCAAACTAGAAGAGTATCAAATCACAAAGGGGTGAGGCCAGACATAAGCACCTTGCAGAATGCCAGAGAAGAAGTACAAACCAACATAGAGCTGGTGTGTTTAGCCACTACATGCTTGGGGATTCTTCTTCTTCTTCTTCTTCGCGTTCACCAGCTGTACACTCTGGCGGAAAGTTCTGGTTGCTCGTCCAAAACTGAACTGCAGTCCTGCTCCAGAACCTCAGTGTTGCGTGTGCATCAGTTTTACAGATCTCATTCTCTTGAATACAGACTGTTGGTTCCTTGCCTCTCCGGCAGATGCACTCCGACTTCAAAGGAAACTCCCCAATTAGTCGACTCTTACGACATGCTTTTGGGGAGGCAGTGGGTCTATTCTTGTTTTTCCCACAATGGGGCCCCAGAACCCACACGGGGGGCTTGGGGATTAATACCTGCAAAATGAGATGCCTGAGAAAAGCCGCCAACTTAACCACCTAAGACAAAGTTAGAAATGATATTATCAGACAGACTGTATAACAACGCCCTGCAGTAAATTCATTGAGGCACATAAGATGAAATGGTTTTGGTCATTTAGGAAGAATGCAGCCAGAACAACTGATTGCTGCTTCCTTTTGAATACAGGGAATCACATGGACATTGCCAGCATGATGTTACCTCTCTAAGATGTTACATCACTGGTGTTAATGTTGTTTTTCCCTGTGTGGGTTCCAGGGCCCCATTGTAGGGAAAACAAGAATAGACTTACCGCCTCCCCAACAAGCATGTCATAGGAGTCAACTAATTGTAGGCATCCTTCAAAGTCGGAGTGGATCTGCCGGAGAGGCAAGACAAAACTCTGTATACAAGTAAGCCATATCTGTAAAACGCATGTGCGAACAACACTCAAGTTCTAGAACAATGTCAGGAGTCCGGAGGTGGATGAACACCCAAACATTTCTGCCAGAGTTTACAGCCGGTGAACACAAAGAAAGAAAAATGTAGTTTTCACTAACATGTTTAGTGAAAACCCAATCAGTCTTCTAACATGAAAGAAACAAATCATTATATTTAGACTACTGTAAATAACAAACCCTGCAGCAATTTGTACAAGAAATTGAAGACTGGGGATTCAGAATGTTGCCTTTGTGGACAGGCATCACAACAAAAACATCATCATGTGCTACAGACATGCTCTCTACATGCAGTAGAGAGATCCCAGGTTTGCTGGTTGGCACTCCAATGGAGCAGTTGAAGACATGCACCACACCCCAGACTTCATAGAAGTTTGTGGCCTTCTCATGTGAACACCACTGGAAGTGAGAACACAAAGAAGAATGCTAGCTTAGTCTTATCTGTCCTTCATGTTACAGAACATCTTCTCTTTGAATGATGTTTTGTCTGTCCTTGATGTTACAGAACATCTTCTCTTTGAATGATGTTTTGTCTGTCCTCGATGTTACAGAACATCTTCTCTTTGAATGATGTTTTGTCTGTCCTTGATGTTACAGAACATCTTCTCTTTGAATGATGTTTTGTCTGTCCTTGATGTTACAGAACATCTTCTCTTTAAATGATGTTTTGTCTGTCCTTGTTGTTACAGAACATCTTCTCTTTGAATGATGTTTTGTCTGTCCTTGATGTTACAGAACATCATCTCTTTGAATGATGTTTTGTCTGTCCTTGATGTTACAGAACACCTTCTCTTTGAATAGGGTTTTGTCACCAACATATTTTATTTCTTTAGAATGGTCATAGAACCTTGTCAGTGTGGATGGTCTCCATAAGCAGCATGGTCTTGTGGTTGGTCCTGGGTGACTGAGTCTCTTCTGTTTGAGCAGTATCATGCTCATGTGAGTTCAGGGGGATTCCGTGTTTCATGCTGGGGGGGGGGGGGGGGGGGGAAGTAGAGGATGGACCCACTGCCCTGTAGCAAGCATGTCATAAGAGTCGACTAATTGGGAGCTTTCTTCAAAGTCAGAGTACATCTACCTGAGAGGCAGGGAACCAACAGTCTGCATGCAAATGAGTCAGACCTGTGAAACGGATGTACACACAAAACTCAGATTCTGAAACAGGACTGGAGTCCAGAAGTGGATAAACAACCAGAACTTTCCACTGGAGTTTGCAGCTGGTGAACGCGAAGAAGAAGAAGTAAGAGTCAACTAATTAGGGATGTTGCATTCAAAGTTGGAGTGCATCTACTTGAGAGGTGAGGAGCCAACCCTCATACAAATAACCCAGATCTGTAAAACAGATGTGTATGTAACGGTCAGGTTCCGGAGCGAGACTTAAGTCCAGATGTAGATGAAAAGCCAGAACTTTCTGTTGGAGTTTACAGGCAGTGTAAGCGAAGAAGAAGAAGAAGAAGAAGAAGAACGGTATCATTATTGTGGCTTTTTCTGGCCTAAGTAAACCTCTTCTACTTGACATGTTCTATCATCAAAATGTTTTTTAAATATTTCTGTATCTGCAGGGTTGTTCCAGAATCTCTTCGGTGGCTCATCATTAAGGGGAAACTGAACAAGGCTGAGGAAGTCATTCACAGAATTTGTAAAGTTAACAAGGTTAGTTGTAGAGTCTTTATATTGAGTGTGTACAGTATTTGTTGTTGTTGTTGTTGTTGTTGTTGTTATCGATCCAGCGGCGCATGAGCTTTCGCCCTTTGGCCCAATGCCATGTAGTGGAATTTGCATGTTTTCACAAGCTGTTCTTTTTGTCCGTACAAGGTGTTCCACTTGTCTGGTCTCGGAGGGAGTAGCGTTCTTCTTGTCTCACTGAGTTTTGGGCACTCAAAGAGATGGTGTTCAACAGTTTCGTAGGGGTAGTTACATAGCTGGCACTCATATATTTTTTTTAATTTGGTGAATGTTACCACTTAGTCTATCCTCTTCTACCTTGGGGGGTTGAGGTTTGCCAGACTTCTCTATCTGCAGTTTTGGTTTTGTTCCGATCCAGTCCTCTCTCAGTCAGGGACTGTTAGATGTTGTCTTCCCAGATAACCCTGGGTCGACCTGGTGGTTTGGTTCTCTGGTTCTTGACCTCCCATGCCTGCTGTGGTGGCCGATTATCTCCCATTCTGCATACGTGACCAAACCATCGTAACTGTGACTGATCCACTTGGGTTTCTAATGCCTGGGTTTCAAGATCTTGACATAATGTCTGGCTGCTTACTTTGTCTCTTCTTGTCACTTGGACCACCTTTCTCATTTATCTCATTTGAGGCCTGAAGCTGGCTTCTGTGAGCTGTTGCCATTGCCCATGACTGACACCTGTAGGTCAGGACTGGCACGTAGGGCGTCACTCAGGTTCTGGAACAAGACTAAAGCCCAGAAGTGGACAAACAACCAGAACTTTCCGCTGGAGTTTAAGCCAGTAAATGCGAAGAAGAAGAAGAAGAAGAAGAATAGACTTACTGCATTCTCAGCATGCATGTTGTAGGAGTTGACAGATTGGGAGCTTCCTTTGAAGTTGGAGTGCGTCTGCCCAAGCAGCAAGAAACCAACAATCTGCATACGAATAAGTCAGATCTGTTAAACGGATGTGCATGCAACACTCGGGTTCTGGTAACAGGAGTAAAGTCCAGAGGGGGGCGAACAACCAAACTTTCCACCAAGGCTTACAGCCTGGGATGCGCAGAAGAAGAAGGAAAACATAATACATACACTGCCCCCCCCCCCCCCCCCCTCCCCCAGCGTTTTGTGAAAATCAACAAACTAGGATGCTTTTGTCAAAGCCGGAGTCCATCTGACTGAGAGATGAAGTTGACAAACAACCAGAATTTTCCACCAGAGTTTACATCCAGCAAACATGAAGTAAAAGAACAAGGGTGTATCAAATGAATGAATGAACAAACAAACTTTATTTTCAGAGGATCATAAATTGGGCACGTAGGCCTGTCTTACATTCGGCTCCTCCAAACACCCGTTTTTCACACAACAGTTGTATTTTATCAATAAAGCGTGTTATATTAATAAGATTGTATGCTTATAGTGAATATCAGGAAAAAACACAAAAGCATGGAAGGTAAAATGCATGCAGACACTAGCGCACACACATACACGCGCCCACCCACTCACGTTAACACACAAATATAAACACCCACATACACCCAGATACACACTCACATAAGTACATGCATACACACACACACATACACACACACCCACATACTTACATACATATACACACACATTCCACACACATACATACATAAACAAACATGTACACACAGACACACCCACTGAAAAACGCAGACACATGCACACAGACACACACAGATACACACATACATACACACATACACATACAGACACACATATCAGAGACATGTACATGCAGACACATACACATAGACACACATGCACAAACACACACAGACACACACAGACACACACACACATAGACACTCGCACACAGAAACATATTCACACACACAGACACACCCACAGAAAAACGCAGACACATGCACACAAACATACAGAAAAACACACATACATACACATACATACACAGACACACACATGCAGAGACATGCACATGCAGACACATACACAGAGACACACATGCACAAACACACACAGATGCAGACACACACACATAAACACACAAAGACACACACACACACATGCAGGTACACATGCACAAACGCACACAGATACACACAGACACACACACATAAACACACCCACACAGAAACATATTCACACACAGACACACAAATCCACAGCTATCAGCAACTTCAAGTGAGCAGCTGCTTTCTGTAAACAAGTTCTGGTTGGCCGACGTCAGATATGTATGGACTATTAGAGGCACATAAAAGTGTCTACAAGCAAGCTTCAAGTTTGTATTGTGATCAGTGTCTGTTTGAAGTGGAGCGTCATGCTTGGCCAGTGCAGCACAGCAGGGTTCCTATGCAGGCAATAAAGTATATACATAGAGGTGTATGGTATATAATTCAGCACATATTTTCCTAGATGGCTTCGACTCACTGATTCTTCTTTTGTCCTACCGCTTGCGTCATACTGCGTCACAGAGAGGAGTTAGTGCAGTGTCCTGTCTTTTGTCCTACCGCTTGCGTCATACTGCGTCACAGAGAGAAGTTAGTGCAGGGTCTTGACTTTGGTCCTACTGCTAACGTCATACTGTGTCACAGAGAGGAGTTAGTGCAGTGTCCTGTCTTTTGTCCTACCGCTTGCGTCATACTGCGTCACAGAGAGAAGTTGGTGCAGGGTCCTGTCTTTGGTCCTACTGCTAACGTCATACTGTGTCACAGAGAGGAGTTAGTGCAGTGTCTTGTCTTTGGTCCTACTGCTTACATCATGCTGCATCACAGTATTTGCTAGTTGTGTTAATGTCATATTGCATTTCTCAAGTGTCTGCTTTACTCAGTCCACCCATCTCTTTCTTGGTCTGCCTCTTGCCTTGTAGCCTGCTGTTCCCATGTAGTATCCCGGGCAATTTAATCTAGTTAAATTTAAGAAAAAAAGTGCCTAAATGCTGTGTTGAACCAGTGCTGCTGTATGGGTGTCAGTGAACAAATTAAGAAAAACTTGGAGGCTATGACAATGGGGTATCTGAGACGGAGTGGGCGGAAAAAGTAACTAACAACGACTGTCTGGAAGTGGCTCATGGAAATCTCAAACTAAGTCGACCCAGCCTTGAGCGGGTCCTGGGAAGTAAAGGCCGCCGGCATGATGCTGACCACATCACCCACCAAGTGTTGATTGCTTTATAAAATATAGGTCTAGCCCTATGTGCCCAGTACCCCTAAAGGTTTGGCAAAGGGTCCTTTACTTAACACGCCTGATTTCATCGAACCTCTAATTAGTCACCTTTTATGACATGCTGGTGCAGACATCACAGCCTAACTGTAAACCACAACACACTGTGCCGACCACTGTTTCAAAGATGAATACAAAAGAAGAAGAAACTGTACAAAAAAAAAAGAAGACTTTGTATTAAGGTAATCGGAGTTTCAGCTTCATATCAAACAGGTCATACCATAGTTGCTCCATTCCTGTGCCAATGAAAACCACACACAGTATCCCTCACTGTTGCTTGTGAAAAAATTGTCACAAACTGCAGTCTCAGCATATCTGGCAGCATACACATGCATTAAACGCATAAGGCTGCCATCAGAAGTGCTAACTAGACACAATAAATGCAGTCTTTCATCAGTGGAAGACTTTGCATCTAGCTGTATGTTTTCTCCCCACTAGATCCCATTCCCTGCTGACAGATGGGAGAAACTGAAGCAGTCATGCGATAAAGGCGTGGATAGTTTACAGCCCAGACAGCACAGTTTGATTGATTTGTTCCGTACATCTCATATCAGGCAATCATCGGTCATCCTTTTTTATATATGGTGAGTCTGTCACAGGAAGCAGAGAGCAGCGGTTTGAAGGTATTAATGTTTAATGTTTAATTTAACAATCAACATCACAGCGCTCGGGACTTCCCCATAAGTGCTCCGTGTTGGATCTTCGGCCAAATCCCCTAGTCCAGCAGTTCTCAAACTTTGTGTGTGTGTGTGTGTGGCTGCAGCACCCTTGTTAGGCAAACAGTTTTTTGCGGCACACCTACCCTTAAAGTGGTTTGAATACTTAGGAAAAGTAGAAAGAAAAAAAAAACAGTGCACATTTAATGTTCAGTTGTCTTTACTGTGATGAATGAAACTGGTTGGATGAATTTTTCATTATTTGCTTTGTTTATATGGGAAGTTTAGTTAATTTAACCCTGAAATTACTTGACCCAGAAAGTTTGCTCCTGTATCTCTTTTTTTTTTATGTAAGCAGAAAATTGAGATTGCACTGTAGCCTTGCCAGTAGCTTTGTCTTCTCAATACACTTGCATCCAGGACTCTTCTTGGCTTCTCAATACACTTGCATCCAGGACTCTTCTTGGCTCCTCAATACACTTGCATCCAGGACTCTTCTTGGCTCCTCAATACACTTGCATCCAGGACTTTTCTTGGCTTCTTAATACACTTGCATCCAGGGCTCTTCTTGGCTTCCTCAATACACTTGCATCCAGGACTCTTCTTTTCTTCTCAATACACTTACATCCAGGACTCTTCTTGGCTTCCTCAATCGACCTATTTTAATTTTTAGGGGGGAAAAATAACAAACTTTGTGACTCATTCAACCTGCTCCTTACTTGAGCGGTGGTTATATCAAGTCCGTGTTTATTTGCTGACTTCAAGTTGTGAGGATTATTCTTAGTTTAATCTGTGTAATGTGACGTCACATCTAAGTTCTTTGTTTCTGTGTGATGTGACGTCACATCTAAGTTCTTTGTTTCTGTGTGATGTGACGTCACATCTAAGTTCTTTGTTTCTGTGTGATGTGACGTCACATCTAAGTTCTTTGTTTCTGTGTGATGTGACGTCACATCTAAGTTCTTTGTTTCTGTGTAGTTTCTGGTTGACGATTGGGCTTTAAAAAAATTCCTGTTGGCTTCCTTCACTGTATGTCTGTTTTAAACTGCTGTCTTGGCTAATCTCAAGCTGATTTTGAAATACTGATTATTGCGCCGGCACCCCCCCCCCCCCCCCCCCCCCCCCCCCCCCCAGGCGCTCGCAGCACCCAGTTTGAAAACCCCTGCCCTGGGCACTCCTCACAGCACTATTCTCCTGAGACAATGGAGGTATGTTTGTGCCTGTGCACTGTTCACTCACACACCCCCCCCCCCCCCCCCCCCAAAGAGGAGTTCACCACAAGGTTGTGGAGAACCAGCCATTTTATCTTCCTGTTCAAGTCCCAATACACCAGCATGCTCTGGAGTTATGGATATTAGGTACAAAGACAAAAGACAGCAGCTCAGTTGCTTGCCCACCTAGAGAGAATGCCCCGTGACATCATACGATACAAGGCATACACCAAAAGAGAAGGACGTGCAGCACAAGGTAGACCAAGAACACGATGAAAAGATAACATCAGAAGGACTCTACAAACAGCACAATGTATCTGTGGTCGAGGCAGCCAGAAAAGCAGTAACCAGAACCTTATATCTCTCTCGACACCCGAAGCGAAGAAGAATATCAGATGGTGATGATGAGGTATCTAGAAATACAGAGATGATGTTTCAGGCTCTGGAAACTGGACCCAATATCTGAAGGTAGAGAGAAAGAAGATGATTATATTGTTCTATCAGTGTCCTATGTTTGCCATCCTTGCCAGCTATCATGATCTCGGATATTGTTCTATCTATGTTCTATGTTTGCTATCTCCGTCATATTCTAGTATATATTTTGTTCTATTGGTTTTCTAAGTTCGCCATCTTTGCCAGCTATCACGATCTCATATATTGTTCTATCTATGTACTATGTTTGCTATCTCCGTCATGTTCTAGTATATATTTTGTTCTATTGGTGTTCTAAGTTCGCCATCTTTGCCAGCTATCATGATCTCATATATTGTTCTATCTATGTACTATGTTTGCTATCTCCGTCATGTTCTAGTATATATTTTGTTCTATTGGTGTTCTAAGTTTGCCATCTTTGCCAGCTATCATGATCTCATATATTGTTCTATCTATGTACTTTATTTTCTATCTCCCATCATGTTCTAGTATATATATATATATATATATATATATTGTTCTATTGGTGTTCTAGGTTCGCCATCTCTGCTAGCTACTATGGTCTCACATTCCAACTGACCAGTTTCTCTGGAAGTCGATACCTGATATTTTTTATCGGAGGAGCAGTGGAGACGCTGGCCTACATTCTGACACTTCCAGTCATGAAGAGGTGAGTACCATCATGTGTGTCTGTCTTGACTGCCGACTGTACGTTGTGTTCTCAGGACTCTTCCAGTCATGAAGAGGTGAGTACCACCATGTGTGTCTGTCTTGACTGCTGACTGTAGCGCTGTGTTCTCAGGACTCTTTCAGTCATGAAGAGGTGAGTACCACCATGTGTGTCTGTCTTGACTGCTGACTGTAGCTCTGTGTTCTCAGGACTCTTCCAGTCATGAAGAGGTGAGTACCACCATGTGTGTCTGTCTTGACTGCTGACTGTAGCGCTGTGTTCTCAGGACTCTTCCAGTCATGAAGAGGTGAGTACCACCATGTGTGACTGTCTTGACTGCTGACTGTAGCGCTGTGTTCTCAGGATTCTTCCAGTCATGAAGAGGTAAATACCACCATGTGTGTCTGTCTTGACTGCTGACTGTAGCGCTGTGTTCTCAGGACTCTTCCAGTCATGAAGAGGTGAGTACCATCATGTGTGTCTGTCTTGACTGCCGACCGTAGCGCTGTGTTCTCAGGATTCTTCCCGTCATGAAGAGGTGAATACCACCATGTGTGTCTGTCTTGACTGCTGACTGTAGCGTTGTGTTCTCAGGATTCTCCCAGTCATGAAGAGGTGAGTACCACCATGTGTGACTGTCTTGACTGCTGACTGTAGCGTTGTTCTTAGGATTCTTCTTGATTGCAGTCAAACTTATTCATACCAGGGGAAATGGTTGGACAGATTTCCATATTCTAGGATATACAGCTGAGAATGGAGGTTGAGGCAGTCCCTGACAAGATGTTGAGGTCAGCCTCTCATTGCTGTCATTAAATGCCTTGCCAGCTGGTGTAGGTGTTCATGCATCCCCACAGATTTGGTGTTCTGGATCAATTCCACGGATGATATTCCACCATGCCACTGTCTTAAGCCATCCGCCAAATTTCTCTTGGTCTGCCTGTGCCTCTTCTACCAGTGATCTTTCCAGTCGTCACAATATTTTCCAGTGCTCCTTTTCTCATCACATGATGAAAGAACTTTTTTTTGGGTCTCCTTCTCATTGTTGAATATAATGTTCTACTTTCATTAGTCATTTCCAGGCAATCATTGTTAGTTATTCTGGCAGCCTAAGGTATTCTCAACATTCTTCTCAAGAACCACATCTCAGTTGCCTCCAAACTCTTCTTAATTATAAATGATACAAAGATGTCTGCAAGCGGCACATGAATGATATAGGTATTGACATGGATTAATGGGAACAGGTTGTCATGAACCATGTTGCATGGAGTGGGAAGATCTGGCAGGGAATAGGAATACAGGAAAAAATGATTTCATATAGGTCAAGAGTCGAGTGTCTGAGGTGAAACATGTTAAAGATACCAGTAGTAACAGTGGTCCTGAAATCACACGCTCTGACTGGGGAAGACTTTTCTCTGTGGGAGCGGGTTGTGCTAGGCACACAGGCCATCATCATTGGCTGCGATTCTCAAACACAATTTCTTCTCCTTCTTATTATTTCCCTAAAGCACAATTTCTTCTCCTTCTTAATATTTCCCTAAAGCACAATTTCTTCTCCTTCTTAATATTTCCCTAAAGCACAATTTCTTCTCCTTCTTAATATTTCCCTAAAGCACAATTTCTTCTCCTTCTTAATATTTTCCTAAAACACAATTTCTTCTCCTTCTTAATATTTCCCTAAAGCACAATTTCTTCTCTTTCTTAATATTTCCCTAAAGCACAATTTCTTCTCCTTCTTAATATTTCCCTAAAGCACAATTTCTTCTCCTTCTTAATATTTCCCTAAAGCACAATTTCTTCTCCTTCTTAATATTTCCCTAAAGCACAATTTCTTCTCCTTCTTAATATTTCCCTAAAGCACAATTTCTTCTCCTTCTTAATATTTCCCTAAAGCACAATTTCTTCTCCTTCTTAATATTTCCCTAAAGCACAATTTCTTCTCCTTCTTAATATTTCCCTAAAGCACAATTTCTTCTCCTTCTTAATATTTCCCTAAAGCACAATTTCTTCTCCTTCTTAATATTTCCCTAAAGCACAATTTCTTCTCCTTCTTAATATTTCCCTGAAGCACAATTTCTTCTCCTTCTTAATATTTCCCTAAAGCACAATTTCTTCTCCTTCTTAATATTTCCCTAAAGCACAATTTCTTCTCCTTCTTAATATTTCCCTAAAGCACAATTTCTTCTCCTTCTTAATATTTCCCTAAAGCACAATTTCTTCTCCTTCTTATTATTTCCCTAAAGCACAATTTCTTCTCCTTCTTAATATTTCCCTAAAGCACAATTTCTTCTCCTTCTTATTATTTCCCTAAAGCACAATTTCTTCTCCTTCTTAATATTTCCCTAAAGCACAATTTCTTCTCCTTCTTAATATTTCCCTAAAGCACAATTTCTTCTCCTTCTTATTATTTTCCTAAAGCACAATTTCTTCTCCTTCTTAATATTTCCCTAAAGCACAATTTCTTCTCCTTCTTAATATTTTCCTAAAGCACAATTTCTTCTCCTTCTTAATATTTCCCTAAAGCACAATTTCTTCTCCTTCTTATAATTTCCCTAAAGCACAATTTCTTCTCCTTCTTTATGTTTTCCTAAAGCACAATTTCTCCTCCTTAATGTTTTCTTAGAGCACAATTTCTTTTCCTTAAAGTTTTCTTAGAGCTCAATTTCTTCTCCTTAATGTTGTCCTAAAGCACAGTCTCTTTCTCATAATAATGTTTACAGGCTGTAAACTCCAGCATTCAGTTTTGTTTGTTTGTCGACTTATGGACTTTGATGCAGTTCCCGAACTTGAGTTTTGCATGCTGCACATCCCTTTTAAAAATTTTGCTTATGTCTATGCAGGCTGTTGGTTCCTTGCCTCTCAAGCAGGTGCACTCTGACTTTGGTGAAAACACCCCTGAGTAGTCACCTTGTACGACAATCTTCCTAGGGGGCAGTGGGTCTGTTCTCCCCCCCCTACCCAAAAAAATAAACTGACCCCAGATCCCACGCGAGGATCTCTATCTTTAGACCTGTCCAGCTTGGTAGGCCCTGCCAGTAGCAACACTTGTGCCAGCGTAGCTCTCGGGGTCATTGAGGAACATAGACTTCCCCTCCGCGGCGGCGGCACGGTAAAGACACCTTTGGGAAAGAATGGCAAAGTATAGAGACTAACATTGCTGGCAAAACCAAACAGCCCAACAATGCTAAGGTTGCAACGACATGTAAAGCAGTCTGTCAGACATTCGGCCCGTGTGCTGCCTGCGGCCCTTTGCAAAGCAATAATTTCTTCTAAATGACTCCAGTTAGTTGTCGTATGCGCCCATCATGACAGCACAAATGTGACTTGTATGGCCCTCGGAGAACCTTCAGTTTGATATGCCTGCCGTAAAGGATATGTAACTAACTATATTATTAACTGCTTAAATTTTCTTATCTTGAAAGAAACTGACTCACGAAGAGACTGATTGCCCACATCAGAAAGAGACAATCTACATACTTTGGTCATGAGATGAGAAGGAGAAAACTGGAGTACATCGGGACAGTAGAAAAGTTGGAGGGAAGGAGAGGCAGAGGGAGGGCGAGAGAAAAGAAGCTGGACAGTTTGATATCATGGCATGGAAGATCATCTGTTTCAGAGTTGATTGAAAGTACACGAGACATGACTACCAACATCACACAGCATAGACTTTAAGAAGAAGAAGAAATTTTCTTGCAGACGTATGAATATCTTCTCTGTATGTTGAAGGTTTGGCCGCAAGAAGCCTCTGTTGGCATGTTTTGTTGTGAATATCTTCTCTGTATGTTGAAGGTTTGGCCGCAAGAAGCCTCTGTTGGCATGTTTTGGTGTGAATATCTTCTCTGTGTGTTGAAGGTTTGGCCGCAAGAAGCCTCTGTTGGCATGTTTTGGTGTGAATATCTTCTCTGTGTGTTGAAGGTTTGGCCGCAAGAAGCCTCTGTTGGCATGTTTTGGTGTGAATATCTTCTCTGTGTGTTGAAGGTTTGGCCGCAAGAAGCCTCTGTTGGCATGTTTTGGTGTGAATATCTTCTCTGTGTGTTGAAGGTTTGGCCGCAAGAAGCCTCTGTTGGCATGTTTTGGTGTGAATATCTTCTCTGTATGTTGAAGGTTTGGCCGCAAGAAGCCTCTGTTGGCATGTTTTGGTGTGAATATCTTCTCTGTATGTTGAAGGTTTGGCCGCAAGAAGCCTCTGTTGGCATGTTTTGTTGCTGCTGCTGCCTTGTGTCTGGGTGCTGGCATTGTCAGTGACTACACCACAGGTGGGTCCTGTTTTCATTCATTCATTCTGTCAAGCATGCTTTCATTCATTTTTTTCTTTCTGTCTGTCTGTCTATCTGTTGTCAGAAAGCCCACACACATCTAAATATGGTACTGTAAGTCAGTGGTTTTCAACCCTCCTAAAGCGGCGACCCTTTAATATAGTTCCTCATGTTGTGGCAACCCCCCAACCTCACAATTATTTTCGTTGCTACTCCATAACTTCAGTGAATATGTGTTTGGTGATGGTCTTTGGCAACCCCTTGAAAGGGTCGTTCACCCCTCGCCCCCCCCCCCCAAGGGGTCGCGACCCATATGTTGAGAACTGCTGGTGTAAGTGGAACGGAGAAGGATACCTAACACAGATCTCTTGACTGTAAGTGTTGACTTATGCTGAGTGTTGACTTATGCTGAATGTTGACTTATGCTAAGTGTTGGCTCATCAGTCTCACAGACCAGCATTATGTCAGACACTTCCAGAGGGTTGCCAACTAACCAGTTAACACATATACCTAACCAACCAGTTGAACCTTACACCGAACCAACCAGTTAAATCTTACACCCAACTAACTAGTTAAGCGTTACACCCAACCAACCATTTAAACTTTACACCCAACTAACCAGTTAAACCTTACACCCAACCAACCAGTTAAGCATTACACCCAACCAACCAGTTAAACCTTACACCCAACCAACCAGTTAAGCATTACACCCAGCCAACCATTTAAACTGTACACCCAGCCAACCATTTAAACTGTACACCCAGCCAACCATTTAAACTGTACATCCAACCAACCAGTTAAACCTTACACCCAACCAACCAGTTAAACCCTACACCCAACCAACCAGTTAAGCATTACACCCAACCAACCAGTTAAACCTTACACCCAACCAACCAGTTAAGCATTACACCCAGCCAACCATTTAAACTGTACACCCAGCCAACCATTTAAACTGTACACCCAGCCAACCATTTAAACTGTACACCCAACCAACCATTTAAACTGTACACCCAGCCAACCATTTAAACTGTACACCCAGCCAACCATTTAAACTGTACACCCAGCCAACCAGTTAAACTGTACACCCAGCCAACCATTTAAACTGTACACCCAGCCAACCATTTAAACTGTACATCCAACCAACCAGTTAAACCTTACACCCAACATACCAGTTAAACCTTACACCCAACCAACCAGTTAAACCCTACACTCAATCAACCCACAACCATAAAAAAAACATTTCATTTACTCCTTCACTCTGTTCATGTTGATTGATTACCCCTTCATATAATTCATGTTGATTGATTACCCCTTCATATATTTCATGTTGATTGATTACCCCTTAATATATTTCATGTTGATTGATTACCCCTTCATATATTTCATGTTGATTGATTACCCCTTTATATATTTCATGTTGATTGATTACCCCTTCATATATTTCATGTTGATTGATTACCCCTTTATATATTTCATGTTGATTGATTACCCCTTTATATATTTCATGTTGATTGATTACCCCTTCATATAATTCATGTTGATTGATTACCCCTATATATATTTCATGTTGATTGATTACCCCTTCATATATCTCTTTATAAATTTTAAAAGAACATTAAAAATTTAGATAAATAAATATATGTAGTTTATTAGTGACCTATGTAATGTGTTTTTTGTTTTTAGCAGAATTTTCGACAGGAAATTCATACGGGGTTATGACCCATTTTTTTTGGTTTTTAGCATGCACAAGGTGAAGGGATTAAGATTGTTGTAGTCAGTCAACCTAGAAAATGACCGGATGTGTCTTATGTTTTCTTCCAGGCTGGTTCAATGTTACAGTTGCCTTAGCCCTGGCAGGTCGATGTGCAGTGGCTGGCCTGTTTGGCATTATCTTTGTCTACACATCGGAGGTCTACCCTACAGTTATACGGTACGGCTCCACAGCCAAAGAAAGCTTTTTAGTGACAGTGTCCAGTTTTATGTGTTTTAAAATAGTTTTTGTTAAGTTGGCTGGTTTCTATCATCTTCTAGTTCTTTGCATTTACCAGAAGTAAACTCCAGAACTTCACATCAGAAGTCCCCCGTGTGGGTTCCGGGGCCCCATTGTAGGGGAAAACAAGAATAGACCCACTGCCTACCCAAAAGCATGTCGTAAGAGTCGACTAATTGGGGAGCTTCCTTTGAAGTCGGAGTGCATCTGCCGGAGAGGCAAGGAACCAACAGTCTGTATTCAAGAGAATGAGATTTGTAAAACTGATGCACACGCAACACTCAGGTTCTGGAGCAGGACTGCAGTTCAGTAGTGGACGAACAACCAAAACTTTCCGCCAGAGTGTACAGCTGGTGAACGTGAAGAAGAAGAAGACATCAGAAGTTTATCTCACAGTTAAACGGAACAGTTCAACAGTTAGAGAAGGTTTGTTAGTGACCGTGTTCAGTTTTGTAGGTAATTAGGTTGTTCATAGTCAAGGGAAGAATTGGATTCTATCTTTTCGGCAGATCTTAATGCAGAGAACCCAGTTCTTTGATAGAACGACATTTGCTTGACGCTGGGCGTATAATTGTAAGGATTGTGCCCTCAGAATGATTTACCATGCATTGAGTAGGTGTTTACTAAAATTAGCTGAGACTATATCAATAAAACTGTGTAAACAAAAAGATCATGTAATAAAGTTAAAGTTACCATAGTAGTCTTGAATTTGTGGTGGAGAGGTGTACAAACTTGATAGTAACAGTGTGATTTTGTTTTTCAGTGAAAAGAATTCATTTGTGTTGTTATTGTTGCTTCACTATGTGCTATTTTAATTATATAGTATTGCATTGATGAGTTATAGTGAAATATGCCAGGCAGTAGATTGTGGAATGCATTGTTTGTGTCTATATTATTTAAAAAAGGTTTTGTTAGGACAGAAGAGACATATATTGCAGCCTAGCTGTAAACTGCAACACAACATGCACGTTTAATGGCAATTACAGAACAAGTAGAATACTTCTCTTCGTGACTGATTTTCTGTGGAAACATCTGTATCAAAACTGTTGTCTGTCCAGTGGGTGAGACTCATTGTTGTGTTTCTGTTTTCAGCAATATTGGAATGGGGGCCTGCTGCCTGTGGGCTCGAGCTGGCGGTGTGGCTGCCCCTCAGATCAACCAGTGGGTAAGTTCAGTAAACATGCTGCTAAACTCCACATGCCTGTGGGTTTGTGGAGCTCCTCATTTTGGGGGAAGAAACAATAGATCTAATGCCCATCTCAAAAGCCTGTTGCAAGAGTCGACTAATTAGGAGTGCTTTCTTCAAATTTGGAGTGCATCTCTCCCGTGTGGGTTCTGGGGCCCTATTATAGGGAAAACAATAGACCCACTGCCTAACCAGAAGCATGTCGTAAGAGTCGACTAATTGGGAGCTTCCTTCGAAGTGGAATGCACCTGCCTGAGAGGCAAGAAACCAACAGTCTGCATACAAATTAGTCAGATCTGTCAAACGGATGCACACGCAACACTCAGGTTCTGGAACAGGACTGCAGCCTAGAAGTGGACGAACAACCTGAACTTTCTGCCAGAGTTTACAACCAGTGAACTTGAAGAAGAAGTGCATCTGCCTAAGTGGTGAGAAACCAACAGTCAGCATACAAGTTAGCCGGATATGTAAAATGAATGTCCATGCAAGACTCAAGTTCTGGAACAAGACTAAACTCCAGAAGTGGATGAAGAATCAGAAGTTTCTGCCAGAGTTTACAGCTGGGAAACTTTATAGACAGGTTCTAGGAATATCATGGGTAAAGAAAAAAACAAATGCATCCATACTTCAAGAACTGAATATTGAAGAAGGTTGGCTATTAAAGACAATAAAACACCGAACATTGAAATATTTTGGTCACTTGAAACGTCACGAAAGTTTAGAGAGAACAATAATGGAGCGGTAAATGCCTGGAAAGAGAGGAAGCAGAAGGCCAAAGAAAAGATGGGTGCTGGATGTGGCAGATGATCTCCAGATGGGTGTATCGGGCGCCCAACATCTTACTTATGATTGAGAAGTTTTCCAGAGGGTTGTTATGGGAGCAAGGTTCTGCAAAGGACATGCTACTGACTGACTGACTGAACGTTAAAAAGAAGATATCTCCTTTGACACCTGAAGGGTAAGAAAAGAAGTGAAGAAGAAAGCAGTATACTGAATCACCTGTGGCATGAGAAAGGCTGTTTACTTTACATGTGGAATGCCGATTGGTATTCTCTTGTAGGAGCTAGAAGCATCAACTGTACACACCTGACCGGAAAAGTGGTCCTTGACTGTAACGACTCCAGCATTCATAGCTTCAAGGTCAAGAGCACAGTTTGATAGTTTCAGCATATTCCAAATCAGCTGCAGATGATTTGGCAGCTGACCGCTTTGTTTTTTGACAACATTATGGGCATTTATTCGTTCAAAAAGGACTAGCAAACTACTGAACGTAAAATTGTCTAGTAAACCAACAAACAGCCCTAAAAAAGGGCTGGTGTTGGTTTGCGAAGCCCCATGCATGTTTCCAGGGCCTCATATGGGGGTGAGGGGGGTGTATAGACTAATAAGGGGTATTTCTTTCAAAGTTGGCGTACATCCGACAGAGAGGGGAGGAACCAACAGTCTGCACACAAATAAGCCAGATATGTCAAACGGATTTGCACCGAGAACTGGAATTCTGGAACAGGATCAATGTCCAGAAATGGACAGGCAACCACAACTTTCTGCCCGTTTACAGCCGGCAAACGCTTAACAAGAACAAGGTTTGCGATGTCCTGTAAATGAAATGCAGCTAACTTGACTGTACTGGCCTGACTAACTGAGATGCTGCCCTGCGATCACTGAAACCATCTTCTCTTGTCCTCAGACAAAGGTTCTGTGGAGTGTGGACGCTACCATTATCTTTGGAGTCATGGCTGTGGTTGCAGGCATTTTCCTGTTCCCTCTCCCTGAAACTCACAACCGCAGACTGCCCGACTCGGTGCAAGAGGTAGAAGACATCTCCAGAGATGAAGAGGCTGCAGGGGCCAATGGCCACCTGGCATCATCAGGGAAAGTTAGTATAGTGGAGGAGCAGGCTGGTTTATTGCCAAGTAGTGACCAAATTAAATTTACAGACGTTTCGAAGGAACGGGAATTGTAGGCCATTTTGGCATGTTGTTCGCCCGAAGATATTGCTTGTAGGAACTGTTTGGTTAATATTCAAACAAATTTTTTTGGGAACACTTTGTTTATTGGATCATAACTCCCTGTGTGTGTTCTTGGGCCTTATTGTGAGGAACTCTTAGAAGTACATCTGCCTGAGAGGCAAAGAACCAAGAGTCTGCCTAGAAATAAGCCAGATCTGAGAAACAGGTGTGCATGCAACACTCAGGTTCTGGAACAAGGTGGATGAACACTCAGACTTTTCTGTCGGAGTTTACAGCCAGTGAATGTAAAAAAAAAACAAGAAGAAGAGATTGCTTATAGCAGCATGAAGATATAATGTTCTTTACATTGTTTTTACACAAGTTTTTGCCATGGACACTGCTGAGCTTATTGTTTAACTCTTTGGGTCCCAGGGGGTTTAGCATCAGAGGCCCAAGGGGTAGTCAAAAAAGATGTAAAATCGTCGCATCTTGCGTTCATTGGGCCTCTAGGCGGGAACTTATGAACATATGATGCGTTCCTTGGGACTCAAAGAGTTAATAATTGTTGTTATTGATGTTATATGTGAATCTCATTTACATGATGTAATTGTATTGTATTATATAAGATAATTTTGTTATTGATAACATTCCAAGTTGAGCAAAGGACAAATGATATGTATGTGTATGTAAAAAAAAAAGTAAAGATCCTTTTTAACGCCTTAGGCGCATCGGGTATATGGGCAGAGTGTCCCATATTTTTACAGACCAATCGGCACTGGATGGGTAATGTGGTCAGCATTACGCCAGCCGTCTTTACTTCCCCAGGAAGGTACCCATTTTAGGTTGGTTCGACCTGAGACGCCCCATACCATGATAAAAATCCACGCAGCCAGCAGTGGGGTTCGATCGCGGTACGTTGGGTTACGAGTCGGACTCGCCACGGATGCCGCGTATGTGTATGACTGCAAGTTTAATTATAGATGTAAATGGTTTTTATTTTTTTTTAAAACAGGGATAAAGATGTAAAATAATGCTTAGCTTTTTTTGTGCTATTGTCCACTCTGTGCTCTTTCTAAACAAGAAAGAAAAATCAAAACAGAAATGAAGTGTCTATGCCGAATCCTAAATGTAGCTAGAAAAGACCGGATCAGAAATGACGATATAAGGAAACAAGTTGGGACCCAGCCAGTATAGAATTACATCACGAGACATCAGATCAAATGGTTTGGACATGCATGAAAACTACCACCAGATAGTGGCACTGCAGACAGCCCTGCTGGAGTTTACAGCTGGTGAAGTTTGAAGAACGGATCAACATCATGGCACAGGGGTAATAACGCATAAGTGTTCCATTTTTCTTCTAACAAGTCTAAGTCTGAAGAAGCTCAGCACAGTACACAGACTCTGTAGCACCGGCGAGGATCCTGAAATACTAGATTTTATCTCAAAATTTTGCCCGGGCAGCGCTGTTAGCGCTCTTTTCAATTTCCAACTGCCAAGGGATTTTTTAAAATGTTCGCAACAATGCAGAAGGGCGTCCGATCTCTCTACCTGACCAGGGGGGAATTACTAGAAGTACTATAGTTTTGTCGCCCAGCTTCTGAGTTGAGTGTATGGTGTGACACTGTGAGCTATGTGTGTTTTTCGTTGGCACAGGAGCGGAGCAACTATGGGGTGACCCGTTTGCTATGAAGCTGAAACTAGGATTACCAGATTACTAGAAGTCCACATGATTGAACCCAGAACCTCCAGCGCTCAAGGTAGACACCATGCCTCGAGACAGCTGGAGGACATAATCAAGTTTGAATAATTAGTCACTTGCAGTGGACTTCATGGTTGTCTGTCTAAGGCTCAGATATTCATTTACAAGTTTTAAATTGTAGCACAATGAAGTGCTTTCAAAGAAAACTTTTTTCTTCACATAATTGTGGAGAGGCATGTTTGTGACAATGGTCCTTTGTGTACGTTTTTCAGATATCAACGAAAATTATTTACTTGAAAAATTACTTTTGTATAAATATTTTTCATTTGAACTTATGTATTTAATAGGTATTTATGAGGTATAAACTATATTTATTACGCAATTAGCGCTTCTGACAAAGATAATTTCTTTTTTTTTGATTTTCAACTAATATAGCAATTTCAGTACCCAGAACAAACTCCATTGTAATGTTTCTTGAAGTTATGTCCCTTTGTTATTATTATTTCCCCTTTTCGGTATTAGTAAAACCAAAATGGAGAGGATTGACTTGGTAAAAACACATTTCTTGGACATTAATACTCCACCCCGACTGGACTTCATAACTTTCGGGCGGGGCCTCCATATAATCTTACAGTTGAACGGGGGAGGGGTTTCATCCTATTGGTGGCACTTTGTTTCACTGGGTATTAGTCGCTTGTTGTATGGTGGTCCTAGTAGGGTTAAACATCACTCACCGGATTGACTTCATTGGCTTAACATCTCTTTGTAGAAGGGCTAGCTGCTTACCTCTCTGGCACACAAAGCACAACCCCATAGCTCCGGTGACTATCCCCAGGAATCTCTGTAAAAATTGCACTAATGAACGGTTTGACCACTTCGGCTATAACTATGATTGTCTTCCTGAACCATTAGGTTGGGGACTGCCAATCTTTTATCCTACACGAGGGGCAGACAACCCTGTGGGTCCACATTTAGTCTGGTCATAGGCCGTTCAGAAAAAAAATAATTCAAAGTAAACATGACACCCAGAGTTCCTTGTAACTGTCCAAGTTTGTCCACATCAGCAGGGTTGAAGATTTGGTGACATCAGTTTCTGGTATAACTGTTTTGGTTATATATACATTTTGTTATTGGGATGTTGATTTTTTCCTTTCTTTCTGCCTATGAACACATGGTTTTGTGTGTTGTTGTGAGCTCAAAGAACAGATTCAGCAGTAATTTTACACCAGCCTCGTGGGCCAGTAAAAAATTGCTTGCGGGCCACGTTTGCCTACCCCTGCCCTAGAATGTGTGTATTCCAACTCATCGTGGCTGGGTTTTTTTTATTTTAACTTAAAAACCCCGGACAGTTTCTACTGTCTCTGGTTATTATTGTAACTTTAGAATCTGTAAATCTCTGTGACTGATTGCATGTAAATCAGTCTCAGACTGATTGCCTGTAAAAATCTGTCTCAGATTACCTGTAAAAATGTGTCTATTGATTGTCTGTCTCATGTTGATTAGCCTGTGAACAATTCTCTCTCTCTCTCTGATTGCCTCCCTGTAAACCTCTATCACTCAGATTGCCTGTAAACTTCCATCTCTCAGATTGATTGCCTGAATGAATATTAGCCCGTATGTCTTTACACATACAGCTGGTTAGAAAAATGAACAGACCAACTCTCATTTCCAGTTTGAGAAAAGCAATGAACAAACAGTTACTATGAAACTCAAATATTAGTGTGTTTTTTTATTTCATTTGTATTTATACATGAATGGAAATACATATTAACTATAATGATACTTATAATAACAATATTGCATGTACTAGAGCAATGGCAGAGGCCCACAAATATTTGAGGGGGGGGGGGGGGGGGGAACATACACAAATGCCCATCTGAGGCTGACATTTGAAAAACTGACTTCAACCAGCATTGTGGTCGAGTACAACATCTGTGAAATAAACTCCTTAGACTTGAGGGCAGCCAACTGAACCATCCAAGACAGCGTGAGAAATAAAGTGGGAACAACACCTGGCACTGAGAAACAAAAGATCAAATAGTTCTGTTATCTCTTTAGAAGACAGCCACGACTACTAACACAGACACTAGAGATCTCGTGTGAAACAAGAGTTCGTCCTTTGAGATGATGGACTGATAGCATTAATAGACCTTTTACTTTGGTTTAGATGGACAACAGCAGCAATGGCAAATGACATCAAACAATGGATCGCGAACTGTTTCTCTCCAACGAGGCTTAACGGCAAAAGTGGCAACTGACAAATAATGAGACTTGTCATTTTACAGAAGAAACATTTATCATTTTTGTTTAGAATTTTTTTGGCCTCATTTATTCTAAGTTTAGATTTAGTTTTCTGCAACTCTCTGATATCAATCAGGTCATACACATAGAGATTTTAACCCCCCCAAAAACACCGTAAGTCTACTATAAGCACCAAACATCTTGCTGTGCGTGAACTCCACCTAGCCTGCATTCAAAAATGTGGGATGTCCATGAGGCGGTTACACACAGACACAAATATCATCTTCAAGTCAGTAGTAGTAGAGATGTAGTGGTGCCGAAAGGCGCAAATATAGCAGCTCTGCCATAAACAGGCACATCTACACGGCACTTACATGAAAAAAAAAGGAGGAAAACCACACGTGGCGGTCCAACAGGACCCAAACTCCTAAGGGGTCAAGTCCTATCCACAACTCTCTGAGGTCACCCTTAGCAACTGGTTCTCTACCTAGAGCCGGTGGACCAACGAAGACAGGATCAACGTTGACTTCACGTGCACGAGAGGTGAAGAACAGCTGACACACAATAAAACAGATCTCTGAAATGAATATGCAAGCAAAACTCCAGACCTGGAACCAGGCCAAAGTTCAGGAGTGGACAAACAACCAGGACTTTGGGCTGAAGTTGACAGCTGGTGAATTCTATCAAGAACAGAAGCCCAAATTAATATTCCAAGAGAAGTGGCTGGCAAAGCACAATTAATAAAATGTATTTCTTTAACAGTAGCAAAGTTCCGACTAATGAATCATTCAACATTATCATCATACACATACTTCTGTCTCCCTGAGCAGACAGCAACTATATACAAGGGCACTAGACATTGCTTAAACTATTGGCAATGATGTGCTCTCTCTACAGGGGATGGATTCATTATGCTCTTGTATTGACATCACACAAACATACGGCAAACTCCATTCATCAACAACAATTAACTCCGAACAGAACTTCAGTAGCCGACCCACTTGCCTAGAGGGCAGTGGTCATGTGTTTCACTCCTGTAAAATCGTGATTATGTTTTGGTTTATACAGCTAGGCTGTGATATCTTCACCAAAATCATCAGATTTATTTAAACTCCAGATAAGTCACTTTTTACAATATACACATCAAAGAGCATATAACAAGCAAGGGGTGAAGTATACATTTGAGCCAAATAGCATTTCTAAGGCCAAGCTGGTGTCCCATTTTCATGTAAGGCGCCCCCCCCCCCCCCTCCTTTTCAGTGATAGAGGTCATGGGGTCACAGCATGAGTGAAACACGTGCCAACCATACCACAAGGCAAGCAAGTCAGCACACCACACCATAACTCACAGTTTATATATATATATATACTTACATACATATACACACAAGAGCCCTGTCCCATGCCATCAGGACACACTCTGACATGGACCAGACCAGTGATAAAACTGCACGATGTGGCCAGGAACATTCCTGGCACCCACTGAACTCTTTCACCGCCAGACAACTACTGCCCACCAATCTGTTGGTCAATAATTACAGACAGAGCAGACCTGATAAGGAGAACTCACCAGGGTCCTCAGAAAAAGTTCTTATAAAAAATTCCTCTTATTTATCCAGGTAAGAAGAGTTTGTTGCCGGGGATAAACAAATCGCTTTTTACAACAGAAATTCGCCACATCTGACATCAGCTTAAGCAGTCGGTGCTAAGATGCACTGTCTTTTACCGGTTGTCAGTAACCCGCTCTGCTCTGGCTGTCAGTAACCCGCTCAGCTCTGCCTGTCAGTAACCCGTTCTGCTCTGGCTGTCAGCAACCCGTTCTGCTCTGGCTGTCAGTAACCCTCTCTGCTCTGGCTGTCAGTAACCCGCTCAGCTCTGCCTGTCAGTAACCCGCTCTGCTCTGGCTGTCAGTAACCCTCTCAGCTCTGCCTGTCAGTAACCTGCTCAGCTCTGCCTGTCAGTAACCTGCTCAGCTCTGCCTGTCAGTAACCCGCTCTGCTCTGGCTGTCAGTAACCCTCTCAGCTCTGCCTGTCAGTAACCTACTCAGCTCTGCCTGTCAGTAACCTGCTCAGCTCTGCCTGTCAGTAACCTGCTCTGCTCTGGCTGTCATAACTCTCTCTGCTCTGGCTGTCAGTAACCCTCTCAGCTTTGATGTCAGTAACCCGCTCTGCTCTGGCTGTCATAACTCTCTCTGCTCTGGCTGTCAGTAACCAGCTCAGCTCTGGATGTCAGTAACCCGCTCTGCTCTGGCTGTCAAGGGGGTCACACTCAAAAACTATCTGAAGGCACAGAAGCCTGCTTCACATTGATTTTGACAATGGCACCAAGGGCTGATCATTCAGAAAGCAATGGCAAACTATTGAATGCAAACTTGTTTAGAAAAATCACAAAACAGCCAACAACAAATGCTGGGTTTCATCTGCGAGGTCATGTAAAGCAGTATTCTTTAAACCTTTAGCTTCCGACACCCACAGAACAGAGGAAATTGTTGCGAAACACCCGACCGCTAACACATAAAAAAATGCAGATGGTGATTTTTGTGTGTGAAATTCCATGTGGCAAACTCAGGTTTCAGCTTATGTGACATCTGCTGCTACTTGCAAGCTAGCAAATGTATTTAGTACCATGTAGTGCTGTAATTACGTAGCCGCTACATGATTACATATAAATTGCTTAACCAGACATTTTAGCGGACCACCCACTGAAAAACACCGCTCTGAAGGACACACATATAACCGTCAAGCTGGCTGCTTTGACAAAGACCACAGCATGCAACTGACTGACAATCTACCTCTTTTTTTTTATAGTATCCAGAAGCCATGAGTTGTTAACCCTTAGGCTCGGTATTATGGATATCGCAACCCTTCGGCCTTGATGCCATGATAGGTACCGTAAATCTGGGAGAAAATGTGGCTTTTCTGCCTACCCCCGGGTGTGAACCCGGACCACAAGGAGTTCGTCACCCGGTCACCGTGCAATTCGGTTTACCCAACTACGCCGGACATCTACCCATATAAATATGGCTGCAGAATCATATCCCCCCTCATCCCCGAGGTCATGGGAAAGGGCACTGTTGTTCTGTTTTACATGCTCAGTCTCGCTGCATATACAGATGTGCAGAGTTTTCCACTTCAATATTTTGTGTTTACGACAAATACACATAATTTTGCTTGTTGTCAAACAGTGGCAGCGTGAAAAAAGAAAATGTACAATTAAACGTGTGATAAACTACAGTGCAGACCTGAGAAGGAGAACTCACCGGGGACCCAAGAAATGGTTTTTATTTTCAGAAATTCCCCCTATTCAGATAAGAAGTCAAGCGAGAACAATTGCAGGGGATAAACGCAGTTCTTCACAACAGAAATTTGCCACATCCAAGATCCCCTCAAGTGGTCTGCACTGTAATTCACAAATATTTGACAGGCTTGCATGCCAAATTCTTCAACATTAAACAGAGAAAAAAATATACCACTTAAGGACTGTTACACAAAAGTATGAGTGACTCAAAGAGCCACTTTTAGACGCCAATACACAAGAGAACAAAATCCCAGACACCCTATACATCTTACCATACCCTCCCCTAAAAAGGGCAGCTGACAGACTGTGTTGCGGCTTACAGCCAGGCTGTGATATCTGCTCTTTTCTAATTTCCGGAAACCCCTGATTAATCACCTTTTACAACGTACTTTTTAGGAGGAGGGGGTGTGTCTATTCTGTTTCTCAATCAAAATGGAATCTAGAACCCACTTGAGGAAAACTGTTCTCGTCTGTCAGTTGATGTCCCACCCAAATTAAACGCAGCGCCCAGTCGGTCTGTTCCCAAACAGGAAGCAAATGTGCAGACTGAGACCACACATAAATATTCTATACAACACAGAGACTACATACATTAACCAACCAGCCCAGACACTTGTGTCGTGGACACACTTTAGCCACGTAATGTTAACTGTCTCGGATAAATGCATTCTAGACACTTGTGCCTTGGATTTAGTTTAGCCACATAATGTTAACTCTCTCGGATAAATTCAGTTCAGACACTTGTGTCATGGACACAGTTTAGCCACATAATGTTAACTCTCTCGGATAAATTCAGTTCAGACACTTGTGTCATGGATTTGGTTTCGCTGTATCATGTTAATGAGCTTTCTAGGCTGGGCTCCAGTTTTTGGCCCTTGACGATCCATTTCCAAAATTTTGGCCAAACTTAATACTACCTCTCTATTCCCCGGCTGTAAGCTCCACCAGAAAGTCCTGGCTGTTCGTCCATTTGTACTCTGGCTTCAGGCCAGGGCCTGAGTTTTGCGCGTACATCCATTTTACTGGCTTATTTGTGTGCAGTTGGTTGCTCCTTGCCTCTCAGGCAGATATACTTAGACTTCAAAGGAAACCTCCAATTAGTCGACTCCTTCGAAACACACTTGCTAGGAAGGCAGTGGGTCTATTCTTGCTTTCCCCACACGGGGAGCAAACTTAGTTGAACAGCCCTGCAATTCAGTGTCAGTGTGTGGTATTTTGCATGCTGCATGAGAGGAGGATTAACTATTAGTTCATGTGAGGGGGGTATGACCAATGACAACGTGTATGGGATGCTGGGAGTCAAATGTGTGGGGTGCTGGGAGTCAAATGTATGAATTACTCATGTGATCCGAAGACTACAGTGTGATTTATATACACAATGTATCTGGCTTCATGAGATTTCATGAGAGTCAGACGTGGGAGTACAGGATTTGCCTTGACAAATGAATGTAGGCGGTTAGGTGAGGCACATGTGCCCTGACAGATGAATGAAGAGGGTTAGGTGGGGCACATGTGCCCTGACAGATGAATGAAGAGGGTTAGGTGAGGCACATGTGCCCTGACAGATGAATGAAGAGGATTAGGTGAGGCACATGTGCCCTGACAGATGAATGAAGAGGGTTAGGTGAGGCACATGTGCCCTGACAGATGAATGAAGAGGGTTAGGTGAGGCACATGTGCCCTGACAGATGAATGAAGAGGGTTAGGTGAGGCACATGTGCCCTGACAGATGAATGTAGAGTGCTAGGTGAGGCACATGTGCCCTGACAGATGAGTAAAGAGGGTTAGGTGAGACGCATCTGCCCTGACAGGTGAAGGAACAGTGTTATGTTGGGCAAATCTGCCCTGATGGGTGAACAAAAAGAGTTATGTGAGGCACATCTGCCTCCGCGGGCAAATGAACAGTATTACGTGAGGCCTATCTGCCCTGATGGGTGAGTGAGTGAAAAGTTTTATACTGAGGTACATCTGACCCGATGGGTAAATGAACAGTTATTTGAGGCACAATGACTAACAAATAAACGGCTGCAGAGTATGGGAGTTAGTACTTACATCTAGACCTATATATATATATATATATACATACACATTTCCTGAATATCTGACACGGCAGGAAAAGGAGGAGAGAAAGACAAGATGAAGGAGAAGCCTGCAGAAAAACAGCAATCACATAAACGTCAGGACGACAAAACAGAAGAAAGAGAAAAACACAAACGAAAACGCACACACACACACGACTGTTATAACGGAGTGTGGGAGGTGAAAGAGTTGCTGGAAGAGCTCCCACTGAGACTGAGCATGCTGCCCCGTATACTGATGTCGTCGTCCACCTGCTCCAGTGAGGCCTGGGCCACCTCGATGGCCTTGAGGCCCATGGCTGTTGTCTCAATGTCGAAGGCCTCCAGCTCCTTGGCCTGCTTCTCCTGCAGCTGGGATCTTTTCTCTTGGATCTCCCGGTCAAAGTTCACCCGCTCCTCTTCCATCTGTGGAGATCAAGGGGGACACCAGGTCATTCCTCTGCCAAATATTAAATCTTCCTGTTTGTGTTCCCCATTTTTAGAATAAATAAAAAAAAAAAACAACAACCCCACTGCGCCCTCCCAAACAAGCAGGCCACAGAAGGCAACTAATTAGGGGTGTGTCCTTTAAAGTCCGAATACATCTGCCTGAGAGACAAAGAAACAACTGTCTGCACATAAATCAGCCAGATCTTTAAAAATGGATGTGCATGCAAAACTCAAGATCTGAATCCAGACTATCTTTGGGACTCAACCAGGAATCTGAGTGTGGGTAACCCAGTGAATGAACATGAACACTTGTCAAATATGAAATCACTGGTTTCTATCAGGTTATATATATATATTTGGGATTCAACCAGGAATCTGAGTGTGGGTAACCCAGTGAATGAACATGAACACTTGTCAAATATGAAATCACTGGTTTCTATAAGGTTATATATATTTTTGGGATTCAACCAGGAATCTGAGTGTGGGTAACCCAGTGGATGAACATGAACACTTGTCAAATATGAAATCACTGGTTTCTATCAGGTTATATATATTTTTGGGATTCAACCAGGAATCTGAGTGTGGGTAACCCAGTGGATGAACATGAACACTTGTCAAATATGAAATCACTGGTTTCTATCAGGTTATATATATTTTTGGGATTCAACCAGGAATCTGAGTGTGGGTAACCCAGTGAATGAACATGAACACTTGTCAAATATGAAATCACTGGTTTCTATCAGGTTATATATATTTTTGGGATTCAACCAGGAATCTGAGTGTGGGTAACCCAGTGGACAAAAAACTCCACCAGCCTGTGTGAAAAACCATTAGAATTCTAGTTGTGAGGGGAAAACCCCTTCTAATGCTCAGAAAAAAATCTTTTATAATAACTAAACTTCAGTTCTAATTAAAAAAAAAAAACACTAACTTTGATGATAACTTTTTTCTGTTGTAACAAAACCTTTAGAAACTTTTGTGATGACTTACCTTCCACTGGGGACATATGGTAACTAACTAAAGACATGGTAACTAACTAAAGACATGGTAACTAACTAAAGACATGGACTAAAGACATGGTAACTAACTAAAGACATATGGTAACTAACTAAAGACATATGGTAACTAACTAAAGACATATGGTAACTAACTAAAGACATATGGTAACTAACTAAAGACATATGGTAACTAACTAAAGACATATGGTAACTAACTAAAGACATATGGTAACTAACTAAAGACATATGGTAACTAACTAAAGACATATGGTAACTAACTAAAGACATATGGTAACTAACTAAAGACATATGGTAACTAACTAAAGACATATGGTAACTAACTAAAGACATATGGTAACTAACTAAAGACATATGGTAACTAACTAAAGACATATGGTAACTAACTAAAGACATATGGTAACTAACTAAAGACATATGGTAACTAACTAAAGACATGGTAACTAACTAAAGACATGGTAACTAACTAAAGACATGGTAACTAACTAAAGACATGGTAACTAACTAAAGACATGGTAACTAACTAAAGACATGGTAACTAACTAAAGACATGGTAACTAACTAAAGACATGGTAACTAACTAAAGACATGGTAACTAACTAAAGACATGGTAACTAACTAAAGACATGGTAACTAACTAAAGACATGGTAACTAACTAAAGACATGGTAACTAACTAAAGACATGGTAACTAACTAAAGACATGGTAACTAAAGACAGTAACTAACTTTTAAGACAAAGACAGTAACTAGCTTCTAACACAACAACAACAATGACTGACCTCCTGTTCTAACACAACAACAGTAAATAACTTCTAACACAAACATGACCTTTTGTTCTAACACAACCATGACCTTCTGTTCTAACACAACCATGACCTTCTGTTCTAACACAACCATGACAATCAGTAGTAACCTTTTGTTCTAACACAGCAACAGTAAATAACTTCTAACTCAACTATGACCTTCTGTTCTAACACTACCATGACAATCAGTAGTAACCTTTTGTTCTAACACAGCAACAGTAAATAACTTCTAACACCACCATGACAATCAGTAGTAACCTTTTGTTCTAACACAACAACAGTAAAAAACTTCTAACACTACCATGACAATCAGTAGTAACCTTTTGTTCTAACACAGCAACAGTAAATAACTTCTAACACTACCATGACCTTCTGTTCTAACACAACCATGACAATCACAGACCTTTTGTTCTAACACAACAACAGTAAATAACTTCTAACACAACCATGATCTTCTGTTCTAACACTACCATGATAATTAGTAGTAACCTTTTGTTCTAACACAACAACAGTAAATAACTTTTAACACTTCCATGACCTTCTGTTCTAACACAATCATGACCTTCTGTTCTAACACTACCATGATAATCACAGACCTTTTGTTATAACACAGCAACTGTAAATAAACTATCACTGACTTTTTGTTCTAACACAACAACAGTAAATAAACAATCCTGACCTTCTGTTCTAACAAAGCCCGGCGTAAAGAGACTCTCTCCTCCAACACCTTGCGCTCCCGCTGATGCTGTGCCTCCGTGTGGATCTTGATCTTGCTCTGGTAAGCAATCAGTAGCTCCAGCTCCTGCTGCAGACGGTTCTTCAACTCGTTGGCGTCTGCCATCTGAGTCTCATCCAGTCTCACCTAGACATCACAGACACATGTATGTTACAGACGAAAGCAACGATTCTTGCTCGTGGTACGTACTGTCTACACCAGTTCCCCGCACGTATTCTGGGGCCCCATTTCAGAGAAACAACAAGTGACCAGGGTTGGGTCATATAGAGACAAATCCATTATAAACATAAAACAATCATCCTCTGGAGACCTTCCACATATTTCTAAATATGACTTTTCAAGCAGGTTACTATGTGTGTGTTTTCAGCTATTTTACTGGCATCATGAGAGCTAATAGACTGAAATGGTTGGGGCATATTGAAAGAATAACAGATGACAGAGAAGTCAAAACTGTATACACAAGGGAGATGAATGGTCGTAAACCATGAGGCAGACCAAAAAGACGACGGAGAGATAATGTCCAGACAGACCCGCAAACAGACCTGCTTAGTGTGATTCCAGGGCTAACATATGGATGTGAGAGTTGGAAAGCAACATTTGCTCTAGATAAAAGAAAAAAAAAGGAGAATTTTGAGAAGAAATTTCTCAGAAGAATACTAAGTCTCTACAGAGCAGATTTCAGATCCAATAAGACAAGAGACCAAGCAAGATAATGAAGCCCTCATATGGACACTAGAAGGGAGACCAAGCAAGATAATGTATCCAATTTTATAGGAAAGCGCCGCTGGAACTACATCGGCCATGCAGTCAGAATGGATAAGACAAGACATCCCCGTGAAGCCTTCATATGGCCACTGGAAAGGAAAAAAAAACCGGCCGAGACCAAGAGGACACTACGTAGAAACATCATCAGGGAAGGCTCAACCATGGGCTAATGAATATCCAAGACCTAAAACAGGTGGCAACGAACCGCCAGACATGGACAGCTATGACCTCTGCCCTATGCGCAACCCTAGGCTCAAGAGGTAAGACTAACTAACAGCTTGCCTACAAATAGCTAGATCTATAAAATGGATGTCCACACAAAACTCCAGAAGTGGACAAACAACAACTTTCAGCCAGAGATGACAGCTGATGAATGCGACAAACATGATTAAATTGACACCAGCATTTCCCATTTGTTAATCTGCCCTGGAGGCATACATTAAAGGGGGGGGGGGGGGGGGGTGTGTGTGTCCAATGAAAAATATTGAAAGCCACTGTGCTAACATTACAGTGACCCAGATTCTCCCGCACAAAGTTTAGATAATCACATTCTGCAGCATGAAGTTCAGATACTCTGACTCTGCAGCACAAAGTTCAGATGCTCCATTCTGCAGCACAAAGTTCAGATACTTACATTCTGCAGCATAATGTTCACATTCTCATATTCTGCAGCACAATGTTCACATTCTCATATTCTGCAGCACAATGTTCACATTCTCATATTCTGCAGCACAGAGTTCATATACTCACATTCTGCAGCACAGAGTTCATATACTCACATTCTGCAGCACAGAGTTCATATACTCACATTCTGCAGCACAGAGTTCATATACTCACATTCTGCAGCACATTCATATACTCACATTCTGCAGCACAGAGTTCATATACTCACATTCTGCAGCACATTCATATACTCACATTCTGCAGCACATTCATATACTCACATTCTGCAGCACTAAGTTCATATACCCACATTCTGCAGCACAAAGTGCATATACCAACATTCTGCAGCACAAAGTGCATATACTAACATTCTGCAGCACAAAATGCAGATACTCACACTCTGCAGCACAAAGTTCAGATACTCACATTCTGCAGCACAAAGTGCAGATACTCACATTCTGCAGCACAAAGTGCAGATACTCACATTCTGCAGCACAAAGTGCAGATACTAACATTCTGCAGCACAAAGTGCAGATACTCCCATTCTGCAGCACTAAGTTCATATACCCACATTCTGCAGCACTAAGTTCATATACCCACATTCTGCAGCACATTCATATACTCACATTCTGCAGCACAAAGTGCAGATACTCACATTCTGCAGCACAAAGTGCAGATACTCACATTCTGCAGCACAAAGTGCAGATACTCCAATTCTGCAGCACTAAGTTCATATACCCACATTCTGCAGCACTAAGTTCATATACCCACATTCTGCAGCACATTCATATACTCACATTCTGCAGCACAAAGTGCAGATACTCACATTCTGCAGCACTAAGTTCATATACCCACATTCTGCAGCACAAAGTGCATATACTAACATTCTGCAGCACAAAGTGCAGATACTCAAATTCTGCAGCACAGAGTTCATGTACTCACATTCTGCTGCTGCAGCATCTCTGTGATGCTGGCTTCGTATTGATCTCCGAGAGCCGCCAGCTTCCTCATCTGCTCCTCCTTAAGCTTTTTCACCACCGCCTTCTGCTCGTTCTTGGGCGTGTTCTGTAAGATGTGATCCTTCAGGGCCTTGTACTGCCTCTGCTGAGTCTTGACTGCTTCGTTGAACTGTTTCCTAATCTGGATCTCCTTGGCCTGGCAAATATACAACATGTGCAATCCAGTCATGTGTAAACAAGAGGATCATGTGGTTAATCTAAGAACTCCAGCGTAAAAGTGACAGCACGGTTTGGTTAATTATAAATGTTCAATGTTTGTGCTTCATTATATGTATTAAATGACACAGAGAGTTAAAGAATGGCGTTCAGCTTCAATAATGGGAAGACAGAAGTACTGGTAATATCAAAGAAAATTCTTTTGGCTTAATGTGTAATAAAAATCAATGGCATTATTTTGGGACAAGTACAGAAGTTTAAATATCTGGGCATACGGATAACATCTGACGGGTGATGTATCACAAAGATAAATAACAGAATAGGACAGGCCAAGACAGCATTTGACAAAATGAAGAACATCTTATGCAATAAATTCATGTCACTGAGTTTGGGCAGGGCAGAAGGTAAAAGGGTGCATCTATATATATATATATATATATATATATATATATATATATATATATCTGTTTGTGTGTGAGAGAGAGAGGGGGAGGAGAGAGAGAGTGTGTGTGTATATCTGTTGCGCGCTGATTTGGGTAAAGTGTGATACTGTGTGAAGGGACAGTGGTATGTCAGTACTGTCTGTAAGTTCACGGGGGAAGAGTGTCAACATGGTCCGAGTATTAAGAGGAGACCAGTGAAAATGTCTATTCATGAACAAGGTGTGCATGCACGAGAGAAAGTGGACGCGTGGGTTTCTGTGTGGGGGGCTGAAAGCATTGATAACGAGATAAACAGAGAGTGTGAACTAAGTGACAGCATGATTTTCTGGTAACATCAGCCACCCACATAAGTGTGATCCTCGAGAACGCTCACATGAGCGTGAGTCCCGAGAACACCCACAGTATCATGGTTCACGAGAACGCCCATACGAGCATGCCTCTCGTGTAGACATCATCCACCTACACGGATTTGACAGGGATAAATTGGACTGCGTAGACGGTCCGGGGGAGTGAGCTGTAGCCTGAGGGCTAAAGCCCCTCGGGGGCAGTCGAGAAGCAGTCGAGAGAGAAAGCGAGAGTCAGAGACCAAGTCAGGGTCCGTGATATCTCTCGCGAGTCTAACAGACAAGAATACCGTACGACTATCAGGCATTTAGGTCTGAGTGAGTGTCGAGGTTGCGGTACTGAAGAAGATAGAGAGGAATCGAGAAGAGAGAGAGGAATCGAGAGTCAGAGACCAAGTCAGGGTCCGTGATATCTCTTGCCAGTCTAACAGACTAGAATACCGTACGAGTATCAGGCATTTAGGTCTGAGTGAGTGTCGAGGTTGCGGTACTAAGAAGATATTGTCCCGCTGGCAAAGTTAGTCCAGGGGACGGAAGGCCAGTAGCACCTGGTTATGGAGTACGCCAAGGGGAGTCCGTTTCCAGTTAGCCGTGTTGTATGCTGAAATATCAAGGTCCAGTGAATGGGAGAAGTCATCCTGTTCAGCTGTATGATGCGTCCAGAGTGTGGGACGCCGTAGTCCTTGGAGCTGTAGTAGTCAAGGAGAGACCGCTACAGACTGAGAGATAGAGAGCAAGTGACTACAAATGGACGATGTGCGAATGTCAACTGTGATCAATAAATACGTCTCTGCATTTGTGTCTTGTATCCTGTGAAATAAAAATGTATGACGGTGTCATCGGCGTCGAGTCCTATTTCTAAGAGAGGAAGCGGAAGAGTACCTGCTAGACACTTGGTAGTGTGCTGACTAAGGTTAACTCATTTAGCACACAGCAATATCCTTGCATGCCTTTTAGCATTTTAATATATGACTAAATTGTGGGCAATTAATAAAGCCAAGCAATTTTTTGATGCCTCAGAGATGTTATACAGAAAAATGATTGAAGTTCCTCGAACAGCCAGAATGAGTAACCCAACGGTAAAAGAGGCCTGAAGACAATAAATCACAAACATTAGAAAGAGACGGTCATCATTTCTGTCATACTATGAGAGGGGATAAACTGGAACATGTGATAACTAGAAAGAGAGACAGCAGAAGACAGCGTGAGAAGATTCATAGCAGCTCTTTGTCATGGCCATGGAGGGGTGTTAGCATCTTAACTGATACATAATGCTCTAGAGATCACAGGTTGTGGACAGGTATGATCGCCCATGCCAGTCGGCAAAGAGCTTGTAGTGGAGCACTGACCTTTAAACTCCGGGGCTGCTGTTTAACCTCCAGGGCATGTTTCTTTCGGAGTTCGGCTTCAGCGCACAGGTTGTAGTCGGTCTGGTTGTCTCTCTCTGTCTCATGCTGCTTCTTCAGCTGCTCGTCCTTCATCTTCTGCAAGGCGGCCAGGTGCTTGTACTCCAGGTCCTGGGTGGACTCATGGTGGCGCACCAGCATGGTGTGCTCGTACTCCAGCTGCGCTCGCCGCTGAGCGATCTCCTGCAAGTATCCACATCACATTTGGTCATTACTAGCAGCCGCACAATTATTTATAGCATTTGTTCAATCGCTATTCTCAACACTTGTTCAATCACTGTTCTCAACACTCATTCAATTCCTATTCTCAACACTCGTTCAATCACTATTCTCAACACTTGTTCAATCACTGTTCTCAACACTCGTTCAATCACTGTTCTCAACACTCGTTCAATCACTGTTCTCAACACTCATTCAATCACTGTTCTCAACACTCGTTCAATCACTGTTCTCAACCCTCATTCAATTCCTATTCTCAACACTTGTTCAATCACTATTCTAAACACTCATTCAATTCCTATTCTCAACACTTGTTCAATCACTATTCTCAACACTTGTTCAATCACTGTCCTCAACCCTCGTTCAATCACTACTCTCAACACTTATTCAATCATTACTCTCAACACTCATTCAATCACTGTTCTCAACACTCGTTCAATCACTACTCTCAACACTCATTCAATCATTACTCTCAACACTCGTTCAATCACTGTTCTCAGCACTCGTTCATTCACTGTTCTCAACACTCGTTCAATCACTGTTCTCAACACTCGTTCAATCATTGTTCTCAACACTCATTCAATCACTGTTCTCAACACTAATTCAATCACTATATTCAACACTCGTTCAATCACTATTCTCAACACTCATTCAATCACTGTTCTTAACACTCGTTCAATCACTACTCTCAACACTTGTTCAATCACTACTCTCAACACTGGTATAATCATTGTTCTCAACACTTGTTCAATCACTATTTTCAACACTTGTTCAATCACTACTCTCAACACTCGTTCAATCACTACTCTCAACACTTGTTCAATCACTATTCTCAACACTTGTTCAATCACTGTTCTCAACACTCATTCAATCACTATTCTCAACACTCATTCAATCACTGTTCTCAACACTCATTCAATCACTGTTCTCAACACTCATTCAATCACTGTTCTCAACACTCATTCAATCACTGTTCTCAACACTCATTCAATCACTGTTCTCAACACTCATTCAATCACTGTTCTCAACACTCATTCAACTGCTATTCTCAACACTCATTCAATCACTGTTCTCAACACTCATTCAATCACTGTTCTCAACACTCATTCAATTCCTATTCTCAACACTCATTCAATCACTGTTCTCAACACTCATTCAACTGCTATTCTCAACACTCATTCAATCACTGTTCTCAACACTCATTCAATCACTGTTCTCAACACTCGCTCAATCACTAGTCTCAAGAATCATTCAACCACTCACCATGGTCTGTGATCTCATGACCCCTTAGTGTCTATAAAGATAGAAAGAGCCCTAAGGTAATGTTAACATGAAAGTCCCCACCAGAAGGACCCTCAAGGTAATGTTAACGTGAAAGCCCCTAACAAGAAAGACCGTCAAGTTAATGTTAACATGAAAGCCCTAACTAGAAAGACCCTTAAGTTAATGTTAACATGAAAGCCCTAACTAGATAGACAGAAAGACCCTCAAGTTAATGTAACCATGAAAGCACTAACTAGAAAGACCCTTAAGTTAATGTTAACATGAAAGCCCTAACTAGATAGACAGAAAGACCCTCAAGTTAATGTAACCATGAAAGCACTAACTAGAAAGACCCTTAAGTTAATGTTAACATGAAAGCCCTAACTAGATAGACAGAAAGACCCTCAAGTTAATGTAACCATGAAAGCACTAACTAGAAAGACCCTTAAGTTAATGTTAACATGAAAGCCCTAACTAGATAGACAGAAAGACCCTCAAGTTAATGTAACCATGAAAGCCCTAACTAGATAGACAGAAAGACCCTCAAGTTAATGTAACCATGAAAGCCCTAACTAGATAGACAGAAAGACCCTCAAGTTAATGTAACCATGAAAGCCCTAACTAGAAAGACAGCAAGACCCTCAAGTTAATGTAACCATGAAAGCCCTAACTAGATAGACAGAAAGACCCTCAAGTTAATGTAACCATGAAAGCCCTAACTAGATAGACAGAAAGACCCTCAAGTTATTGTAACCATGAAAGCACTAACTAGATAGACAGAAAGACCCTCAAGTTATTGTAACCATGAAAGCACTAACTAGATAGACAGAAAGACCCTCAAGTTAATGTAACCATGAAAGCACTAACTAGATAGACAGAAAGACCCTCAAGTTAATGTAACCATGAAAGCCCTAACTAAATAGACAGAAAGACCCTCAAGTTAATGTAACCATGAAAGCCCTAACTAGATAGACAGAAAGACCCTCAAGTTAATGTAACCATGAAAGCACTAACTAGATAGACAGAAAGACCCTCAAGTTAATGTAACCATGAAAGCCCTAACTAGATAGACAGAAAGACCCTCAAGTTAATGTAACCATGAAAGCCCTAACTAGATAGACAGAAAGACCCTCAAGTTAATGTAACCATGAAAGCACTAACTAGATAGACAGAAAGACCCTCAAGTTAATGTAACCATGAAAGCACTAACTAGATAGACAGAAAGACCCTCAAGTTAATGTAACCATGAAAGCCCTAACTAGATAGACAGAAAGACCCTCAAGTTAATGTAACCATGAAAGCCCTAACTAGATAGACAGAAAGACCCTCAAGTTAATGTAACCATGAAAGCACTAACTAGATAGACAGAAAGACCCTCAAGTTAATGTAACCATGAAAGCACTAACTAGATAGACAGAAAGACCCTCAAGTTAATGTAACCATGAAAGCACTAACTAGATAGACAGAAAGACCCTCAAGTTAATGTAACCATGAAATCCCTAACTAGATAGACAGAAAGACCCTCAAGTTAATGTAACCATGAAAGCACTAACTAGATAGACAGAAAGACCCTCAAGTTAATGTAACCATGAAAGCACTAACTAGATAGACAGAAAGACCCTCAAGTTAATGTAACCATGAAAGCACTAACTAGATAGACAGAAAGACCCTCAAGTTAATGTAACCATGAAAGCACTAACTAGAAAGACAGAAAGACCCTCAAGTTAATGTAACCATGAAAGCCCTAACTAGATAGACAGAAAGACCCTCAAGTTAATGTAACCATGAAAGCCCTAACTAGATAGACAGAAAGACCCTCAAGTTAATGTAACCATGAAAGCACTAACTAGAAAGACAGCAAGACCCCCTAAGGTAATGTTAACATAAAAGCCCTAACTAGATAGACAGAAAGACCCTCAAGTTAATGTAACCATGAAAGCACTAACTAGAAAGACAGCAAGACCCCCTAAGGTAATGTTAACATGAAAGCCCTAACTAGATAGACAGAAAGACCCTCAAGTTAATGTAACCATGAAAGCACTAACTAGAAAGACAGCAAGACCCCCTAAGGTAATGTTAACATGAAAGCCCTAACTAGATAGACAGAAAGACCCTCAAGTTAATGTAACCATGAAAGCACTAACTAGAAAGACAGCAAGACCCCCTAAGGTAATGTTAACATAAAAGCCCTAATTAAAAAGAAGAAACATCCCTAAGGTAATTTTAACATGAAATTCCCCAACTAGAAGGACAGACAGACTTCTTAGATAATGTTAACTTGAAAGCTCCCAAATTTTAAGACAGACCCCCCCCCCCCCCTCCCCAGGTGAAGTTAACTTAAAAGCTCCTAACTAGAAAGACAGGAAGCTCCCTCAAAGTAATGTTAACGTAAAAGCACCCAACTAGAAAGAGACAGACAGACTGCTTAGGTATTGTTAACTTGAAAGGGACATCCCCCCCCCCCCCCAATGTGAACTCGAAAGCTCCCAACAAGAAAGACCACCTTAAAGTAATGTTAACGTGAAAGCCCCCCAACAAACCTCTTGCATCAACTTCTGCTCCAGCATGTGGTACTGCAGCAGTTTTCTACGTCTGAAAGCCCGAAGGTTGAACTCTAAAGTATCTTTGTGGTGCTTCTCCAAGCGGAACTCTGCATCCCTCTTCTTTCTGGTCAAACTCTCCTTGAATGTCTTCATGGCATCGTCCCTCTCTCGCCTTGGAGTGCTGCCTTCTAGGCCCTGTAGATATGTTTACATGCATGACCAAGTCATCAACAAGGGAGACACAGACATGGCTCACCATGACATCTTTATGGGTGTCTAGTTGGTCATGTGTTTTTGTACACTTGGTAAGTAACAAAGCCCTGTAGATACGTTTACATGCATGACCAAGTCATCAACAAGGGAGACACAGACATGGCTCACCATGACATCTTTATGGGTGTCTAGTTGGTCATGTGTTTTTGTACACCTGGTAAGTAACATGGCCCTGTAGATACCTTTACATGCATGACCAAGTCATCAACATGGGAGACACACACAAGGCTCACCACGACACCTTTATGGGGTGTCTAGTTGGTCATGTGTCTTTGTACACTTGGTCTGCTGCAAGATCGTCACCATTTGCAGGTGACAGGTTCCTTTGATGGCATGGTTACTATAGCCTTCAATTGTTATGTTGTCTAGTCGAGTTGGCCAGGAGTCGAAGTGCAACATATTCCTGCATGAATTGTGTCATTTTTGTTGTCACTTTAGTTAAAGCTTCGATTCCTGGTGCAGCAGATCACCTTTGGTAGGTTTTGACTGGGGTATTAAGGGCCCAATGTGCAGAAACTTAACATAAATTTGCCTAGAAAAACCACAACAACCTAGCCAGGATGAAAAATCGTGAATGCTTTGTTTGGAAAGTGGCAATATACATTGTGATAGTGATCATCTGGAGAAAGCTACAATTTGTTTTAAAGTGTGTTCTGATGTCGACAACAACAACAAAACAAAAACAAACAAACAATTTAATTGGGCACATCATAATATTGAAGGAAATCAAGGGGTAGATTCATTAACACCTCAGCCGCTGCTTGATACCGAAAGAGTTAATAAAACACATCTAGGATTAAAAATTGAAATAATTTCTTCTGAGCCCAATTTTTTATCGAGGATGATAAGTCAACCACACAGCACACAATAAAAATGACAAAACAACTACACAGCAGAAAAAAAGGATGATAAGACAACTACACAGCAGACAACAAGGATGACAAGACAACCACACAGCAGACAACAAGGATGACAAGACAACCACACCGCAGACAACGAGGATGATAAGACAACTACACAGCAGACAACAAGGATGACAAGACAACCACACAGCAGAGGATGATGATAAGACAACTACACAGCAGACAATGAGGATGACAAGACAACTACACAGCAGACAACAAGGATGACAAGACAACCACACAGCAGACAACGAGGATGATAAGACAACTACACAGCAGACAATGAGGATGACAAGACAACCACACAGCAGACAACAAGACAACCACACAGCAGACAATGAGGATGGCAAGACAACTACACAGCACACAACGAGGATGATAAGACAACCACACAGCAAACGAGGATGATAAAACAACCACATAACATACAATGAGGATGAAAAGACAACCACACAGCTCGGATGAAAAGATAACCACACAGGACCAAAACATCAGAATTGCTCACCCTCTTCATCTTCTCCTTGTCCACCTTGTAGTTCTTCTTCATCTGTTCTGTGAGGCTTCTTTTCTCCGTGTCATGATTCTGCTGAGTGTCTCGGAGGAACTTGCGCTCCATAGCCTGGCTGCTCTTGTTCTGGGGGAACCACAGATTCATCTTAGCACACAATCTACCACAGATTCATCTTAGCACACAATCTACCACAGATTCATCTTAGCACACAATCTACCACAGATTCATCTTAGCACACAATCTACCACAGATTCATCTTAGCACACTATCTACCACAGATTCATCTTAGCACACTATCTACCACAGATTCATCTTAGCACACAATCTACCACAAATTCATCTTAGCACACAATCTACCTATGGCTACCTGTCTATCAAACACACCATGTATCCACTGCTACCTGTCTATTAAACACACCATGTATCCACTTCTACCTGTCTATCAAACACACCATGAATCCACTTCTACCTGTCTATCAAACACACCATGTATCCACTTCTACCTGTCTATCAAACACACCATGTATCCACTTCTACCTGTCTATCAAACACACCATGTATCTACTGCTACCTGTCTATCAAACACACCCTGTATCTACTGCTACCTGTCTTATCAAACACACCCTGTATCTACTGCTACCTGTCTATCAAACACACCATGTATCCACTTTTAAGTGTCTATCAAACACACCATGTATCTACTGCTACCTGTCTATCAAACACACCCTGTATCTACTGCTACCTGTCTATCAAACACACCCTGTATCTACTGCTACCTGTCTATCAAACACACCATGTATCCACTGCTACCTATCTATCAAACACACCATGTACACACTACTACCTGTCTATCAAACACACCATGTATCTACTGCTACCTGTCTATCAAACACACCATGTATCTACTGCTACCTGTCTATCAAACACACCCTGTATCTACTGCTACCTGTCTATCAAACACACTGCTACCTGAACACACCATGCATCCACTTCTACCTGTCTATCAAACACACCATGTATCCACTGCTACCTGTCTATCAAACACACCATGTATCCACTTCTACCTGTCTATCAAACACACCATGTATCTACTGCTACCTGTCTATCAAACACACCCTGTATCTACTGCTACCTGTCTTATCAAACACACCCTGTATCTACTGCTACCTGTCTATCAAACACACCATGTATCCACTTTTAAGTGTCTATCAAACACACCATGTATCTACTGCTACCTGTCTATCAAACACACCCTGTATCTACTGCTACCTGTCTATCAAACACACCCTGTATCTACTGCTACCTGTCTATCAAACACACCATGTATCCACTGCTACCTATCTATCAAACACACCCTGTATCTACTGCTACCTGTCTATCAAACACACCCTGTATCTACTGCTACCTGTCTATCAAACACACCATGTATCCACTACTACCTGTCTATCAAACACACCATGTATCTACTGCTACCTGTCTATCAAACACACCATGTATCTACTGCTACCTGTCTATCAAACACACCCTGTATCTACTGCTACCTGTCTATCAAACACACTGCTACCTGAACACACCATGCATCCACTTCTACCTGTCTATCAAACACACCATGTATCCACTGCTACCTGTCTATCAAACACACCATGTATCCACTGCTACCTGTCTATCAAACACACCATGTATCCACTGCTACCTGTCTATCAAACACACCATGTATCCACTGCTACCTGTCTATCAAACACACCATGTATCCACTGCTACCTGTCTATCAAACACACCATGTATCCACTTCTACCTGTCTATCAAACACACTATGTATCCACTTCTACCTGTCTATCAAACACACCATGTATCCACTTCTACCTGTCTATCAAACACACCATGTATCTACTGCTACCTGTCTATCAAACACACCCTGTATCTACTGCTACCTGTCTATCAAACACACCATGTATCTACTGCTACCTGTCTATCAAACACACCATGTACACACTACTACCTGTCTATCAAACACACCATGTATCTACTGCTACCTGTCTATCAAACACACTGCTACCTGAACACACCATGTATCCACTTCTACCTGTCTATCAAACACACCATATATCCACTGTTACCTGTCTATCAAACACACCATGTATCCACTTCTACCTGTCTATCAAACACACCATGTATCTACTGCTACCTGTCTATCAAACACACCATGTATCCACTGCTACCTGTCTATCAAACACACCATGTATCCACTTCTTCCTGTCTATCAAACACACCATGTATCCACTTCTACCTGTCTATCAAACACACCATGTATCTACTGCTACCTGTCTATCAAACACACCATGTACACACTACTACCTGTCTATCAAACACACCATGTATCTACTGCTACCTGTCTATCAAACACACAATGTATCCACTGCTACCTGTCTATCAAACACACCATGTATCTACTGCTACCTGTCTATCAAACACACCATGTATCCACTTCTACCTGTCTATCAAACACACCATGTATCCACTTCTACCTGTCTATCAAACACACCATGTATCCACTTCTACCTGTCTATCAAACACACCATGTACACACTTCTACCTGTCTATCAAACACACCATGTATCCACTTCTACCTGTCTATCAAACACACCATGTACACACTACTACCTGTCTACACCATGTACACACTACTACCTGTCTATCCAGATCACACTAGGTACACAGCTGGTACCTGTCAAATACACTCCCAGGGGGTAGCAGCTGCAGCATGCTGTAAAAACATATTGAGTTTGCTGAAACAGGACGTGTTGAGCAGCAAGGTGCATATACCGCAGGCTAGCTGTAAACCACAATATCACTAACCACAGAAGAACAAGAAGTCTGGTACTTGTCTTTCAACCCCACACCACACATCTATTACCTGTCTGTCCAACTCTCCAGTGTGCTGCACCTTCAACTTCTCCAGCTCCCGGGAGAAACGCTGGCGCAGGTTCTCGTACTCTCTGTCCAGCTTCTGCTTATGTTCCTCCATCTCTGCCTTGAAGCGTGTTTCTATCTGGAACATGACAACAAGACTGGTCAGACCAACCAGAGACAGGGCAAAGACAACCAGAGACCAGGGTTCATAGCCAAATTTACCAATCAATTTCAAGGCTTTTCAAGGTCTTTTTCAAGGTCTCCTTAGTTTTTTTCAAGGTTGTCTCGGTGTAATACTGAAACAAGATTTTTGCCTTGTTCAAGGGTGTACTGAGCACACAAGGTACTTCATTTGTGCCACATGTGTTGGTATACCAGCACAGATATCATCATCATGTAGCATTTCCTTTGTCCTGACAAAAAAACCTCGGTCTCTCACCAGCTCTCCCGCCTCATGTACTTTTTTATACTTATATCCTGTGCCCATCTTCGTGTTGGTCGGCCCCTGAGCTTGATAAAGTGTTTGAAATTTTTTTTAGGGCTTGGTGGTAGAGGGCAGCAAACTGAAGTCCTGTCTGTTCTGGACCTGGTACCTGAGAGGGTTAGGGGAGAGAGAGAGAGTCATGAAGAGAGAGGAAGACACATGCTGAGGTAGGCTGGGAGAGACAGTGTAAAGATAGACAGATGAAGGTAGAGAAAAGAAGGAAAAGAAGTCTGGGGAAGGAGGAAAAAATGAGAGGGAGGGATGGAGACATGATGAGGAAAAGTGGGGAAGGGACAGCGAAAGACAGAGAGGGAGACAAATACAGAAAGAGGGAATGCAGATACAGAGATGGGCAGATGAAAAGAGAAGGAAAAAGGGAACGAAACAGAGATATGGAAGGAGGAAAATATGACAAAGAGTTGAAAGAAGGGAGACAGAGGGAGAGAGAACGGACAGGGTGAGAAGCAGATGCAAGCAGAGAGAGATGTAGACATAAAGGAGAGAGAGACAAAGGGACAGCACAGAGAGGCAAGCAGACAGAGGGAGAGAACCAAAGAAAGAGAAAAAAGGCAGAGCAGGAGAATGGGAGGGAGGTATACAAAGAGGAAGTGATGAAGGGAGGCAAACAGACATAAAGCAAGAGAGAGAGAGAGAAAGAGAGAGAGAAAGAGAGAGAGAGAGGTGGGTAAGGAAGGCAGTGACAAACACAGATTAAGAGAGGGGGGCAGGAAGGGAGACAAGATACCTCAAAGAAAAAAAACAGCCACCTACTCCCCCCCCCCCCCTCCCCACAATTTCAAGTGTAGTGGACACAACCACTAGGAAAAGATAATTATGGGGCAAAAAATACGTAGATGAACCAGTAAAAAAAATGGGGGGGGGGGGGGGGGAGAGAATAAGAGAGGGGAGCGGGTAAGGAAATCTAGAGAAAATGAAAAGACAGGATGGAGAGGAGACAAAGAAGAGATGGGACAGGAGAAAGGGCAAGGAAAGGAAGAGAGGAAGAATGGAGAGAGAAAGGAGAATAGTAGAAGATCAAAGGAAAGAGAAGAGGTGAGAGAAGAAAGGTAAGACACGGTTGGGGGGGGGGGGGGGTGTAAGAACAATGAGTGCCAAAAATAGAATTAGGAAATCTCTAAGTGAGGCCACTTTTCCGGTTCTGGCAGTGGTCCAAAAACAACAGTGCTAACCCCTACTGCCCCTTGCTTGTCCTATCTGTGTGTGACAACAATAATTCAATTTCTTACACTTAAGGCTGGTGACCTGAGAGCCAAGGTCATTTTATGAAGGAAAAAAAAAGTCCAGGGGATCCCAACCCACCACTGGTGGAGAGAAGTTTACTCACACACATAAATAGGTCAGACACATAAATAGGTCAGGGCAGCAGTGGACTTCGTTTTATTTCTGGTTTTCCGATTACAGAAAGGAGGGGAGAGAGGAGGTGGTGGAAAGTGATGTAGAAGGCTGAGGTGGTAAGGGTGAGACAGAGGAGGTGAGAGAATAAAGTTTAAGAAAATAAAGTGGGAATGAGACAGGGAGAGAAAGAAGGGAGTAAGAAATAAGATGAGATATAGAGGGAAGAAGGTAGCAGGAAGGGGTGCACTCCCTCCCCTAGGTGTCATCAATGTGGGAGGAGAAAAGGGGGGGGGGGGCGGCAAATGTGTTTTTAAAAGTACACATATATTTAATGTGTGGGAGGGGGGAGTGGTGGACATACAATGTTCTGTACTAGGCAACACATAACCTTCTACACCAACTGAAGGTATGGAAAAAGAAAGAGAGAGAGGGGGGGGGGGGAGGGAGTGAGGGAGAGTGGCAAATACAAAGAGAAAGAGGAAAGCAGTGACACAGACAGGCAGAGAGTGAGGAACAGGTAGGACAAAATGTGAGGGGGCGGGAAGGGAGATGGACAGAGATTAAGGCCGCTAGGAAAACAAACACATCAAAAGAAAATATCCACCATGTTCACACAGAATGCCCCCCACCCCCCCCAATACAACTTCCTGTGTACTTGAGTTGCTAGGAAGAGTTATGGGGCCGCACATTTACTCAACAATTAAACAAGAAATAAAAAAAGGGGGAGGGGGACAGGAAATGAGAGAGTAAAAGGAAAGATAAAGAGAAAGAGAAGAAGATGAAGATCAGAAGGGAGGGTTAGAGACAATGCAGGAGACGGGAGGGAAGGAGCAATAGGTAGAAGAGTGAAAGAGGGAGGGAAGAGAGAGAGAGAGGGAGGGAAGAGAGAGAGAGAGGGGTGAGACAACAGAAGAGGGAATCTCGGGGAATTACAATACTGATCGCCAAACACACTGTAAAGATAAATCCATGCCAAAAATAGAACTGGGAAATCCAGCTGCAGTCACTTTGCTTAACCCCAATGCCATCTCTAATTAATAGAGAAGGCCGTGCTTAGCCCCCACCACGGCGACTCTATTTATAAATACAACTGAACCGAGCCCCACCATCTCCCAATGTAATCCTTTCTAGAAACCACGGCCATAAACCATTTATACTGTTCTACTGTTCATTCTGGACTTGCTAGAAACAAAGGCACACACACACACACACACACACACGCGCGCGCGAGACTGAGGCTGCTCCTTTCCGCCCCATGCCACACCGCTGCTGTCTGCATGTATTCATGATCTGCAACAAAGCCCGCCCTCCCCTGGCCTTTAACAAGCCATTTCGGCTGAAAATAGCCAATAATCAGCTGCCCTCACACCTGAAACGACCATACAACGAAAGTAGCCAAAAACTAGCCAAATGACCAAAAAAGCCAAATGGCTCCCCCAAAATTGCCTGTGCTGAAAAACACAGGATTTTTGATGTGCCGCGGTCAAAATTCACGGCTTTTCAAGGTCGGAATGTCTTTTATAAGCTAAAAATTACAGTTCAAGGTCAACGAAAAAAATCCCGGTATCCCGATTTCCCGGTCCACTACGAACCCTGAGAGACAGGTCAAAGACAACCAGAGACAGGGCAAAGACAACCAGAGACAGGTCAAAGTCAACAAGACTGGTCAGACCAACCAGAGACAGGTCAAAGACAACCAGAGACAGGTCAAAAACAACCAGAGACAGGGCAAAGACAACCAGAGACAGGTCAAAGTCAACAAGACTGGTCAGACCAACCAGAGACAGGTCAAAGACAACCAGAGACAGGGCAAAGACAACCAGAGACAGGGCAAAGACAACCAGAGACAGGTCAAAGACAACCAGAGACAGGTCAAAGACAACCAGAGACAGGGCAAAGACAACCAGAGACAGGGCAAAGACAACCAGAGACAGGGCAAAGACAACCAGAGACAGGTCAAAGACAACCAGAGACAGGGCAAAGACAACCAGAGACAGGTCAAAGACAACCAGAGACAATGTCAACCAGTGACAGGGCAGAGACAACCAGGGACAGATCAAAGACAACCAGTATGATACACCAAAGCTATCTTGTCTACATAATGAGAAGTTGAACTAGGAGAAGCAGGAAGAGGAAGAGAACAAGAAGAGGACGAAACAGGATCAGAAGTAAAAGAATGAGAAAATGAAGAAGATGAAAGAAGAAGGAGGAGGAGGATAAGAAAACACAGGCAGAGGAGGAGGAGAAGATAAAGACAGCTTTAGAAAAATACAATGGCTGACTTACTGTCTGCAACTCCTTTTGGTGAGCCTTACGCAGCCGTTTGTAAACAGTGAAGTTCCTGTAGTCATTGCTGCGTTCGTGTTCTTTGATCTGCTTCTGAACAATGGAGGTAGTTCTGATTGTAGCAAAGTTGTTGGCAAGGTTGGGGTCAAATCCTCTCGAGCTGCCCCCAGAGGCCTGCAAGGAATGAGAGAAAAATCAAGGCTCATTAACTAACAGTTGGATTATTATTAACAGAGTTTTGTTCAGTGATAAAGGCTCTAGCCAAAACCTTTAGCTGTTATTTGTATGTCTTTTCCTTTCCTTCTGTTACACTTTCTAAATATAGTTTGTGCTGCGTTAAATCACTTCTTAGTGCTTGACTAGTGATTTAGTAGATATCAGTTGCCCCACACTGAGGGAGACACTGCAGATTGGGCTTGAAATGATGTGTGATGAGGAATGATCGGTCTATTAAATAACCAACTATTTATCTAGAATCAATAACTTGGCCACATTCAAAGGCAATGCTTGTTGTAAATTGTGCCGCACAAGTTGACCTACAAATTATGAGTTACACCTATAACTAAGGTAAATGTGAACCCCTTAAAAACATATGTTTTTGATATCAGTGTGTTAACATGTCAAATATGTTCAACAAGCGTAGGGGAGTCAGTCTCCAGGGTAAGGCAGTCAAGCCTTTTGCTTTGTGCTTCGAAGGCCGTGGGCTGTTCATTTCACAGCTGCGTCTTTAGGCTTACGAAAGGTGACCACTGCTGAAGCTGTGGGTCCTGGCTTTTTGTGCGTCCTCGGCAGGTGGCCAGGCGTTCTATAGACCAAGACAAGGTCTTTCAGGGTAAATTAAACCCAGTGCAATGAAGTCAGTCCTCTTACTTTTAACCTTTATATTTTTCCTAAAACACAGGTTTCAGTGGGATACATATCTATGGCCAGCTGCTGGAGGTGAGGTAGGTGGGGTACAGTGACTGTCAGGAGTACTGACCCCCTTGTTCACAATGATGCGGTCAAGGTGTGTGTTTGATACCCAACACATGAGTCGACCCCTAGTTCTGGAAAGATGTTTTTCAAGCTTGAAAACTCAACTCACATGCCACAATTTATGCCACACACAAAAAATCAAACTAGAAAGCTGAAAACAGGTGTATAAAGGACAGATAGTGATACAAGTGGGAGGATAACAACAAGAGATGAACAAACAGCAATCGGAGAGTGTAAAAAACTGGGTGCGATACAGCTACGGAGATCAAATGTGGCAGCATCACCAGACTGCAACAATACGGGCAGTTTGGTTGTTTGTTGTCAGTTAATTATCACAAAGTACACATATGTTGGTCTCTAGCGATAAATAACCAAATAAATAGGTTCTTTGTGATAAATAACCCATTCATTGATCCTGTGCAATAAATGACCCGTACACTGAATGCCTGAAAACAAATCAAACGTCATTCCTTGTCATAAAAAACCCGTAAGTTGGCTGCCTTCAAACAAACCATACATCAGTTCCTTGCTATAAACAACCCATAAGTTGACTGCCTTCAAACAAACCATACATCAGTTCCTTGCTATAAACAACCCATAAGTTGACTGCCTTCAAACAAACCATACATCAGTTCCTTGCTATAAACAACCCATAAGTTGACTGCCTTCAAACAAACCATACATCAGTTCCTTGCTATAAACAACCCATAAGTTGGCTGCCTTCAAACAAAACCATGCATCAGTTCCTTGCTATAAACAACCCATAAGTTGACTGCCTTCAAACAAACCATACATCAGTTCCTTGCTATAAACAACCCATAAGTTGACTGCCTTCAAACAAACCATACATCAGTTCCTTGCTATAAACAACCCATAAGTTGACTGCCTTCAAACAAACCATACATCAGTTCCTTGCTATAAACAACCAATAAGTTGACTGCCTTCAAACAAACCATACATCAGTTCCTAGCTATAAACAACCCATAAGTTGACTGCCTTCAAACAAACCATACATCAGTTCCTTGCTATAAACAACCCATAAGTTGGCTGCCTTCAAACAAACCATGCATCAGTTCCTTGCTATAAACAACCCATAAGTTGACTGCCTTCAAACAAACCATACATCAGTTCCTAGCTATAAACAACCCATAAGTTGACTGCCTGTCAAAAACAAATGATCCATTAACAGCTGGCATTAACAGTGGATTCTTGCGGACAATCGTGTCCTGATGATTCTTGGCTTTAGCTGAATGGATTCTGTTGACATCATCCAATGTTACCAAGTATAACAAGCGATAAATAGAAAACATGCCCAGCATACAAACACGAAAGCAGTGACTGTCCATCTAGTTTTGACAGATTACCCAAAAACAAAAACTACCAAAAATTGGTTTCTACTATCAAAATATTGTCCATGCTGTTGAAAACACAAAAAACGTGTATAGATAGAGGAACAGCCTTTACTCTGTAAACATAATGTCCATGCTTTTATATGTACCACAAACATGTCTTTTAGACCACCAAGTAAGTTATCACTTGATGATCAGTGTCTGCTATCTATAAATGTTGCCCATGCTGTTTGAGAACCACAATCATTTCTAGTACACAAACTGTCAACTAACGATCAGCTTCTACTATCTACAAATGTTGCCCATGCTGTTTGAGAACCACAATCATTTCTAGTACACAAAATGTCAACTAACGATCGGCTTCTACTATCTACAAATGTTGCCCATGCTGTTTGTGAACCACAATCATGTCTAGTACACAAACTTTCAACTAATGATCAGTGTCTGCTATCTACAAATGTTGCCCATGCTGTCTGGGAACCACAATCATTTCTAGTACACAAAATGTCAACTAACGATCGGCTTCTACTATCTACAAATGTTGCCCATGCTGTTTGAGAACCACAATCATTTCTAGTACACAAACTTTCAACTAACGATCAGCTTCTACTATCTACAAATGTTGCCCATGCTGTTTGAGAACCACAATCATTTCTAGTACACAAACTTTCAACTAACAATCAGCTTCTACTATCTACAAATGTTGCCCATGCTGTTTGAGAACCACAATCATTTCTAGCACACAAAATGTCAACTAACGATCGGCTTCTACTATCTACAAATGTTGCCCATGCTGTCTGGGAACCACAATCATTTCTAGTACACAAAATGTCAACTAACGATCGGCTTCTACTATCTACAAATGTTGCCCATGCTGTTTGAGAACCACAATCATTTCTAGTACACAAACCGACAACTAACGATCGGCTTCTACTATCTACAAATGTTGCCCATGCTGTTTGAGGACCACAAACAGGATTCAAACACCAACAATTTATAAACTGGGAAGGGGGGGGGGGGGGGACTCAGAAGTGCTGAACCACACATGGTGCCACATCACGACCAGGTCTCATACGGGTCAGGACCTGTCTACGGTTATCCTTGGCTTTCTGAAGGACAGGCACCCTGCTGCTGGAAACCTGGCCAACATATTTAGAATTGGTTCCGACAGAATCAGACAGCATCTTTCTGAGGGGTGAGGGACCAACAGTCTGCACACTGACAAGCCAGATCTGTAAAATGAATGTGCACACAAAACTGAAGTCCTGGACAAGGCCAAGTACAGAAGTGTATGGACAACCAGGACTTTCCGCCAGAGTTTGCAGCTAGTAAATGCGAAGCAGAAGACAATAAACTCATGATTGGTTCCTGCTGTTTACACAAACTGGGCATGCTGTTTCATGAGGAATAAACAATGGAGAAACTGGGAGCAGCTGACCTCCAATAACTTAGCGAAATCAGAGGAAAACAGTAAATAAAAAATACAGATCATGCCAGAGAAAGTGGCGGAACAAATAAATTATCAATTAGCCTCAGACAGTCGGGGTGTTTTCCAGACACGAGGAGAAGGATTCAAGAACATGGTAACAGCCATCAAGATTGACGGAATATAGACACACACACAAAAATGGCTGGGGCTGGACAAAAACAGTGACCTGATCAACGATTCTGGTGATCATGTTAAATATTGAAATAGGACAGCCTGTGCTTATCAACACAGCTCATGATGATGATACTGGAAGACAAGAGAGGCAGAGGTAGACAGAGACAAATGTAAGCGGGAAGATAAAATACAAGCAAACATCAACATCATTAAACACCAGGTGACAGGAGTAGGTGAATAGTCTAAACCAGTGTTTCCTAAACTTTTCTTTGTCACTGTGCCTTTTTTCAATAAAAAAAAAATTTTTGCGGTGCTAAAAGTATGACTATTCATATGTAAGAGATCAAAACAAACAAAACTCGCGTATCTTCGAAAATTTTGTGGTGCCCCTGTGAAGAGGCCGTGGCTCCCTGGGGCGCACAGTTTTGGAATCACTGCCAATGGCAGCATCAGACCAGTATGAAACAAGAAAGTCAGTGAAGATGTGTGCAAACCTTCAAAGTAGGTCTCCCTGTGAGGGAGGAAACAAGAACAGACCCCTCCGCCTCCCCAACAAGCGTGCTACAGGAGTTGAGTTGACTAAGTGGGGGTATCCTTCGAAGTCGGAGTGCATCTGCTTAAAAGGCAAGGGACCAACAGTCTGCATACGTATAAGCCATATCTGGGAGATGGATGAGCAGGGCAACAGGCAGGCAGGTTCTGGATTAAGAGTAAAGTCTGAAGGTGGGCAAACAGAATACCAAGACACAGAAGCAAGTAGGCCTGGAGAATCACGGTTATTTTCACAACATTGACCAACCAAGCAGGCAGCAACAACAACATTAAAATATCATCAAATATACACTCACAGCAACTGACACAATCTTTTGATAATCTGCAGGAATCAACTGGACATTCTTGAACAACTTGACACAATAATTTCCATGAATCAACCGGACATTCACAACAACTTAAAACATTAATTTCCATGAATCAATGGGACATTCACTACAACTTTACATAATCTTTTAGTAGTTTCCATGAATTAACCTAACATTCATGACAACCTGACACAATTTTTCAATAATTTGTGAAACAACCAGACATTCACAACAATTTGACACAATCTTTCAATAATTTCCCATGAATCAACGGGACATTCACAACAATTTGACACAATCTTCCAATAATTTCTCTTGATTCAATCAGCCTAACTGTAAACAGTAACGTGCCAGCTGCTCTATACATTTTCAGGGTGAACGAGGAAGAACAACATTCCAACATAACACAAAACAGGAACATGCAGACCACAGACTAATGAACACATACATTCTCTACACAAATCAAACACCTACAAGGATATAGCTCATTCTGTGATTCACAACATTAGCCAAAAACATGACAAAAAAATGAAAGGATAACCCTCTAAAAAAGTCAAAAACTCAGAAAGGATATCTCACTCATTCTCTACACAACTCAAAAGGATATCTCTTTCATTCTTTCCACAAGTCAAAAACATGAAAGGATCTCTCATTCTCTACACAAGTCAAAAACATGAAAGGATCTCTCATTCTCTACACAAGTCAAAAATATGAAAGAATTTATCATTCTCTATACAAGACAAAAACATGAAAGAATCTCTCATTCTCTCCACAGGTCAAAAACATGAAAGAATCTCTCATTCTCTCCACAAGACAAAAACATGAAAGGATCTCTCATTCTCTACAGAAGTTGAAAATATGAAAGGACATACCCCTTTCTCTCTAAACAAGTCAAAAACATGAAAGGATCTCTCATTCTCTCCACAAGTCAAAAACATGAAAGGATCTCTCATTCTCTACAGAAGTTGAAAATATGAAAGGACATACCCCTTTCTCCCTCCACAAGTCAAAAACACGAAAGGATCTCTGATTCTCTCCACAAGTCAAAAACATGAAAGGATCTCTGATTCTCTCCACAAGTCGAAAACATGAAAAGATCTCTGATTCTTTACACAAGACAAAAACATGAAAGGACCTCTGATTCTCTACACAAGTCAAAAACAGGAAAGGATCTCTGATTCTCTCCACAAGACAAAAACAGGAAAGGACCTCTGATTCTCTACACAAGTCAAAAACAGGAAAGGATCTCTGATTCTCTCCACAAGACAAAAACATGAAAGGACCTCTGATTCTCTACAGAAGTTGAAAATATGAAAGGTCATACCCCTTTCTCTCTCCACAAGTCAAAAACATGAAAGGGTGTCTCATTCTATACACAAGTCAACAATAAGACATCCCCTCCCTCTCTTCCCACAAATAATTTTAAAAAAAAACAAGAGGATAAAACAGTGGCATGCCGACACACAAAATCCAGTAAAACATCCTGTGACAAGAAAATTGCATCCGAGACAACAAGAGCATGCTCAAGTCACGAAGGAAGTGCATGCCTGGCTGAATTCAGATACCTTGGAGGCCAGGTAAGGGCTGTAGGAGGCACTCCGATGTGTGAAAGACGGCCACTCAAACCCATCGGCAACACCGCCCTTAAATATCCAACAATCATATGCAAGAATGAAAACCCCGTGGGTTATTCACAACAAACAGAACATGATGATATTGGTTAAGTATAAATCTTGCTTATGATGTCACAATACAATGGGCATATTAAGTAATATTTCACTAACTTCTCTGATCTTCATGCTCTCTCTGTCTATATATATATATATATATATATATATATATATATATATATATATATATATATATATATATATATATATATATATATATATATATATATATATATATATATATATATATATATATATATATATATATTCATTCATTAGCATGTCCCTCGCGGAACCTCGCTGCCATAACAACCCTCCGGAAAACCTTCCTATCCTGAGCAAGATGTCCTGCGTCTGATACACCCATCTGGAGATCATCTGCCACATCCTGCACCCATCTTCTCCTTGGCCTTCCTCTTCCTCTCTTCCTAGGCATATACCCCTCCATTATTTTTCTCTCTGGACTTCCATGACGTTTCAAGTGACCAAAATATTTCAATTTTCTTTGTTTTATTGTCTTTACTAGCCAACCCTCTTCAATATTCAGCTCTTGAAGTATGGATGCATTTGTTCTTTTCTTTACCCAAGATATTCTTAGAACCTGTCTGTAACATTTATATTCAAATGCATTTAATATATATATATATATATATATACACACAAATACATGCATGTATGTGTAAAGTAAGGAAAACAGGGAAGGAGGGGTGTATGCATTTACCCCATTCATGCTATTGCGATTTTACTGAATATTCATATTATGTATATACAGCTATGTGAACAGAACATGCTTTAACATAAAATATAAGTGCTGTGTGAAATCTGAGTGTCTGGGAGGGTGAATGTAAGATTAACTGAGAAGGCAACAAAAAAATTCTAATCACTGGCAAATATTACCAAAGCAAGAAGATGGAGATGGCTTGGACATGTTTTAAAATGTATACATTATAACAAGTTACTTAGCATCTCTATTAAATGTATGGGGTGCTAACAGAAAGAGAAAGGGATGGGGGTTAGGAACCACACTGTTCTAGGTGGGAAACATATGACAGAACCATCAAACGTGTTGAGATAGCGGGAAAACATATACCTGGGTATAACCAAAAATTCTCATGTTTAAACAGTGAAATACCTGTGCTACAATGATTTAGAAAAATCCCAAATTTAAACAACTCTGTAAATGAAAATTCTGTGGTCCAATCATAAAATATTCAAAATAAGATAGCCAACTCGCTGAGAAAGAAACCAGTCATACATCTGTTACAATAAGAACAGAGCAAATTCAAAAATCATGAAAAGGGTTATGGGAAACTAGGGATAAGAAATTTTTTTTTTAAGGACAGAGGGGAAAATGGTTCGGCTGAAAGGATTTCAGGGAGAGGGCAGCGACAATGTGTGGGGCGAAAGGAACAAGACTGGTCATAATTAAAAAATACAGCGTTCAAGATTAATTTAGATGAATGAAATTGGGGAAGATGGTGAGAAGACAGAATGTGAATGTAATGAAGGGAAAGAGACTGGGTAGAAAAGAGTAAGATTAAGGAAATTGTAAACAGTTACAAAAATGGAGGAAAATTTGCGTGGAAAGAAAAAGAATCATAAACATGAAGTAAAGTAAGAGGAAATGTGTGTGAGGAGAGAAAAAAAGTGTCATTCTAAAAATGCTATCCAAATAATTCAATATCAGGGTTCAGAGCCAATTGTAATTTTTTTTGTCCCCAGGGGTGTTAAGAATATTTTCAAGGTATTGTTTGCCTGTTCAAGACAAAAATGACAGCCAAATATAGACCAAACTGCCCAAAAATCATGTCTTTTTCATTTTCAAGTGCAACTGGCAAATTTCCAGGATTTTGGCTGAGTGAAATATTCCAGGTTTTTAAATCACTGCATTAAAGACCTAAATTGCCATTCCAGAGGTTTTCCAGACTTCAAGGGCTGCTACAAGCCTCAAAACATACTTCCACAGACAGAAGTAGTTCCAAGCTCATGTATCCTCAGACAAGAATCCCACACCAGAATGATGCTGCAACGAGTAACCAATATTACCCATGTACCACACTTTGCCATCAATGTCGTATGTTAACAATCAACACACAAACACGCACACACATGCAGAGGAAGCAGCAACACGAGAAAGCAGGCAAGTGAAAACAACATTTTATCATAACGAGTACAATACTGTTGATGCCAGCGGCGTGCTTGCACAAGTTTTTCTGCCACAGAAAAACAACAACAGCTTTCAGTAGTTCTTTGCTCAAAATGATCAGTGTCTGGGTTCTAGACCCCAGGGGGTAGGCCTGCTACCCCTCAAGCATGTGGTAAGAGGCAAATAATCAGGGGCGTCTTTCAAAGTTCATTTATCTGTACGCGAGTCAAGGAACCAACAGTCTGCATACAATTAGGCCAGCCATGCAAAACAGATGTGCATGCAAAACTTCTGGAACAAGAAGTGGTAGAACCAAAATTTTCTACCAGAATTTACAGTCTGTGAATGCTAAGAAGATAACTAGAAGAAAGTCAAAATAAATCTTGCCCAGGACTGCCAAAGGAAACAAAAAACCTCCCATCAAGGTTTAGGCTGCCAAAACTAAATAACATCCAGCCTAGGACAAGAGGAAACAAAAACCTCCCAACAAGGTTTAGGTTGCCAAAACTAAATAACATCATGCCTAAGACAAGTGGAAAAAAAACCTCCCGTCAAGGTTTAGGCTGCGAAAACTAAATAACATCAAGTGTAAGATAAGTGGAAACCAAACCTCCCATCAAGGTTTAGGCTGCCAAAACTAAATAACATCATGCCTAAGACAAGTGAAAACAAAAACCTTCCATCGAGGTTTAGGTTGCCAAAACTAAATAACATCAAGCCTAAGACAAGTGGAAACAAAAACCTCCCATTGAGGTTTAGGTTGCCAAAACCAAATAACATCAAGTCTAAGACAAGTGGAAACAAAAACCTCCCATCGAGGTTTAGATTGCCAAAACTAAATAACATCAAGCCTAAGACAACTGGAAACAAAAACCTCCCATTGAGGTTTAGGTTGCCAAAACTAAATAACATCAAGCCTAAGACAACTGGAAACAAAAACATCTCATCGAGGTTTAGGTTGCCAAAACTAAATAACATCAAGTCTAAGACAAGTGGAAACAAAAACCTCCCATCGAGGTTTAGGTTGCCAAAACTAAATAACATCAAGCCTAAGACAAGTGGAAACAAAAACCTCCCATCGAGGTTTAGGTTGCCAAAACTAAATAACATCAAGCCTAAGACAAGTGGAAACAAAAACCTCCCATCGAGGTTTAGGTTGCCAAAACTAAATAACATCATGCCTAAGACAAGTGGAAACAAAAACCTCCCAACAAGGTTTAGGTTGCCAAAACTAAATAACATCAAGTGTAAGATAAGTGGAAACCAAACCTCCCATCAAGGTTTAGGCTGCCAAAACTAAATAACATCATGCCTAAGACAAGTGGAAACAAAAACATCCCATCGAAGTTTAGGTTGCCAAAACTAAATAACATCAAGCCTAAGACAAGTGGAAACAAAAACCTCCCATCGAGGTTTGGGTTGCCAAAACTAAATAACATTATGCCTAAGACAAGTGGGGGGGGGGGGGGGGGGATAGAGATTCAGATTAGCATCATTATTATTCTGCTGCGCCATTATATGTCATACAGGGCCCAACACTATTTCCTAAAGTGGTTAAAAGAGGTGGACGAGGTAAATCAAAGAGCACAGAGTCTGCATCACATGAGGATATATCAGCAGTTGCATTGAATGTCACGGCTACATCCAGTAAAACTGCCTGGTAAAGTACCCTTTGAAAATTAAATTTTTAAAAAAATCTCATTCTATCCATGCAATCACTATAATATCATGGATGAAATCCAGTCCAGCATCTTTGGCCTCTCTTGTCTAAGTCTGTTTTAGTTTCTCGTAGACTTCCCGTCTCCTCACTCAATCTGCTTCCCATGTAAATGCCTGTTTGGTGATTTTCTGCTCCCTGCTTCAAGGTATGTGTCCTTCATCAATCATCAAGGGATGTGCCCATCAATCATCAAGGGATGTGCCCTTCATCAATCAAGGGATGTGCCCTTCATCAATCAAGGGATGTGCCCTTCATCAATCATCAAGGGATGTGCCCTTCATCAATCATCAAGGGATGTGCCCTTCATCAATCAAGGGATGTGCACTTCATCCATCATCAAGGGATGTGCACTTCATCAATCATCAAGGGATGTGCACTTCATCAATCATCAAGGGATGTGCACTTCATCAATCATCAAGGGATGTGCCCTTCATCAATCATCAAGGGATGTGCCCTTCATCAATCAAGGGATGTGCCCTTCATCAAGGGATGTGCACTTCATCAATCATCAAGGGATGTGCATCAATCAAGGGATGTGATCTTCATCAATCATCAAGGGATGTGCACTTCATCAATCAAGGGATGTGCTCTTTATCAATCATCAAGGGATGTGCACTTCATCAATCAAGGGATATGCACTTCATCAATCAAGGGATATGCACTTCATCAATCAAGGGATGTGCACTTCATCAATCATCAAGGGATGTGCCCTTCATCAATCATCAAGGGATGTGCCCTTCATCAATCATCAAGGGATGTGCACTTCATCAATCATCAAGGGATGTGCCCTTCATCAATCATCAAGGGATGTGCCCTTCATCAATCATCAAGGGATGTGCCCTTCATCAATCAAGGGATGTGCCCTTCATCAATCAAGGGATGTGCCCTTCATCAATCATCAAGGGATGTGCACTTCATCAATCATCAAGGGATGTGCCCTTCATCAAACAAAGGGATGTGCCCTTCATCAATCATCAAGGGATGTGCACTTCATCAATCATCAAGGGATGTGCCCTTCATCAATCAAGGGATGTGCACTTCATCAATCATCAAGGAATGTGCACTTCATCAATCATCAAGGAATGTGCTCTTCATCAATCATCAAGGGATGTGCACTTCATCAATCATCAAGGGATGTGCCCTTCATCAAACAAAGGGATGTGCCCTTCATCAATCATCAAGGGATGTGCACTTCATCAATCATCAAGGGATGTGCCCTTCATCAAGGGATGTGCCCTTCATCAATCATCGAGGGATGTGCCCTTCGTCAATCATCAAGGGATGTGCCCTTCATCAATCATCAAGGGTTGTGCTCTTCATCAATCATCAAGGGTTGTGCACTTCATCAATCAGCCTGTCCCCTTCAGGCAGCTATCTGAATGTTGACCTTATCCTCCCTGAGATTTACAAATCTCAATCTTGATGGCAGACCCACAAGGCAGAGATCCCAGATGCCCCTCCTAACCTTTGAAGAAATTATAATATGGCCACCCGTAACGACCACACCAGCCAGGTGTCACCTGCAGTCCTGTGCGGGTAAGGACCATGGTGCCATGTCTCTGCTGTTGGTAGTAGGCAACCATCTGTCCCTGGAGACGTGCCGCTGGTTTTGAGAACTGTGTCAGCCATGACTGTAAAGTCCAATGCGGGAGTGGCAGTCTCTGCCAGGTAGTCCACGTTAAAATATTGTTACACTATTGTTCTGAGGCTGGTATTCTCTGAGACGTCTCCTCTCTATAGCTTGCTGCATTTGGCCTCTTTCAAACTGCGGCAGTCTGTCTTTCATTGTCTGTCTTCAAAGGAGTCAGTCTGCAGCTGATCTATCTGAAGTGTCTGTCAGGCGGCGCTTGCATATCTCCTAGTGTATGTAGCTTTAGCCTTCTTGCAGGTCTTTTCCTGTCACCAGTTTAGAAGATCCTTTGTAATGCGGCAATCCTCCTTTGTCTTATATCAATTGATACCAGTGGTTGCCAAGACGTTTCTCTTCTTGTTCAGACTACAGCAGGTAAAAAACTTTAGTTAATCCACCTAAGACCACATCATAACAACTAAGACTACACACACACACACAAAATTCAAGGATTAGGTGACAGCAAATCAAATATTTTAGTTAGCATTAATACCAGGTAATAACCCAAAAAGACTGTAAGAACAAAAATATTGAGGTTTAGATTAAGGGAAATCAAATATCTTGGTCAACATTATATATAAGACCATGCCATAACAACATACACTGAAAAAACAAAAACATCAAGGTTTAGACGACAGCAAATCAAATATCTTAGTCAACAACTCTCTTTAAGATGAGGTCATAACAACTAAGACTTAAAAAACAAAAACATCAAAGTATAGACTACGGAAAATCACATACCTTGGTCAATATTCTAAGAACATGTCATAACTGAGACTATGTTTACACACAAAATGCATGGCTAAGACTTGGAGAGGGTGAGGGAGGGACCTAAGCTGAAATTGTGCCAAAACATAAAATGTAATTTAACTGAGAATGACAGATGAGCTGAAATCAAGCAGCAGAGACACAACATGAGAGCCACACGAGGCGGAGGACAACACAGTGGCCACAGACTGGCCCATGCATCAATTTACCTGCAGATGCAACTGAACCGAGAGAGGTGACTGTGAGAAAATGGAGAAACAAACAATATCTTCAATCCTTATCTGAAAAGTCAGTCATGTTTTCTATGTCTCAATTCCTACATCTGCCCTTCACACTCATAAAAAAAAAACTATACTGAAAGGACAACTTCAATGCAGTAGGGTTTCCCTCATATATGGCTTCACAAGAAGCTGCCCACCTACTGTGGTTGTAGAGGCTAGACAATCGCATGTGGGCCGGAAGGTTGTGAGATCAAATCAACATTCCCTCAGATTATTTTAAATATAAGGACACAGTTTAAAAATCAAACGCAAAAACTGTACCAGATCAACAAACAAATAAAAATGAACTTAATAAAACCCTATAAAAATGGACCCCCCCCCCCGCCCCCCCCCCCCCCCCCCCCCCCCCAAGTTGACCCAGCTTGATGTTGACTAGCCCAATATGATTGGAAAAAAGGCCCTTATTAATGACTGCATAGAATATACAGCTAGCTCTTGGAGGTCATTTGGATATGCCTACTCTCCTATCAAGTGGAGACTGACTGACTTTCTATACCCCACCAGGACATCACACAAGCGATAAACACCGGATGACACAATGTGCCACCATGTGGGTGAGGATCACTGTGGAGAGGTCCCAGAAACCGCGTTCAGCCTTTGGGAGAGGCTATATTGGGGCCCCTGGCAAGAGCCAGAGTAGGGCTTCAAAAAACGAAAGATTTTATCCTGAAAAGGACGGGAGGTATAGGAATGATCAAGTGGAGACAGAAACACGGACAAGTTATTCCATACAAAATATGCCATTCCGTTCATTCAAGAAGTCATGTATTCAGTCATGTATTTGAACCCAGTTTCCTTGACCTTCTGGCACTGGGTTCTCTTTGACCTTCAAATATCCAACAACCCCTACTCACCACCACAGTTTGCTGCAGCTCTAACCCTATCTATTTAGCCCCAGACATGTGTAACACATTATTTCCTATAAATCTGTTACTAAATGTGAGACATACACGAGTTGGAACCAGTTGAAACAAAAATAACACTATACGACAAAACAGGTTACAGTAAACATTGAAACAGAGTGGGTTAATGCATCAGTGAAACTGGAACAGGGAGTTTGAAAAGTCAAATTTGATAATGTTTAATCCGTAATGTATGACAATCTGCTTGGCTGTGAAAGCATCAAAATGAAATGCTTAAATTTCACGTCCTCTAATTGCCTGTTTTTATCAATTCTGTTCTATGTGATCTTGTCTAATAAATAATCCAGATTCCACTCTTTGGGCATTGAGGAACATTTTATAATATAAAACTGAAAAATCCCTGTCTGTCTGTATATTTGTCTGTCACAAGAACACCTCCCAAACAGTCGTCAACAGAGGGGTGAAATTTGCAGATGTTATTCTGGCTGCAATGTCTAGGTCAGAAGTGCTATTTACAACAAGGTTTCTATGTATGCATATGTATATATTAACTTCCCTTTAAGAACGATAGTTGGTTGGGGAGGGGGGGGGGGGAACAACCTAATATTTTGTTGTCATCTCCCTTCACACACCCTTCCTGGACAGTAGCTGTCATTGCTTTTTAGCAACAAGAGCTGCAAAATGTAATGGAATTTTTATATTTGGATACTTACTTTGTATCACATATTGATTTAAAACTAACTTAACTCTGCTTTAGGGCCAAAAGAGTTCCAGTCTTTATAATTAAAACTATTTAACATCTAAAATTCTATTCGAGAAGTAAAAAGACTGTAGGTGTAAATGTTTTATGTGGCTAGTTCTGGTAGCCATTTTGTTGCTCTCAGCTATAGAACAATTTAAGAGAAAAGTTAAAAATTTGTATTTTATCTAATTACTTGGCACGTATATTCTTGCTTATGGATGCACCACTATTCTGTTAAGCAAAAAAACGGTGACTGGCTGGTATTTGAACCCTGCCTTAAACATCTTATATGATGACTGCCTACAACTGAACCATTACTTGATTAAAGTGAAACACTTTGATAGAGCAATATTTTGAACCCTGTCCCGAAAACTTTGTGGGATGAATGGCTGCCTGAAACTGCAACATTACACTCTACAAGGAAACCCTGTGACTGGCCGGTATCTGGACCCAAACCCAGGCAACCAGTGTGTAACTGTGGATTATCTGTGTCCTTTTGGCCAAACACATACAATATATGCAAACTAGTGATTGGTTACCTTTTATGACATGCCTATTAGATGGGGGGGGGGGGTGGGGGGTTATCTTCTTCCCAAAACTCACATGGGGCAACCTGGCCCCTAAAAAAGTAACAGACCGCAGATTTTGTTTAATCTGTTTCCTAAACCAGGCAGCTGCCATCTTTCTAAATAAAAGTTGATCTATAAGTACAGTATAAAGAATACCCACAACCTTCAAATATCACCTCGTAATAAAAGATAATAAACAAGCCAATAAATCAGAATATAAGGGGTCAAAGAGCAAGGCACTGTAAGTAAAGACAGGAGATAGTTAACTGACTTACATGTCTGTCCCTGCCAAAGGAGATTGGCTCGTCGTTATGACTGGCCAGAGAAAGGCTGGCCACGCTGCTCTGACTGCTGGCTGCGTTGCTCTGTTGGCTTTTTAGACTGTCTGACTTGCCATCTAAGTTGTCATCGTCCTGGAATCAAGAAATATTGGCCAGGTTATTTTGGATGTTTCAACCAATTCACTATGGTTATCTACATTTTAATCCTGCTATCATCTGTCAAAGCGAAGACAAAGCTTTTTCAAAACCTGTTTTCTATCAGTGGAAGGAGAATTTTTTTTAAACCTAAGGACGAGGTGGGGGGGGGGGGGGGGGGGGGGGGGGGGGTCAAAGAGAATACAGTGCCAGAAAGTCAAGGAAACTGGGTTCAAAGGGTTAAAGTGTTGTGTATCAAGGGAAAGTCACCATGTTTGAATACACGACTTCTTGTATGAACAGAAAGATATATGGTTTATAGAATAACTTGTCCTCATTTCTGTGTCTCCACTCTGTGGCCATAAAAGAGTGTATGCCTGTTAAATCTTCTAATTTTTTTAAAGAACAAAATTATTTACAGAGAAGTGCTGACAGTGTGTGCCCTGGGCGAAAAGTAAGCAAGAAACAGAAACAATGTAACCCAATAAGTAGGCTACTAGTGGTGACAAAGGAGGTCTTCCTATAGGAAACAGTAGGTTTAGAGAACATTTGCTATGCCACTATGCGGAGAATGCTTTTCACACTATATCAGCATCTGATCCTGTCAGTGGTTGATTATGGCCTGGGACTGCTTACCGTCTCAAAGAGTCAGATGGACAAACTAGAGCGCATACAGAACGCGGCTTTGCGGGTCATTCTGGGTTGCACCAGAGACACCCCAGTGGTGTGTATGCGATACATCCTTGGTTTGCAGATTGATGCAGGTAGGCACAAGATGCAGAAGAAGTCATATCTCAGGGTAGCTGCAGACCCAGACTACCCTTTGCACAAAGCTCTGTGTGCAGTTAAGGGTCAGCGGCTGATAAGAGGGAAGTCTTGGATGGCTCAGGCAGAAGACACAATCAGACAGGTTTGCATTGTTGAGAACATTGGGCGAGGAGAGGAGTGGGTCAAAGTGCCACCTGAACAGTCAGACTTGTAGGGTCATAATCACACTGAGCCGAGAATACAGAGACTGGCAAGCGGGTGCAACGAAGGTGGAAATTCAGCAATTAACTCAAGACAATGCTCGCTCAGAGGATTTGATCATTTACACAGACGGTTCAATGTCAGGAGGCAAAAGAAGTGCTTGGGGTTTCTTGGCAAAAGTTAATGGTCGAAGTTTAGTACAGGAGAGCCTAAAATATGATACCACAACATCCAGTTTAAAAATGGAGGTGGAGGCGGTCACTGCAGCTTTCTGCTGGTTAGAGAACATGACACACACACATCGTGATTGTAACTGACTCAGAAAGCATGCTGAGGAAGATCAGGACAGGCATGCTTCGTGCAGAGTGGTATGCCTCGCTGCGGAGGACACGGGTAAGGAGTATTGTCTGGATTTTTTCACCGGGTTGCGTCTGTGTGTTGGGAAATGAACAGGCGGACAGACTGGCTGACTCTGCACAATGTGGTGGAATACTGATGCATGATAAGGCAGACGTGGTTAGTGCCTTGTGGGAGAGCGTGTACAGTTCGGAGGAGCAGATGGATCACCAGTCTGGTGAGATTGATGCAGTGGGGAGTGACGAGAGGTTCTAGCAGATGCTCGAGGCTCAGAGAAAAGGCAAGATGGAGGTTTAATCAGAATGCTACTGGCACCATTAGTATCGGAACTCTACGCTGGCTGCTGAAGATGGGGACGGAGCGCTTATGGGAATGTCCTGAGTGCTGTGATGTCGGTTCTTGAATCAAATCAAACCAAATCTCTATGCCAGTGTTTCCCTCTGGTGGTCCAAGGACCTTTTCACTGCAACAATATGCGCTTGACTTAGCTGTGGAAGATTTGTGGACCTTTTCACTGCAACAATATGCGCTTGACTTAGCTGTGGAAGATTTGTGGACCTTTTCACTGCAACAATATGCACTTGACTTAGCTGTGGAAGATTTGTGGACCTTTTCACTGCAACAATATGCACTTGACTTAGCTGTGGAAGATCTGTGGACCTTTTCACTGCAACAATATGCACTTGACTTAGCTGTGGAAGATTTGTGGACCTTTTCACTGCAACAATATGCACTTGACTTAGCTGTGGAAGATCTGTGGACCTTTGCACTGCAACAATATGCACTTGACTTAGCTGTGGAAGATTTGTGGACCTTTTCACTGCAACAATATGCACTTGACTTAGCTGTGGAAGATTTGTGGACCTTTTCACTGCAACAATATGCACTTGACTTAGCTGTGGAAGATTTGTGGACCTTTTCACTGCAACAATATGCACTTGACTTAGCTGTGGAAGATCTGTGGACCTTTTCACTGCAACAATATGCACTTGACTTAGCTGTGGAAGATCTGTGGACCTTTTCACTGCAACAATATGCACTTGACTTAGCTGTGGAAGATTTGTGGACCTTTTCACTGCAACAATATGCGCATGACTTAGCTGTGGAAAATTTGTCATGAGCTCACACCTCTTCCAAAATATTCATGCCCAGTTTGTCAATGTTGTCTTCTACACAAATTTGTTACCGTGCGATGCCCGCATTCCTTGTCGAATTTCTACTAGTTGACAGCCTTCAAATGAAATAAACTGATCAATCACTGCACTCTGAGCTTAATTGGAGCAACCTGGCCATTTTCTTGGGGACAGAAACACAGCCTGTGCATTCTGGCACAATACTTACCTGCTTGTATTCCTTGGCCAGTACTTATCACATGACAATAACATGATTATGTTCAACGAAGGCAATTAGGCATGGAGGGACAAATAGGCTTCAAAGGAACGCTCTTAACAGAAAAGCTATTCTAGAAGAAGCTTGCTGTACTGTGGTCAAAGCCGTGAGGAGTCTGGATTGTCAACCTAGCTCACTTCACCTCGGAAAATCCCAGAACTGGCAGTCAAAATGTTATCACTAGCAATGAACTGGGAGAAAGTACAAGCAGTAGAAGAAATTTAACAGTTTAGCATTTCAAATGTCCGTGGACAATTATTTTAAATCTGGAAATAGCTCATTTAGGAAGGGCAGCGAGGAAATTCAGGAAGCTAATTTGGGAAAGGCAGTGAGGAGATTCAGGAAGCTAATTTGGGAAAGGCAGCGAGGAGATTCAGGAAGCTAGTTTAGGAAAGGCAGCGAGGAGATTCAGGAAGCTAGTTTAGGAAGGGCAGCGAGGAGATTCAGGAAGCTAGTTTAGGAAGGGCAGCGAGGAGATTCAGGAAGCTAGTTTAGGAAGGGCAGCGAGGAGATTCAGGAAGCTAGTTTAGGAAGGGCAGCGAGGAGATTCAGAAAGCTAGTTTAGGAAGGGCAGCGAGGAGATTCCGGAAGCTAGTTTAGGAAGGGCAGCGAGGAGATTCAGGAAGCTAGTTTAGGAAGGGCAGCGAGGAGATTCAGGAAGCTAGTTTAGGAAAGGCAGCAAGGAGATTCAGGAAGCTAATTTGGGAAAGGCGAGGAGATTCAGGAAGCTAGTTTAGGAAAGGCAGCGAGGAGATTCAGGAGACAGTACAAGACGACTTAATAAAAGAGTACAAGACAGACTTCATAAAAGCTGGTTACAGGCCTGTGCCAGAAAGTTCTGTAAAAATAAGTACCTGTGAGGAGTTATCATCTGGCACAACCAGGTCGTCGACACTGGTGACAGAGGAGCCCTCAAGTAAGTTCTCGTCGGTGCCTCCATTCATAATAAGCTTGTTGAGCCGTCGGTACTGGAGGTTGTCCAGCTGCTTCACAGCCATTTTAGTGCGTAGAATCAATTCTAGAATCACGTCCACTCGCCGCGTCTTTTTAACAAATGGATGCTAAAAGGTAAACATTAGCACAAGAACGATTACTTTTATATTCTAAAGATAAATGTTGATGCTACATTTATAATACAATGTTTACGCCACTTCTTCTTTTTCTTCAGCATTCCAAGCCTTTGAGGTTCATTGCTGCAGATATCACCCGCCTCCATTCATCTCTCTGGTTAGCCTTCTCTTTCCAGCTGGTAACACCAAGTGTTTGCAGGTCAGTCTGGATTTTATCTATCGTCTTTTTGGTCTCCCTTGTGGTCTACGACCAATCATCTCCCTGGTTATACAGTTTTTACTTCTATGTCATCTGACATTCACTCAAAATGCCCCAACCATTTGTCTATTTAGATATCATGATGCCAGTGATCAGTGGTGATTTAAACAGATTATGTTTACACCACTAACAATACTAAATAAATCAAATGTTCATGTCACAGAAACAATCTCACATACGATATACTATCTATGTCACAGATAATTGTCCACATCATAAATACACACATTATCAATCAGCAGGTCCTTTATGGAACACCAACCTCTTCCCGGCAAGCCTAAAAGTCTCTTTCTTTAGCCAATTTTCCCATCCTAGGCCTTTTCAAACCCAACGCATCTTTAATCTTGTATCCACTTTTGTGGAGGTCAGCTCCAGCCACCTTTTCCATAAACTGCACTCTCCACCATCACAGCTTTCTCAAGGCCACCTAAAGCATTAACATGGTCAAAATAGACCAGCTTTCGGGACAGGATGCTGTTCATGAAAATACACTTACAATGATTTGTTCCAAACATATTTTTTTTTTTCCCAACTGTCTTTAAAAACTTGTATTTTACCAAATATGAAGCGGTTAAGGAATGAATATACTCACACCTTAACAAGAAATCCACTTGACACAAAATCAATTTATGATAAGAACAGTGTGAAATGATAAACGTGATGACTGCTATGACCTGACTATAAATTACACACCAAGATTCCTTGGAGAACGAACGAAACACCATCTGGTTTTTATTTTTTACAAGTCAGAAATCAGATCAAAGAAACGAATGATATCCAGAGAATGAAGAAAGAATTTAAGCAGATTCGGTAGCTCCTTCCGTCTCGTCTGTGCCGTTTGATGACTCGGTCTCATTTGAATCTGTTTTTCCCTTCTTCTTTGGGGTTCCGTCTTCAGTATCCTCGTCTTTGTCTTCTGCAGGTCGTTTTTCTGCAGCACTCTCAGGTTCTGTATTTGATTCGGCTGCATCTGAACTGGCTTCATTTGTGGTTTTTTCTTTTGTTTCCTCTGACTTTTCTTCCTTTGTAGTTTGTTCTTCTACCTCTGGAGACTCTTCAGACTTTGCCTTCACATCTTCCACTGTTTTTGCAACAATGGGCTCTGTGGTGGTTTCTGGTGTCTCACCAGCAACCTCGTCTTTTGTTCCAGGCATGATGGAAATTTATAAAATGTAAAAATCACAAAGTGACGATGTTGGTGTCATCTTTCCTTTGGAGTTCACTAGACACACCAAGCAAGGGATCATGACTGACTGACTGACTTTCTACCCCACCAGGACATCACACAAGCGATAAACACCCGATGACACAAAGTGCCACCATGCGGATGAGGATCGCCGTGGAGAGGTCCCAGAAACCGCGTTCAGACATTTGGCCATATGTATGGCCTGCCTATATTGCGGCTCCTGGCAAAAGCCAGAGTGGGGCTTCAAATAACAAAAAATTACGTCCTGAAAAGGACGTAAACAAATAAAGCAAGGATTGGATTGGATTTTTTACCCCACCAGGACATCACACAAGCGATAAACACCCGATGACACAAAGTGCCACCATGCGGATGAGGATCACCGTGGAGAGGTCCCAGAAACCGCGTTCAGACATTTGGCCATAATGATGACCTGCCTATATTGCGGCCCCTGGCAAAAGCCAGAGTGGGGCTTCAAATAACAAAAAATAACGTCCTAAGAAGGACGAAAAGCAGGTAGCGAATAAAGCAAGGGATCATGCTAAATAGGCAACACATCTATACCATAAATCACAAACCCCTTCTGTATTTTGTGTGTTCACTATAAATTAACTGTTAACCTCTCCCAAACCGTGACCAATACATGGGTTAAATTTTCAGCGGCCATTATGGCTACAATGTGTAATTTGAGTTACATTCGCAGTTAGGTTACTTTGCATTTCTGTTATTTATTGCAACAATCAGTCAAAATAAACTTTTGCTGGAGTTATATCCCTTTAAATATTATTTTTCCCTCTTACATCCCTTAGATTAAAAAAAAATTACATTTCACTGTTATCTCCTTTGTAACACAGATTTTAAGCTGGGGCATTAGAAAAGGCTGTTGTTTTAAATGTCAAATTTTAACTCTGGGAGCATCCAGTAGAAAATTAAAAATGGATGGCTCATTTTGTGGTCGCTCCTCCGTGGATTTTCTACTACATTTACAGCAGTGGTGGAGACTAAAATGAGAACAAAACTTTCATTCACTATCCCGAGCGATTAAATCTAGTAGTCTCTAAATATCTAGGTTTTGTGCTATAGAGAGGAGCAAGTTGCCTGGCCTTTGCAGGGGCAGGGCGGGCGGGGAGAGGGGGGGAATGCTTAAGAATTAGAGGAAAGGCAAGACGGACGTTTAATGAAAATGCTACTGGCACCATTAGTATCGGAACTCTTCGCTGGCTGCTAAAGATGGGGACAGAGCGTTTATGGGAATGCCCCGAGTGCTGTGATGTCAGTTCTTGAATCAAATCAAAACAATCCTAGCCTTAATCAGCTGTGATTCCAATGTAACTTTATAACGTAAAAGAACATCATCATCTGGAAAGACAAAAAGGTGCCAACAAACCATACTATACTCTGGGCAGAAAGAAATGTATACCCTCAGATATCAACAAGAAAATCACTAAAGAAAAAAAAAAGAAGGAAGGGAGCCTCTAGTGCACTTACTTCTTCTTTCTCTGCGCTCACCAGCCGTAAACTTCAGCAGAAAGTTATGATTGCTCGACCACTTCTGGACTGTAGTCTTGTTTCATAACTTGAGCGCTGTGTGCACATCTGTTTTACAGATCTAGCTTATTTGTATGCAGACTGCTGGTTCCTTACCTCTCAAACAAATGCATTCTGACTTCGAAGGAAACTCCTAACTAGCCAACTCTTATGACATGCTTATTGGGGAAGGTAATGGGTCTATTCTTGTTTTCCCAATATTGGGGAGGTGTACTTACTGAAAGTAGTTCTGCAGCCGATGGCCGGTCCTTGGGTACTTTATGCAGGCAAGCATCCACAAAGTTGCGGAACTCGTCAGACCAGTCCCCGCCGGAGAGACTAGGAGAATCGTTCTGTGCTATATGGTACAAAGCACTCATGGCGTTCATGTTGAACAGAGGCGGCTTGCGTTCCGCTAGGAAATTCATCAGATTCTTATTTTATCAACATGATCTGGATAATTAGTATATTATCTTTATTTACATAGACAGCAAATTATCACATTCTTATCTTTATTAGCATGTGATCTGAAGAAAGGGTTACCTTCTTATCTTTACTGACATGATATGAAGATGTTACATACTCATATTTATCAAGGATGTGTGCTGTCGAATATATAATGAGATCTTTAATTGATAAGCCCGGAATTGTGGTTGCTGGGCATAATAGAAACAATTTACGTTATGCTGATGACACAGTCTTGATAGTAACAAGCCAGAAAGAACTACAGTAAAAGATAGGCATTGTGGTTGTAGAAAGTTAAAGATTGGGCCTCAGATTGAATAATGGAAAGACAGAAGTAATGGTGGTATCAAAGAAAAGAATGATTCCTTAATGTGACATAAAAGTCAATGGTTTTATTTTGAGACAAGTACAGAAATGTAAGTATCTGGGAACATGGATAACATCAGATGGAAGATGCATAACTGAGATAAGAAACAGAACAGGACAGACAAACTGCATTTTATAAAATGAAGATTTTATGCAATATATATATCTGTCATTGAAGGTTAGAAAAAGAATTCTTGCTTGCTACATACATCCAGTTTTAACATATGGCTGTGAATCCTGGACAACTGGTAGGCAGGCTAAATAATTTCTTGAGGCATCAGAGATGTGGTTTTATAAAGGAATGCTTAAAATACCTTGGACAGCCACAACGAGCAACCAAATGGTTTTGAAAGAGGCGGGAGCCTGAACACAACTTATCACAGACATCAGAAGGAGACATCTTTTTTTCAGCCAGGTTATGAGAAGAGGGAAAATGGAACATGTTGTGACCACTGAAAAAAATCTGTGGAAGGAGGGACAGAGGAAGACTATGAGAGAAAATTCTTGACAGTCTTGTTGCATGACATGGTGTGTCAGCACAAAACTAATACATGCTGTAGGAGATCGCGTATTGTGGAGAGGCATGATCGCCCATGCCAGTCGACAAGGCACCTAAAGATGATGATTTATCAACCAGAGGACACGATTACACTGTTATCTTTATCAACACAATCTTAGAATTTGTATTATGCAACATTAGGAAATTGCTACAATCTTATCTTGATTACCATGTGACCTGAGAAAATTATTGATTGTATATTTATTAACATATCTGGAGAAATCAGTACATGACTTGAGGACACTACATTCTTATCAACCTGAACTTAGAACAGCAATTCTCAATCTGTGGGTCGTGACCCTTTTGTGGGTCGAATGACCCTTTCACAGGGGTCACCAAAGACCAATTGAAAACACATATTCACTGAAGTTATGAAGAAGCAACAAAACTAACTGTATGGGAGGGCGTCACCACAACATGAGGAACTCTATTAAAGGGTCACCACAATATGAGGAACTCTATTAAAGGGTCGCCACAACATGAGGAACTCTATTTAAGGGTCGCCACAACATGAGGAACTCTATTTAAGGGTCGCCACAACATGAGGAACTCTATTTAAGGGTCGCCACAACATGAGGAACTCTATTAAAGGGTCACCACAACATAAGGAACTCTATTAAAGGGTCACCACAACATGAGGAACTCTATTAAAGGGTCACCACAACATGAGGAACTCTATTAAAGGGTCGCCACAACATGAGGAACTCTATTTAAGGGTCGCCACAACATGAGGAACTCTATTAAAGGGTCACCACAACACGAGGAACACTATTAAAGGGTCACCACAACATGAGGAACACTATTAAAGGGTCGCCACAACATGAGGAACTCTATTAAAAGGTCGCCACAACATGAGGAACTCTATTAAAGGGTCGCCACAACATGAGGAACTGTATTAAAGGGTCACCACAACATGAGGAACTCTATTAAAGGGTCGCGGCATTAGGAAGGCTGAGAACCACTGATTTAGAACATCATTACATTCTTCTCTTTATTAGCATGTGACCTGAGACAATCTTCTCTTTATTAGTATGTGACCCGAGGACATCATTACATTCTTCTCTTTATTAACATGTGACCTGAGTACTTCATTACATTCTTCTCTTTATTAACATGTGACCTGAGTACTTCATTACACTCTTCTCTTTATTAACATGTGACCTGAGTACTTCATTACATTCTTCTCTTTATTAACATGTGACCTGAGGACATCATTACATTCCTTTCTTTATTAGCATGTGACCTGAGGACATCATTACATTCTTCTCTTTATTAGCATGTGGCCTGAGGACATCATTACATTTTTCTCTTTATTAGTATGTGACCTGAGGACATCATTACATTCTTCTCTTTATTAGCATGTGACATGAGGACATCATTACATTCTTCTCTTTATTAACATGTGACCTGAGGACATCATTATATTCTTCTCTTTATTAGCATATGACCTGAGGACATCATTATATTCTTCTCTTTATTAACATAAACTGAAGACATAAAATTTTTGTTATTGACATGATCTTTGGAAATCTCAACATTCTTATCCTTACCAACATGAACTGATGTATTTACTGTTTTATAATCTTTATTAACATATATCTACACATGATTTTCTTTTAAACTAACATCAAAATTTTAACTCTGCACTGGCTGCTGAAGATAAAGATGAAGCACTCATAGGAATGTCATGAGTGCTGTGATGTGGGTGCTCAATGCAAAACAACTACTAACATGATCTAAGGACATCATAACAGTATCTTTACATTATGAAAGTGATCTGAGATTATCCATTCATGTCCTTTTTAACATGATGTTCTTGTTGTTTGGTCATAGTTGCAGATTCATAGTCACTTAGGTCTCGCAAACGTGTTACTTGTTACATCTCATTGAGCATTCAGTATATCAGTCTGGTCCATGGTCCATCCGCCCTTCACAGTAGCTTTAACTGCAGGTCTATCAGCTTGCTCATTTCCTTGCACGCCTGCAGACCCCGGCACGAAAATGAAACTGATATGTGTCAGCTTTGACAGTTTCAGAGATCCTAACCTTCACAGAGAAAACAAGCAAGGCTGAAAGCCTGCTCCAGCCATAGCTCGGTTTAAAGAAGACAAGCATGGTCAAACTTACCCATTTCTATACAAGTGATGCCCAGGGACCAGATGTCAGCCTTGCCATCATACTGACCCTCGTCCATGGCCAGAATGACCTCTGGTGCCATCCAGTAAGGTGTGCCCACAAAGGAGTTTGCTGGGCAGATCAGCGAGGCTGAGCCAAAGTCAGCTACAACGGGAAGAGAAATAGGTCTGATGTCATGGGGCAGGCGAAAGGTAATGTGAATATATCAGGCTGTCAGTGGAAGGTGAAAGTAATGCCAATATATCAGGCTGTCAGTGGAAGGTGAAAGGTTATGTGAATATATCAGGCTGTCAGTGGAAGGTGAAAGGTTATTTGAATATATCAGGCTGTCAGTGGAAGGTGAAAGGTTATATTAATGTTGGTTTGTTTATTAGTAAAAGGAAACATGAATAGGTCAAGGGGTAACTGAAGGTTAAAGGTCATGTAAATATATATTTTTTGAAAAAAGTAAAGACCCCTTTTCACGCCTTAGGTGCATCGGGCATATAGGAAAAGCATCCCATATTTTTATAGACCAATCGGCACTAGGTGGGTAATGTGGTCAGCATTACGCCAGTCATCTTTACTTTCCCAGGACATACATCCTGGTACACGTTATACTGGGTCGACCTACGACGCCCCATACCATGATAAATATACACGCAGCCAGCAGAGGGTTGGAATTACAAGTCGGACTCACAACACCTAAGCCATGGACGCCGCTATAATAAATAAGAATGTAAACGTGGATCAGACAGTTGTGGGTTCAAGTCTCTAGGGATCTGGATTTTGAAAAAAAAAATTACCTTGGCTCCCAGCCTGAAATGGGTACCAGGTAAAGTCACGGGAAGTAAAGGCAGCCGGTGCAATGCTAACAATAGAGCGCCAACTGGTCTTTAAAATATAGGTCTAGCCCTGTATACCCAAAATGCCTAACATCATAAAAAAGGAACTTTCACTTTTTTTAAATGTGAATATGTGACAGAATAACTGAAAAGTAAAAAGTAATGTGAATGTCACATTTACCCAGGGGCCGACATTTTGAAAACTGGGGCCGTCACCGGCCAGACGGTGGAGCTCCAGCTTAGAAAAATCATTAATACAATACAACTGGCAATAACCCGTAGGCCACTTGCTAGGCCTCTGGGGACCAGATTTGGCACGTGTGCCGCCAGTTGAATAACTCTGTCATCATCATCATCACGTAGCAGGTCCTTTGCAGAACGTCACTCTCACCAGTCTGCCTGAAAGAAACTCTGCCTCTCATGTACTTTCATACTCAAGGAATCACTTATATTCTGTGCCCATCTTCATGTTGGTCAGCCCCTGCTCCTCCTTCCTGGTACCATGCCTTCTGCTATTATTTTTTCCAATCCGTCGTGGCGCTTGATATGACTAAAATACTTCAGCTTCCGAGACAGGATGCTCTTTATTAGCCAATCTTCCTTGATGTTCAGATCTTTTAAGATGTCAGTATTTCTCCTCTTCTTTGTCCAAGATATTCTGAGAATCTTGCAGCTCAAAAGCCCCTATTCTCTTTCTTAAGGACTGAGAGATGGTCCACGACTCACATCCATATCTTCTACAGGGAAGATGCATGCTCTAAAAATTCTAATTTTCATCTCCTTGCTGGTGTTTAACCATAGACTTTTAAGGTTATTTAATCTTTAACTCTGTCATAGGATAACCAAAATGTAGAAAGCAATGTGAAAATATCTGAGCTAAGCCAACAATTCACAAGTTACAAAATGTACACACTAGCGCAAGTATTTAAACAAAAATACTGACACTTTTCACCCAGTGGGGAATCCAACATATCATGCTGGACTCTAGTTACTATATAACAACCGGCAGACGGTGGGACATGCGGTCACAACATCACGCTAGCCACCTTTACTTCCCTTACTTTAATTGGTACCCATTTTAAATCTGTCAACCTGAGAGCCAAGGCAAATACGTCTCAATGCAGATTCAAACTCACAACCTTGGGACTGACGGGAGAGTGACAAGCCACTACACCACTGCAGCTCACTAAAATGGGGGCATATGAAAAGGTACACAAAAACTGCCACGTCGAAGTCACATTTTACGAAAGATTTAAAAGTATTTATTCTACTATTTCTGGTATCCACTCCTTGCTTACAATTTCACAACCGTTTTTCAAGCTGAGTGATGTTAATTCTTAATTCATTCATCCAAACAAATTTCACACAAGCTTACCCAATTTAACGGTGCCATTTTCTGTGAGAAGAATGTTGCCAGCTTTGACATCTCTGTGTATTTTCCCCTGGCTATGGAGGTACATAAGTCCTTCCAGGCCATCCTGGCAAATTGCTGAAACCTCCACCTCTTTCAGTGGCTTCTTGTGAACTGTGGGTACACATTTAGAGATATTGAATCAGATGGGCAATGAAAAGACAAGAGACAACAGTGACTGGTAAACAACCAGAAACAGTCCTTTTCTCCTTCTCTAGTCCTAGTCTGCCTTTCAGTTTCAGGCTTTGAAGAGGCATCAGGTGCCAGCCTGTGCTTGTGCTATAAAAATGCTGGTAGATAAAGCCTTGGATATTCCAACTATCCATGACTTGCTTGGTCGACCTCTGACCCTGCTTCCGATATGACTAAGTGACAAGGCTGTCTGTGTTGTCTATTTGGTTGTAGTCTTGATACATGCCCAAACCCACTAATCTGTTGTCTCTTAATGTAGTTTAGTACTTGTTTCGCTTCAACTTCTTTCCTGATATCATCATTTCTGATCCCGTCTCTTCTAGTTACATTTAGGATTTGTTGCAGACATGACCTTTCAGCTGTTAGATTTTTCCTTTTTCTTAATTGTTTTATGTCCAAGACTAGCACTGATAAAACAATGTTGGCAAAAAATACTGTATAGAATAGTGCTCTTTTGGTGTCAATTATTACATGTTTGTTCTGCAAGTCTTGTGACACCTTTTTCTTCTGCCTTCGGAACCCCCCCCCCCCCCCCCCCCCCCCACAAGAAGCATAGGCCCTCAACCAACCCGTTCTATCCTTCGCTATCACATGCAGCTCTTCCCATCTTTTTAACTTTAGCTCCCTTCTCCATGTATTTTTTGCTCATTTTTATGGCCTGTGGGTTCTGGCGCAAAGACATTCTAGTTATATTGTTCTCAGATTCCTCTATGTGTACCATCCAATGCTAGTCTCTTTTCTTGCCCTTTTGGTCCACTGGAACTTTAGTTCTCTGCCAAAGCTCTACACTAGTGATTCTATCATTTCATTTAATTCCCTCTATTCTGCGCAGGAACCAGGTAATGAATGTTTGTAGTTTATAAGTAAGTTCTCCTTGTTTCCAACATCTGTCCAATGATTTAATTTGCTTTTTTACACCTGTGACCTATCTATACTTTAATTTTTTTGCAAGATGTAAACAAGACAAGTGAATTTAAACATCAATTCAAGTAAGTGTGTGTGTGTGTGCGCTTGCGTGCGTGAAAGAGAGAGAGAGAGAGAGAGATATAGAGAGAGAGAGAGAGAGAGAGAGAGAGAGAGAGAGAGAGAGAGAAGGAGAGAGAGAGAGAGAGAGAGAGAGAGAGAGAGAGAAGGAGAGAGAGATGAATGGTACAATAAACTGTGAGCCTTGTGTGATGTTCAATAAATAAAAAGTGAAAATGACATCACAGGAAAAAACCATTAAACAAATCAAAAAGCAACAACATACCTTCTATAATATCGGATGCTGAACCCAAACAATATTCCATAACGAGCTGGAATTGAAAACAAAATATTTCGTCACTAATAAAATATTCCATTACAATCATAAATCATCAATCCCTTTTACACTGGGAAAATTGTGGGTATAATGTGTCTGCCCTTTACAGCTGTTCTTTCTTCTTTGGACAGATCAGCACTCACTGAGTGATGTGTCAGTTTTATGCCAGCTGCAGTTACTTCCCAGGAAATTTTATAAACGGAGTCCAGGTCAATGAGGACAAATCCTCAACCCAAAAAGATTGGAATTTTGACCTCCCCGTGTGGGTTCTGGGGCCCAGTTTGGTGGTGGTGAGGATACACTCACTATTAAGCCTATCACGAAAGGCGACTAATTAAGATTATGCTGAAATCTGAAGTCCTAGTGATCACAGAAGAAGCAAGGTTCTTATTCCATTAAAAAAAAATTACAGAAGGCAAGAGGTAGACAATGATACAAGTGGGAGAACAACACTAAGAGATGGTCAAAATCAATCTGACCGAGTGTACAACCAAGACAGGAGACAGAAAGTGTGGAGGCGATGCCTGACAGATTGATATAATTAGTGCAGGAGTGACCAGAAGAGAAACACTCAAGAATAAGGTCATAAGAGAAAAGTCAGCACTGAACCAGTTCTAAATTACACACAAAGACAGCATGTCGATTGGTCTGTCCACTCAGAGAGAATACCTTGTGACGTCACACCATATAAGGCATAGACTAAAGAGAAGGACGTAAATTGTGAGGCAGAACAAGAACAATATGGAAAGATAACATCACAGAAACTCTACAAGTGCACTGTATCTACAGTCGATGTGCTCAGAAGAGCCTGAAGCAGAACCTTTCTCTCTCTCTCCAAACACCTGAAGCGGTAAAAGGAAGTGAAGAAGAAGAAAATTATGACGTAGCTCCTTCAATACTCTGATATCTTTTGTGGGCCCATGTCTATCACTTACAAAGACAATACTTCTCTGGCCCCATTCAACATGTGATCTCTCTCTAAAGAAATATATCATCATGATCAAGTGCCGAGCTAACTGGTGTGGGCGATCATGCTTCTCCACAATCAGCAACGGTGTGTATCAGTTCCTGCGCTGACACCCCTCCATGCAATCACAAAAGGCTGTCAAAATCTTCTTGTGTTGTCTTCCTCTGTCTCTCTCCACAGATATTTCCAGTGGTCACAACATGTTCCAGTTTCCATTTTCTCATAACATGACTCAACCATGATGACCCTCTGATGTTTGTGATAAGCTGTCTTCGAGCTCTCGCCTCCTTCAAACATCTGGGTTGCTTTTTTTTTTTTGGCTGTCCAAGAAATTATAAGGATTCTTCTGCAAAACCAAGCCACATGACTAAGGTCTCAAAATACTGTTTGTATTGTTTATTAATTGTCCAGGATTCACAGCCATTTGTTGAGAGAGTCGGTCTCTGTGGCTTAGGCGCTGCAAATGCGCGTTATAATGCCAGGGTGCCCCAGCTGTAGACCTTGCATTAGTTTCGACAGTGGTATCGAGAAGCCAACCGTCTAGAAAGCAATGGCAAACTACTGGACGTAAGTTTGCCTAGAAAAAACCACAACAGCCAAAAACATGCTGTTTTTGGTTCTGCAGCATCATGTAAACGACACACAACTAACCTAATGTTGAGAAAGAAATACATAGATGTACATACAATTGAGAAAAGGGTGTGGGGGGCGGGGGGTGGGGGTGGAGAGGAGAGGAAAAGAAGGTACATACCCATGCTGTGTGTTCCTTGATATAACATCCTTTATACTCTATTGTGTTCTTGTGTTTGAGCTGGCGTAGAAACTTCACCTCCTTGATTATGTCTTGCCATTTCTGTAAAAACACATTTCATCAGCAGAGAAGATATGTGGAGTAGAAACATAGGGAAAGGCTAAAAGAATTACACAGGCGTCTTGAGCTACAACTGGCCAGACAGACATGATTTCTCTACTTCAATTAAGTAACTATGTGATCTTGCTAGTAACTGTTGCAGTTCATGTCATGTGCTGATGAAGGCTTTTAAGCCTTAATGTTCACTTGTCGTATGTGATAATGTGAAGCCGAGTAAAATCATCATCAAGTGCTGTGCCAATAAAAGGGTCAGTCATCATTGGTCAAGATGTGTCCCTGCAGCTTGGCACCTGCAAATGATGAGCACCTGCATTCTACTGAGTTCACCCAGGGGCCAAAATGTTGGAAAATGGGCACTGTCGTGAGCCAGAGGCTCGGGCACAGAAAGATCATTATTACAATACAACTAATTGGCAGGGTATCTGGCAGTCACTTGTCAGGCTGCCAGGTGAATAGCCTTGCTGTCAAGTGTACGTACAGAGAAGCGACATGGCTTGTTCAAATCTGAACCAAGACAAAGCTGTAAGGTACAAATCAAGACAGATGTCAGGTACAAACCAAGACACATCTGTACGGTACAAACCAAGATAAAGCTGTATGGTACAAACCAAGACAAAGCTGTAAGATACAACCAAGACAAAGCTGTGAGGTACACAGAGATATCTGGACTGCATAGCAGCTTTCATCATGGTCACTGACCTCTCAACATTGGTGTTATGATAGAAGCATAGAAAGAGAATATGGCTGGTTTATATGATGTGGTGACAAGTCTCAGATCAGGTCTGCGCTATGGTAAAGTAAAATATTCAAAGATCTGCGGACTGAACAGCCTGAGAAGAGACAAGAAAGACACATAATCAGACAGACTTATAATCAAACTGCTACTGGTACCATCTGTACTGGAAAAAAAAAAAAATTTGCTGGCTGGCTCCCAAAGGTCAAAGGTGAGGAACAGACTACCAAAGGAAATGTCAAAAGGGCGGTGATGTCCACCTCAAGATGCGACCTACAAAAAAGACCCCCGCACGAACGAGAGAGTCACTGTGGTGTAACAGTTTAGACGCCCGCCTGTGAATAGTAAGGTTCTAGACAGAACTGAACTTATTTTTTTTTCTTCAAATGACATTGGCTCCAAGGTCGACCCAGCCTTAAAAAGTACAGGTAAAGTCCTGGGAAGTAAAGGTGGCCGGCATGATGCTGACCACATCACCTACCGAGACTGAGTGCCAACTGGTAAAAATAAAAAAGGCCTAGCCCTATCTGAAGTGACCCTAGTAAGTCACTTTACCATAGCAAATAGAAGAACATGATGCTTTGAGAGAGACCATTCGCATTTCAGTGGAATCAACTCAGTTTCTGTGCTTCATTACATGCTGACATAGCACATCTGACGAGATAGTGACATATGCCAGGCAATAAATTGTGCAATGTACTGCTGGTGTCCACATTATTTCAGTTCATTATGGGTTACACTGTTCTGACTTGCCCAATTTACCTGAAGGAACGGAAAAGGGTCCTCCTCCTTGACTTACACATGGAATGACGACAGCACAGATACTTACATCACTGGATCCTTTGCCACTGTAGGACATCTTTTTGATTGCCACCACCTCCTTGGTAACATTGTTGCGAGCCTGGGGGATTCATTCAGTAACATTAATGAATCATATCTATAACTAACAAAACTTAAGGACATGATTTCCTTGACATTAGCCCACAGGCACAGAAAACAGTTTACAACACAACATCTGGAAGGAAGATGAGAGGAAGGCCAAGAAAGAGATGGATAAATGGTGAAGCAAGAACCTGCAAAAAAGATTAACAGACCCATCACTCAAGCCCCGAGAAGCGCCAGACAAATATGGAAAAACCCAGACACTGGGATACAACCTGGTATTAGTGAGACGACAAAACCGTGACACTGGGCTACAAACTGGTATCAGTGAAACAACAAAACCACGAAACTGGGCTACAACCTGGTATAAATGAGATGACAAAACCACGAAACTGGGCTACAACCTGGTATAAATGAGATGACAAAACCACGAAACTGGGCTACAACCTGGTATAAATGAGATGACAAAACCACGAAACTGGGCTACAACCTGGTATCAGTGAGACAACAAAACCACGACACTGGGCTAACCAGGTCTATTCTTAGATGTCACCCAGGGCTAGCATTCAATGCATCGACTCCACTCTTCTGCATAAAACTCTCAATTTCTGACATGAAGTTTGTTAAGCCCAGCGTTTCTAGCTTCACGTAACAATGCTGATTTTTTATGTTTTCTTTGGATGTCCTCTTCTTCTCACACCATTTGTTTATCATTTTAGTGCCTGTTTTTCAAGTCTTTGCTAAAGTACTTAAGGATCTTGAAATTGTCAAACACATTCACTAACCTTTATGCCACAGAGAATTAACACTTAAAAAAAAAAATCTTGAAGCCAAAACAGAATTTCACTTGCAATTAATTTTTTAACAAGACAATACTCACAAAATAGACAGCGCCAAAACTTCCATGTCCGATTTCCCGCAAGTCACCAAATATTTTTTCTGGGTCATCACTGCAAAATAGTCCTGCAACTTCTGGGTCTTTCAGATTACCAGGCCTCGAGAGTGACGGCATGACGCTCGTCACCAGTGTTCACTCAAAATATGGCAGTGTGCCAGTCTTTACTGCAGGGGACTGGCACTGATTTGTCGTCATTCGATCTACTGTCATCAGAAACTTACAAGTTGATCTGAAAGCACAAAAATCAAGTCAAATTTTTTAGAACCTGCATCTCTCCTGTGGCAACATATGGATGTGAGTTATAGATTTACATTCGTTAAGAAGAAAACAGAGGCTTCTGAGTTGAAATGTTGTTTGTCGTTGTTGTCTGTCTGCGTTCAATAGCTGTAAACTCCAGTGGAGAGACCTGGTTGTTTATCCATTCCTAAACTTTGGCTTTGTTCCAGGACCTGACTTTTGCATGTGCATCCAGTTTACAGATCTTGCTTATTTGCATGCGGACTGGACTGCTGGTTCATTGCCTCTCATCCAGATGCACTCTGACTTTGAAAGAAGCCTCCAATTAGTCTACTCTTATGACATGCTTGTTGGGGAGGCAGTGGGTCTAATTTTCCCCACAACAGGACCCCAGAACCCACATGCGGATGAGGTGAAATGTTACAGAAAGATTCTCAGAATGAAATGGACCAAGAAAAAACAAATACAGACAAAAAATATCCAAACATTAAGGACAATTAGCTAGTAATCAACACTTTGCCTTGGAAACTATTTTGATATTTTATCTTTCCTGTTCTGCCCTTTTCCCCCCAATGGAGAATAGGCTCTCAACCAGCCGACACCAAGTGACTCTATCCTTTACTATTGCATCCAGCTCACCACATGCCTTCCCCATCATTTTACCCCCACTCTCTAGCTCCCTTCTATATGTATTCATTTGTCTGCATTTATTTCCATGCCCCTGTGGGTTCCAGCGTAAAGCCTTTCTAGGTATACTGTTTTCAGGTTTTCTCAATGTGTGTCCTATCTAACATCAGCATCTTTTCTTCACCTCTTGATTCACCTAAATTTGTTTAGCTCTTTCTTAAAGCTCAACATAAGTGATTCTATCACATCAGTTGATTCCCTTCACGCCGAGCACACACCAGTTAACGAATGTTTGTAGTTTATTAGTAAGTGTATAAATGTTGTCCATGTTTGTGCTCCATACAGAGAGCAATGTTACACAGATACAGCGGTAACAAAGCCAGCGGTTGACTACACAGAAAATGGACGCAGAAATATCAGAGATACTGAAAAGTACTTTATACGAAGCGAACAGACGGGCCCGTTCAGAGATCTCTTCTTACTCTGACACCGAGAGGTATTCCAGGAGGAGAGAAGAAATGAAGAAGACAGCAGAACTGATTGGAAATTAAAATTTAAACTATTTAGTATTTGTTTTATAGGGTTTTAACGGCAACTCCAAATTCCAGTATCATTGACTTGATTCTCACGCACAGCCACACAGGCATCATCACTTGAGTCTCCCACACAGGCATATCACTTGATTCTCCCACACAGGCGTCATCACTTGAGTCTCCCACACAGGCATATCACTTGATTCTCCCACACAGGCATCATCACTTGAGTCTCCCACACAGGCATATCACTTGATTCTCCCACACAGGCATCATCACTTGAGTCTCCCACACAGGCATATCACTTGAGTCTCCCACACAGGCATCATCACTTGAGTCTCCCACACAGACATCATCACTTGAGTCTCCCACACAGGCATATCACTTGATTCTCCCACACAGGCATCATCACTTGAGTCTCCCACACAGGCATCATCACTTGAGTCTCCCACACAGGCATCATCACTTGAGTCTCCCACACAGGCATCATCACTTGAGTCTCCCACACAGGCATCATCACTTGAGTCTCCCACACAGGCATCATCACTTGAATCTGCCACACAAACATCTCTTGAGTCTCCCACACAGGCATCCTCTCTTGAGTCTCCCTCACAGGCATCATCACTTGAGTCTCCCTCACAGGCATCATCACTTGAGTCTCCCACACAGGCATCATCACTTGAGACTCCCTCACAGGCTTCATCACTTGAGTCTTCCACACAGGCATCATCACTTGAGACTCCCTCACAGGCTTCATCACTTGAGTCTCCCACACAGGCATCATCACTTAAGTCTACAGCACATGATTCTCCCACACAGGCATCATTACTTGAGTCTGCCACACAGGCATCATCTCTTGATTCTCCCGCACAGGCATCATCATGTGAGTCTCCTGCACAGGCATCATCACTTGAGTCTCCTGCACAGGCATCATCGCTTGAGTCTTCCCCACAAGCATCATATGGTCTCTACAATACTGGCCAGACTTTGTGCTATGGAGAGGAGGAACTTACCTGGCCTGAAGTGGTCTTATAGGCTGCGACTCCCAAATTCCCTAAAGTACAGTATACCACTATCCTCTGGAAAAAAAGGAAAGTGCCAACAATTTGCTTCTTCTGCTTCATTTTCCTCGTTTGCAAACTCTGCTTGTTCATCCACACCCGGACTTTGATTCTGGTCAAGTACTCAAACTTCCATGCGCATCCATGTCGGTTGTCTATTCCTCCCCGTACAGGCGGATATGCACCCTGACTTGTATTGCTGTTTACCTTTTACCTTCAATGTTTCTCTTCAGTATGGTTTTCAAACCATTAAAAAGTGTTAAGATTTTTTTTTAATTGTTACGTCTTTTAATGTGAACAAAATATTGTAACTCCCTTTATTTTATTTCTTTCAGCAACTCTTTTTACTTCACCTTTTCAGAATCGCTGTATTTGACTATGTTTTCAAGAAATTTAACCTAATCTTCTGTTGTGTGCCCAACAGGTATCTTTTACTTCACTAATAAATTCGCTAAAAAAGGCATTTATCTACCTGTTTAAATTATTTTCCAAATTAGATAAAGCTGTATGAAAGGAGTAAACAATACACATGAACAGGTTCCCCCGTGTGGGTTCCGGGGCCCCATTGTAGGGGAAAACAAGAATACACTCACTGCCTCCCCAAAAGCATGGCGTAAGAGTCAACTCTTTTTCTTCTTCGCGTTCATCAGCTGTAGACTCTGGCGGAAAGTTCTGGTTGTTCGTCCACTCCTGGACTGCAGTCCTGCTCCAGAACCTGAGTGTTGGTGCATCAGTTTTACAGATCTGATTCACTTGAATGCAGACTGGTCGTTCCTTGCCTCTCAGGCAGATGCACTCCGACTTCAAAGGAAGCTCCCAATTAGTCGACTCTTACGACATGCTTTTGGGTAGGCAGTGGGTCTATTCTTGTTTTCCCCACAATGGGGCCCCGGAACCCACACGGGGTAGAGTCGGGTAGAGTCAACTAATTGGGGAACTTCCTTTGAAGTCGGAGTGCATTTGCCGGAGAGGCAAGGAACCAACAGTCTGTATTCAGGAGAATGAGACCTGTAAAACTGATGCACATGCAACACTCAGGTTCTGGAGCAGGACTGCAGTTCAGTAGTGGACGAGCAGCCAGAACTTTCCGCCAGAGTTTACAGCTGGTGAACGCGAAGAAGAAGAAGACATGAACAGGTGAATTCTGGCATGAATTATACAAGCCTTTTGTCACAAGCTCCAAGGCCAAACTTTTAATTTAAGTTAAAACTAAACTTCATTTTACTGGAATTAAGAGTGAAGGACAACTAGTAAAAACAAACATTTCTAAGGGCTAATTACCTCGTAGTAGGCTAGCCAAAATCATGTGATACATGCACTATGTCACCCACTGAAGTGCTTCAAGTTTTTGACTAAGCCTATGAAGAAAGGTTTGAATGACGATCAACATCATGGCACAAGGTTGTAGCCCATAAGGGCCCCATTCTACTTCTGACTCAAGCTTGAAGAACCTCAGCACAGGGCAAGAACTCCAATGCACTAGCGAGGATCCTGAAATACTTTGGGTAGATTTTTAACTCCAAATTCTGCAGGGCAACTCTGTTAGGCTACCCTTTTTCGATTTCCAACTGCCAAGGGATTTGTTAAGTGAGCAACAATACACACGGGCATCCAATCATACTACCTATAGACAATGGAAATTACTAGTCCACATAAAAAAAATCCCAGCTTTTACTTGGGCTCTAACTCCAGCACTTGAGGCTGATGCCATGCCTCAAAACTACGCAGCTCAACCCCCCCCCCCCCCCCCCCATATTTGAAGAAAATATGAAGCATATGAAACAAAAACTAATTAGTTACTGATTTAGCTTATTTTGCAATCTTTTAATAATCACCAATTTTTTTTTTTAACATGTAAACTTTTCTAATGTTTTAATGGAAGTCACAGTTCCAGTTTCTTTAAAAAAAAAAAAAAAATCTTGGCCACCTTCAACCTGCTGCTGGCTAGCCGACGCTGCTAACGGTCTCCGGTTATATTTGTAGGTCTGGTTTATTTATGCCACTTTCATGCCTAAAATTCTGGTATCTGTGCCGTCTCTGGGCTTAATCCTTCTTCCCTCCAAGTCAGACCGCTCAATCCTTTTCCTGTTGTCAACTGTGTTCTTTCTGATGTTTTAGGCTTCTAATTTGGCCAGGCGTAACTCGTAGGGGAACATTTGGCTTTCTACCGAATAACGGTCCCAAATTATTGAGGCCGAACATATACCCCAACAGGGCCTCAGTCACGTGTCAATTGCGCACTTCCAGCGGCTACAACAGAGAGTATCCCCCCACGCCGCTCGTGGGGCGTGAATTAGGGTTAAACTAGATGGGTGGGACTCATGAGCAGCAGCTACCGCATCTCCTGCAGCTCCCTTCATTTTATTTGCTCGTAAGTCCCAACCATCTACGAGCGGCGTGGGAGATACTCTCGGAGGTGGCGGAAGTCTGCACTTGACATGTGACTAGAGTATATTTTAGGCTTCGATAATTTGGGACCGTTATTCAGAAGATAGCAGAATATTTTACTTTGCCAAAAACTATTGAAAACAGTTTTGATAGATCCAAAATGTGAAAAATGTTCGCGTGTGACCATATTGGTCTTTAAGTTGTCTTCCTGTAATAAGAGCAGGTTAGGCATGTCATGGTGATATGGATGAAATGAAGTCTCATATTCTATACGGTTTTGGTTGTAGAGCAATCCGGTTGTGGAGATTGGGATTGGTGGATGGGCTCTGGTGTCCATAAGTAACATATCCCCCACACACTGAACTGACTTAGTCACTAGTTATCTGCTAGAACTCTCTTGCTGAGAAACTCAAGAAGTCACAGTCTAACTTCTGGTTTAAAAGGGGGTGTGTCCCGTAGAGGCTACTATAATGCAGTCCAAATTTGCCTGTGTAAGATACAGCAGTACAGCTTTGTCTTGGTTGAGGTTAGGACTAGTCAGAGCACTTCTTTAAGCAGCAAAAATGACAATGATACTGGAGTACACACACAGCTTTTCTTGTGCCAAATTGTAGTAACACATCTCTATGTTCCCTACCCTATACAGAAAAACTTGAACTTATGTTGGTGAAGGCTTTTGTGCCCCGACCTTAGTTTGAATATGATGATACACTGCCCCTCTCAAGAGAGATGATGATGAAACGTGATTCTTTGTGACAAAGATTATGTGGGTATCATCCATCCAGCCCACATTTCTTTGAGTCTGACACTAGCTTTTATTGTCTCTTGTCTCCTTCCTAGTGGGTTAAGTCACAATCTAATGTTACAAATTATCAGAATGCCAATCAATTCTAGTTTACTTTGCAAACGGAAACTGCGATAAACTGCCTTCTGAACAAAATAATCTGATACATGACAATGACTGTCATGATGACAATATATCAATAAAATAATGAGCTCTTATTATTTTACATATTTCAACTTCCCCCCGTCAATCCGTAAGCTTGCTATCTCTTATAAGATTCAAGAGCAAATAATCATGATGTTAAACTCCCTATAAGGACGTGTTCATGAAAGTAAAATCATACTTTCTCCAAAACTACAACACACCCTCTCGGAAGATGGTGCCGATATGAACGGGGCTTCATGACCTATCCATCCTCAACAATCATTATACCATATGAAGACATTTCCACCAATATTCCATCGCAAACGTTCACAAAATTTAGTTAACTTACCCAACACAGCAAAGAAATGGTAAAACTTAAATTAAACCGGACACAAGTCGACAAATTCGCTGAAACAGCGAGGATTTCCTCTCTGACTTTCAACAATGTTTATCTCCTGTCCTGTATCATGTAGACTCTGACAAACAAAATGGCGTCTTAGGCATGCGCAGTGTCGTTCTTTTCCTGGTCTGTGCGTGAAATAATGGCAATTGTTTGACGAAGAGGACGATGCAAGAGGAGAGGGACACGGGGAATGGATTGTACGGTGGGTTGCAGATGCAAAATACTCACTCTAAAGTCGTGTGCGGTCCGATCTGCGGGCATAAATTACTTTCATGTGTGAGCTCTAGCGGGAAGCCATTTAATTACGTCACCGGAAGTGGGCCGATGCTGTCTGTTGTGATTGGTGGAGCTGCAGCTCTATGTCTGCTGGAGATGTTAGATACGGTGGGAGTCAATTCTGACGCTGTGAAAACCTCCAGTGAATTGTACGTTTTAAGTCTTTAGAGGAGACAGGGTTACGAATACCAGCATTCGAGAGAAATTTTGGATGAGGCAATGTCTGGATTATATTGCATGGTGGTTCATAGCAAAAGCGAATAGACGCCGCTTTGTGCAGTAAAGCCTGGCATACGATATCACAACGTCTAGTTTGAGAATGGAGGTGGAGGCAGTCACTGCTACCCTCCGTTGGCTTGAGAATCAGCGTTTCACAGATGTAATTGTAACTGACTCGCAGAACATGTTGAGAAAGGTGGAGACAGCCATGCTCCATGCAGAGTGGCAAGCATCACTTCAGAGGTTTTTGATATTTTCTCCAGGTTTTGCTGATATGTTGGGAAATGAGCAAGCAGATACTGGCCGGTTCCCCACATGACAAGCTGGATGTTGTGACGGCTCTTTGGGAGCGACTAAACAGTGTGGAGACAGAGATAGATCAATACGGTCTGGGGAGAATGGCGCTGCTAGGAGTTACAAGAGGGTCTGGTCGTCGCTCAACACACAATCGAACGTTTCAACCAAACTCTTTATCGACGGAGTAGTAAATACAGCACATAATGTAGACCACGAGGAAGATCAAGAAGAAGATGGAAAGATAATGTCCAGGCAGACCTGCAAACACTTGGTGTCGCCAACTGGAAAGAGAAGGCCGACCAGAGAGATGAATGGAGGCGGGTGATATCGGCAGCAATGAATCTCAAGGGCTCGGAATGCCGAAAAGTCCAACAAGAGAGATGAATGGGAGCGAGTGATATCTGCAGCAATGAACCTCAATGGATCGGAATGCTGAGGAAGGCCAACAAGAGAGATAAATGGAGGCCGGTGATATCTGCAGCAATGAACCTCACAAGCTCGGAATGCTGAAGAAGGCCAACAAAAGAGATGAATGGGAGCGGGTGATATCTGCAGCAATGAACCTCAAGGGATCGGAATGCTGAGGATGACCAACAAGAGAGATAAATGGAGGCCGGTGATATCTGCAGCAATGAACCTTACAAGCTCGGAATGCTGAAGAAGGCCAACAAAAGAGATGAATGGGAGCGTGTGATATCGGCAGCAATGAACCTCACGGGCTCGGAATGCTGAAGAAGAAGAAGAGAGGAAAGTTAAAGGACCCCTTTTGACGCCTTCCGACATCTTGGACATATAGGGCTAGACTTATTTTTTTTACACAAATCGGCACTCGGTGAGTTATGTGGTCAGCATCACGCTGGCCGCCTTTACTTCACGGGACAGTACCTTGTACCCACTCAAGGCTGGGTCGACCTGAGAGCCAAGGTCATTTTTGAAAAATTCTGGCTCAGTCAGAACCCCCAAACCACGACCTTCCGATCCGCAGGCGAGCGTCTAGCCGCTACACCACGTCAGCTCCGTTTGTGGCATAAGCTGTAGACAAAAGATGACGAAATGTTGCATATAGAGGTACCTGTAGTGCGCACCGTTGCGTACCACACACACACATACACACAAATAATAATAAAGCCCTAGTCTTTGCTCTTCTACATCTGCTGGTGGAGAGGTTCGACGGTGGGGTCGGCTTCTGAGATCGCTATCATCATCATCAGTTCTCGTTATGCCTAGTGGCACACGAGGCTTCAGAAAGGACTTCTCGTACTTTCCTGTCCTGTGCAATCTTCAGTGCAGTTTTTCATGTCAAAGATGCCGCACTCAGGTCATTTTCCATCGTTCCTCCATTTTTTTTTGGGGGGGGGGGGGGGGGGAGGGGGCCTCTTTGTTTTTGTCTTTCCCTTTGGTATCCATGTGAGAGCTGTTTTGGCAGGTATATCAGGATTCATTCTCATACCGTGACCAAGCCATTTCTATCTTCTCTTGGTTACCATACTGTCTATTGTTTCTTGGTTTGTGACTTGAAGTAGTTTAGTGTTTGAGATTGTATCTGGAGAGAAAATTTTTATTTAATTCTACGTAGACATGTGTGGTGGAAGGTGAACAGCTTGTGTGCATCCTTTTTTTGGTCATTCTCTAGCAATCTGCTCCATAAAGAAGAACTGGCAAAATGATGCTCTTGTAGAGTCGGAGTTTCGTTCGTCTGCAGTAACTGTTGAATTTCCAGATATGCCTCATCCTTACGAAAGCAGCTCTAGCTTTAGAGATCGCTATGGCGAAGTGGAAAAGCCTTTAGCCTCGCCCTCTGAAGGTCGTGGGTTCGCTTCACAGCCGCGCAGTTCAGTTCACGGGGCGCAATTTTTCCGGAGATCCCAGGAGCTATGGAGTTCGTGCTTTATGTGACGCTCTCGGCAGATGGCTAGCTGTTCTGCGAAGAGAGGTAGAGCCTTTTATGATAAAACCCTGTGCAATCAATGAAGCCGTTCCTCTCGACGTTAACCTAACTTTAAGAGGCAATCCGACATGGACTAGTCATTCCTCGTTTGTTCCGTTGCTTTGCTTATAAAAATCGTCACGTTTAACAAGCATTCCCGAAAAGGGGGGTGGGGAGGAAGGAGCTTTAAACTATAATTATGGCGAGGTTATGTGCGCCACATAAAATAGCTTAGTGTTGCACGGCACCAAGAGCCATGAAAAGGACTCCTGGTAATCTGGTAATCTGGTAATTTTAATTTCAGCTTCATAGCAAACGGGTCACCCCATCTTTGCTCCGCTCCTGTGCCAACCTGACCGGCGACGAAGTCCTCTTCTGGTGAGCCAATAGGCGGCCCGGTCGCCGATGATGATATTTGATTTCTCGACGTCAGCTGCTGGAAATGTTTGGTCTATGGGTCGGTTTCTGACGATGTGAATATCTGCAGACGTATACAGTCTAGTTTTTAGCTCAGGTGCTTGAACGTTTTTAACCGGAGAGACTCGCGGGTTATACTGGGGGTAACTTCTTTTGGAGATGAAACGGGGTGTTCATCCCCCCCCCTTATGCTACCAGTGCCAGACGTGGTCACTCACAACATACAAGAAAATTAGTAACCATGGAAATGAGGTGTGACCAGAAGAGAATCAGGAATTAGATCATACGAGATCAAGTCGATACAGAACCAATTCTAAATTAGATAGAAAAACAGCGAATCAAATGGTTTGCCCACTTGGCGAGAACGCCTTCTGATGCTATACCATTCAAGGCATATACCAAATGAGGAGGGGGGCGTAGAGCAAGAGACAAACCAAGAACAAAATCGGAAGATAAATTCAGAGAACTCTACAGTGTCACGATGTGTCTACGGTGGAAGCAGCCAGAAAAGCACGAAGCAGGACCTTATACCCCCCTCCTCAGCCGAAGCGGTAACAGAGGACGTAAAGAAGAAGAAGAAGAAGAAGAAGAAGAAGAAGAAGAAGAAGAAGAAGAAGAAGAGGAAACGAGTATTGGTGATCTGTTCTGTTGGTCTACCATCCAGACTCAGATTATTTCATACCAGGTTAACACAGTCAATCGATTTCTAGGGGCTCAACGGGCAGCTTAAACTTTGGTTAGTCCTTTCATCTCATACGTCTAAGTCTGTGTAGCGGGGTCTACTTCTGACGCTGTGAACACCCCGGGAGATTTATACGCATGTAGCCGGTAGCTGCCTACTTTGGGAGCTGGTTTTCCTAACCTCCAATGACATGGATTTATTGCATAAAATGTTCTTCATTTTATAAAATCCAGTTTTGACCTGTCTTATTCTGTTCTTTTTCTCTGTGATACATCTTCCGTCAGATGTTATCTATGTGCCTAGATACTTTAAATTTCTGCATTTGTCCTAAACTAACGCCTCTGACTTTATATTCAGGCACTATTCTTTTATTGGAAATTACCATTGTTCCCGTCTTCCCATATTCAAACTGAGGCCCATTTTACCACTACCTACCACCACCGTATCTACCAGTTCCCGCAGTCATTTCTGACTATGCGGTAAGCCAAAGAAGCCATATTCAAACTGAGGCCCATTTTACCACTACCTACCACCACCGTATCTATCAGTTCCTGCAGTCATTTCTGACTATGCGGTAAGCCAAAGAAGAAGAATAAGAACTAGCACAGAAAAGGTGTCATCGTCTGTTAAACGCTGTGGAATTAACTAAGGAGGGGATCCGAGCAATTATGGACTGAATGGTTCAGTCTGCAATGAGGATAATCTGTTGACTAAGTAACTAACCAATCAACCAGCTAACAAACTAAGTAACTAACCAACCAGTAACTAACTAACTAACCAACTAACTGAGTAACTAACGAACCAACTAAATGAGTAACTAACTAACCAATCAACTAAACTATCTAGCTACTATACCTGCTGAGTTGATACAAGTCTTAAAATAAGTAAGATCCCTTATCACGCCTTTAGGCGCATCGGGCATATGGAAAGAGCACCCATATTTTTACATACCAATCATCACTAGGTGGGTTATGTGGTCAGCATTACGCCGGCCGTCTTTACTTTCCCAGGACATACACCCTGGTACCCATTTTAGGCTGGGTTGACCTGCGACACTCCGTACCCCTACCAAAAAATCCACGCAGCCAGCAGTGGGTTTCGATCGTGGTACGTTGAAATTACGAGCCCGACTTGCAACTTCTAAGCCACGGACGCCGCAAGTCTTTATATAGGAAGAGGAAATACAACCTGAAAACTTAAATGTTATGACAGGACAGACCAGGCCCTTAGCTTTTGCTGGCAGCTGGTCTAGGAGGATTTTGATCTATTTGATTTGATTCAAGAACCGACATCACAGCACCCGGGGCATTCCCATCTTCAGCAGCCAGCAAAGAGTTCCAATTCTAATGGTGCCAGTAGCATTCTGATTAAACGTCTGCCTTACCTTTCCTCTGAGCCTCGAGCATCTGCCAGAACCTCTCATCCCTCCCCCTGCATCAATTTCACCAGACTGTGGTAATCCATCTGCTCCTCCGAATTGTACACGCTCTCCCACAAGGCAATAACCACGCCTGCCTTATCATGCATCAGTATTCCACCAAGTTGTGCAGAGCCAGCCAGTCTGTCCGCCTGTTTATTTCCCAACACACCGGCATTCCCAGGTGAAAAAATCCAGACAATACTCCTCACCCATGTCCTCCGTCTAGGAGGAAAGCTCTGACAGGCGGACAGACACAGGTCTTTTTCGATACCTTCTATATTCAAAATGTATTTATTATCTATCTTTTGGAGTAATCAAGGCAGACAGAGTGAAGGATAATCTGCATCAGTTTTGAGGCTTTTTGTAAAGACTAGCAGGCAACTCTACGAATATTTTGGTTAAACAAGATCACAAATTAAGAACTGAGGAGAAAAACAGAATGTGCATCACTGGCAAAAGGTATCAAAGTAAGACGGTGGAGATGGCTTGGACATGTTTGCAGAATGCCTTGTGACACTCTGGCAAAAACAGCTCTCTGGACAGCAGATGGGAAAAGTAGACGTGGGCGACCTAAGGAAACCTGGAGATGGACAATAGAACGGGAAATGAAGGAATGTAAACTTGACATGGGATACAATGGGCAGAAAAGCAGCAGACCGGCAGCAATGGAGATCACTTGTGAATGCCTTATGTGTCAACAGCGACATGAAGAGGATATAGAGAGCAGGTAAATGGGCACTGTTACAGAAATTACGAATTTTGCCAGACTATGGAATACATAATTTTGTTTTAATTAATGTGCAGTGCTGATTAGGGGTGAATATTTAAATTTGTGTAAGGTAGCGGCCTCTTCTGACCTTCTTCAACAAAATCAAACTTACTGTGGTCCTCCGTATGAGATGCAGTATTCCAATTTATTTGGGGGGAAAAAGAATAGATCCACCCCCCCCCCCCCAAATCCCCCAACAATCATGTTATCAAAACTGATTAATTAATTTGATAAAAAGTGTATCATTCAAAATCGGAGTGCATCTATTTAAAAGGCGAGAAACCAAGTTTGCACCCCCAAAACAAAATCAGATCTGTAAAATGGATGCACATGCAAAACTGACGTTCAGGAACAAGACCAAAATCCAGAAGTGGATGAACAACCAGAACTTTTCCACTGAAATTTAAAGCTGGTGAACGTTAAGAAGAAGAAAAAGGGCAGGAAAAACAATATGTTTCAAATGTTTTTACTCTGCAACCTATTGGGTCATAGAAATAAAGGCAGACCAAAAACAAACACACAGAGAAGGGAGCTAGAGAATGAAGTTAAAAAGATGCGGAGGACGTGAGGTGAGCTGTAATGATGGCAAAGAATGGGATCACTTGGTGTGAGTTGGTTGAGGGCCTATGCTCCACTGGGGGATAAACAGCAGACAAAGAGAAAGAAGAAGAAGAATAAGAGCAAGATGAAGAGAAAGAAATAGAAGTAGTAGTAGTAGTAGAAGAAGAAAAAGAAGAAGAAAAAGAAGAAGTAGAAAAAGAAGAAGAAGAAGAAGAAGAAGGCATCAAAACTGGTGTCACAAGCCTCAACACTACAGGATGTACTGGTGGAATGCATGGTTCCATGTACAGTAAGGAAGATTCTTTGGCTAATTAACTTAGCTGGAATTTTTTAAGTCAGAGTGGAAGTACTGGTAACAGAACTGTGTTGACAGACTTGATAATCAAGGTCACATAGCATGAACTAGGAGATTGACAGGAAGTACTGGTAACAGAACTGTGTTGACAGACTTGATGATCAAGGTCACATGGCATGAACTAGGAGATTGACAGGAAGTACTGGTAACAGAACTGTGTTGACAGACTTGATGATCAAGGTCACATGGCATGGACTAGGAGATTGACAGTACACAGACAGAGGGCTGGGGATACACACAATGACAAATTCCCCACGATATGGATTATGAGGAAAAGATGTTATGACATTATGAAAATGTGCTCTTAGTTTGAATTAATGAATTAACCATAGAGAAACCTTAGTATGTTGAATAGTTAGACATCACAGGAGCTTTATGAAAGTAAAAAATGCAGTATAGCCAGTCATACATGAATTGTTAATTGGCACATATAGAAAATAGCCAATCACATACCACATGCTAATTAGAGAATAGCCAATAACACACATCATGTTAATTAGCACATATGGGGAAAAGCCAGTCATGCATGACTGCTTATTAGCACACAAAGAAATTATCAAACACCACATGACATGTTAATTTGCACATATAGAGAATAGCCACTCCCAAATGACATGTTAATTAGCAAACAAGGAGAACAGCCAAACACAAATGACATGTCAACAGCCAATGAATAACACATGCTATGTTAAATAAATAGCACACACAGAGAGAATAGCCAATCAAATAAAAGTAAGTGAGTAAAGGATCCTTTTCCACTCCTTCAGGTGTACTGAGCATACAGCCAATCACATACATGTTAATAAGTACACATAAGGAATAGCCAATCAGACATGACACACTTATTGGTGCAACAATGAAAAAACAAATAACAGCCAATCAAAAATAACACACTTATTGGTGCAACAATGAAAAAAACCTCAGCCAATCACACATGACACACTTATTGGTGCAACAATAAAAAAAACAAAAAACCCCAGCCAATCCCACATGACCTACTTATTGGTGCAAAAAAAAAAAAAAAACCGTCAGCCAATCAAACATGACACACTTATTGGTGCAACAATAAAAGAAAAAACCCCCAGCCAATCACACATGACACACTTATTAGTGCAACAATGAAAAAAAACCTCAGCCAATCACACATGACACACTTATTGGTACAACAATGAAAAAACAAACCCCAGCCAATCACAAATGACACACTTATTGGTGCAACAATAAAAAAAACCTCAGCCAATCACAAATGACACACTTATTGGTACAACAATGAAAAAACAAACCCCAGCCAATCACAAATGACACACTTATTGGTGCAACAATAAAAAAAACCTCAGCCAATCACAAATGACACACTTATTGGTGCAACAATAAAAAAAACCTCAGCCAATCACAAATGACACACTTATTGGTACAACAATGAAAAAACAAACCCCAGCCAATCACAAATGACACACTTATTGGTGCAACAATAAAAAAAAACCTCAGCCAATCACAAATGACACACTTATTGGTACAACAATAAAAAAAACAAACCCCAGCCAATCACACATGACACACTTATTGGTGCAACAATGAAAAAAAAAATACCAGCCAATCACAAATGGCATGTTTATTGGTACAAAACATTCTCAGTGTCATTACTGCCCTCATTACTCAGTTAACATACTCAACACAAAACACTGGCTGTGCAATTACTGCCCGCTTAGTTAATAATTCATTCACAAAACAATCTTCCTGTTACTATTGTCATTTCCCCGTGTGGGTTCCGGGGCCCTGTTATAGGGAAAACAAGAATAGACCCACTGCCTACCCAAAAGCATGTCGTAAGAGTCGACTAATTCGAAGCTTCCTTCAAAGTCAGAGTGCATCTGCCTGAGAGGTAAGGAACCAACAGTCTGCATACAAATGAGTCAGATCTGTAAAACGGATGCACATGCAACACTCAAGTTCTGGAACAGGACTGCAGTCCAGTAGTGGATGAACAACCAGAACTTTCTGCCAGAGTTAACAGCTGGTGAACACGAAGAAGAAGAAAAAGACTACTGTCATTTTAGTTAACATTTAAATGACAAGACAATCAGTAGACAATCATAAGACATTTGATGTGTCATGGAACTTTGCTCAGAGAACTCGTCTATAGTTACATCTCCATCTGTCTGCTCTATGTATGAGGTCGGCCTGTGCTTGTATGGTATGTCTGCTGTGTTTCACAACAATGTATTATATATGGGATGTTTCCCCTATGATTATATGTGAAGTTTCTCCAATGTCTGTATTATTTATGTGAAGTTTTTCTAATGTTTGTATTATTTATGTGAAGTTTTTCTAATGTTTGTATTATTTATGTGACGTTTTTCTAATGTTTGTATTATTTATGTGAAGTTTTTCTAATGTTTGTATTATTTATGTGAAGTTGTTTTTCTAATGTTTGTATTATTTATGTGAAGTTTTTCTAATGTTTGTATTATATATGTGATGTTTCTCCAATGTTTGTATTATTTATGTGAAGTTTCTCTAATGTTTGTTTGATATATATGATGTTTCTTCAATGATTGTATTATTTATGTGAAGTTTCTAAAATGTTTGTATTATTTATGTGAAATTTCTTCAATGAGGCACTATTTATGTGAAGTTTCTTCAATGTTTGAATTATTTATGTGAAGTTTCTCCAATGTTTGAATTATTTATGTGAAGTTTCTCCAATGTTTGTATTATATATGTGATGTTTCTCCAATGTTTGTATTATTTATGTGAAGTTTCTCTAATGTTTGTTTTATATATATGATGTTTCTTCAATGATTGTATTATTTATGTGAAGTTTCTAAAATGTTTGTATTATTTATGTGAAATGTCTTCAATGAGGCACGATTTATGTGAAGTTTCTTCAATGTTTGAATTATTTATGTGAAGTTTCTCCAATGTTTGAATTATTTATGTGATGTTTCTCCAACGTTTGTTGTATTATTTATGTGAAGTTTCGTCAATGATTGTATTATTTATGTGAGGTTTCTCCAATGTTTGTATTATTTATGTTAAGTTTCTCCAATATTTGAATTATTTATGTGAAGTTTCTCTAATGTTTGTATTAAATATGTAATGTTTCTTTAATGATTGTATTATTTATGTGAAGTTTCTCCAATTTTTGCATTATGTGTGAAGTTTCTCCAATGTTTGTATTATTTGTGTGAAGTTTCTCCAATGTTTGAATTATTTATGTGAAGTTTCTGTAATGTTTGTATTATTTATGCTAAGTTTCTCTAATGTTTGTATTATATATGTGATGTTTCTTCAATGATTGTATTATTTATGTGAAGTTTCTCCAATGTTTGTATTATTTATGTGATGTTTCTTCGTTTGTATTATTTACTTGATGTTTCTCCAATGTTTTTATGATTTATGTGAAGTTTCTTCAATGTCTGTATTATTTATGTGAAGTTTCTCCAATTTTTGTATTATATATGTGCTGTTGTTCCTATGTTTATATTAAACAAAAAAATTTGTTGTTTCTCTTTAGTTTGTATAATATATGTAATGTTCCCCTATGATTCTATTATATATGTGATGTTTTTCTTATGTTTATATTACATATGTAATACCTCTACTATATCTGTGTTATACGTGTAATGTGTCTTCAATTTCTGTGTTACACATCTGACATTTCTTCAATGTCTTATTGTATATGTGGTGTTTCTCCTATGACTCTATTTTAAAACTGATGTTTTCTTTGTTCATATTATTTATGTGATGTTTTCCGTATGTTTATATTATATATATGATGTTTCCTTGTTTGTTTATATCACCTATGTGATGTTTTTCCAATTTGTATATTGTAAATGTGACACTTTTCTCTATGTTCCACTTAATATGTGACCTTCAAGCCAAAAAAAAAAAAGAAAAGAATCATAACCCCGTAGAAATATGCAGCTATATAAAGGGAGATCACAACTTGGCTTGGGGTAACTTTGTCGGCGGAGTTACGGCCTCTCTCCAGTAGGTGGCTCTCTCCAGTGCCTTGCTGCCTTGCATCATGGCTCCGTACAAGTTCTTGTAAATCTGATTACACAAGATTACCATTAAGTTATGAATCAGACTAAAGGGGGAGTCGCTGTGGCAGAGCAGCTAGACGCTCGCCTCGGACCGGAAGGTTGTGGGTTTGCGCCCTGGCGGAGCCAGACTTTTTTCAAAAAGTGACCGTGGCTCCCAGGTCTACCCAGCCTTGAGTGGGTACCGGCTGCAGTCCCGGGAAGTAAAGGCGGCCGGTGCGATGCTGACTACATCACCCATCTTGTGCCGATTGGTCTATAAAAATATAGGTCTAGCCCTATATGCCCAATACTCCTAAAGACATGGAAAAGGGTCCTTTACTTTAAAAAAAAAAATTTTTTTTAGACTCAAGGGCCCCCTTGTCTATACCGTTCTAAAAGTGGTCAAACAGTTTATTAATGTCTTTTTTGTATCTGCCCTTACATGGGTAGCTGGAACATTGTGCTGCAGTTTACAGCTAGGTTGTACCTTTCATAAGAACAAGAATCGCCATGGCAAAGGTGGCCTTTAGCAAGACGTGAAAGATTCTCACCAACAAGATGTCATTTGCAGCGAGAAAAAGAGTGTTAAAGTATTATCTAGATAGAACCTGTGATGTTAGATGCATGCGAAACATGGACAATAATTAGACATGCTGAAAACCATTGACTCGCAGCAGAGATGTGGTTAATGAGAAGAATGCAAAGAATATCATGGAAGGAAAGAAAAACATATGAATAGAAATCAGAGACAGATGAAAGTCGTTTAACTTATTAAAACAACTGGATGTAGACAGTCAATATTTTGTGCACATATTATGAGAAGAAATTGACTTAAGAACTTCGTAACAACCAGCAAGATTGATGGAAGGAGAGCAGAGGAAGGCAAAGAGATAAATACCTGGATGGTCTGGCAAGACAGATGGGGCGAGTCAAAAACATTGAACTGATTTATGGTTCTGGTGATTTTGTGAGATGGCGAAACATGATGTTAATGATGTGAATTTTGGGCCAACCAGGGATAGATTTAGACCTGTTGAGGCCCCAAGCTATATATATATATATACAGCCCTGAGGCCCCTATTGGTTTTAAATACAGCAGCTAATCTCAGAAAACTGTGAAATATATATACCTTGTAAACATATGGTGTCAAAGATGTGCCAAAGCTAATCAAGTTATGGGGCACCCTATCTACCCTGTTGACACACAAGCAGATACTCCGGAGTACTAAAGTGAATCTTATCAGAACTTTTTTTTGGCCAACACTATGCTATCAGTGCCAAACGTGGACACTCACATCCTCCAATGAACGTAAAATTGTGACAACAGAGATGAAATGCCTTAGAAGAGCTGCAGGAGTTTCAAGGAAAAACAGAATATGAAATCAGACGAATGCTAGGAATAAAGCCAGTCTTAAAGGTAATCAAAGAACAACAAATGAAGTGGTTTGGACACCTAACAGAAATGCCCTGGTACTATCTGCCACAGCGAGCCACACTAAAACTTTACAATGGGTATCGAGCGAGTCGAAGACCTCAGAAAATATGGAGTGATGGCATTAAGAACCGCCTTACAGAAATGAACATAGTCTTAATAGTGCTCTTGACAGAGCTCACCAACGAGTGTTACATCTCCCCTCGACACTTCGATGAGGTACAAGGTGGAAGAGAAGATGAAGAAGTAAACATTTGGAAGATGGAAATATAATGTCGTAACATTTTTAGTAAAAGAAATAATAAATGGGCAAAATCACTAAAATTATATAATACCATCTTCTTATAGGCTCTATTAAAAGAACATTGCATTTGTGAACAAAAACATTAAGAATCTGCTGAGGCCCCAGCAGATTATGAGGCACTAAGCTGCTGCTTGGTTAGCTTATGCCGAGATCCAGCATTGGGGGCTGACACATCTGACTTCAGCAAAACCCTAATTAGTTACCTTTTACAACATAATGAGGAGCAGTAGGTCTGTTATTTTCTACCACCAAAAAAAAAAGCATCCACTGAATGTTCTCTCCAGGTGATGCTGGTGTACTGGAAAATGAGCAGGCAGATAGACTGACTGGTTCTGCACCACTTAGTGGTGAATTGATATATGACAAGCTAGATATTGTGAGAGCCTTTTAAGAGCGATAGAACAGTGCAGAGGCACAAACAGTTCATTATGGTCTGAGGAGAATGGCACTGCAGAGAGTTACCAGGGAATATGGCGACGGTGAACACTCAAAGGAAAAGGCAAGACGGAAATACAATCAGACGGTTACAGGTACCATCAGTACTAGAACTCTTCGCCTGCTGCTGAAGATTGAGACCAAGCACTTATTGGGGTGTCCTGAGTACTCAGATGTTGATTCTTAATTCAACATTCCCCAACATGGGCTCCGGAAACTACTGGGAGATGACGATCAAGTAATCCTCTTTTCTATTGCTAATTCAAGTGACGCTACTGAAATAATTCTACATTTTACTCTTTATTTAAATTTATGCTTATAAAACAATGCTATATTTTACTCCTAAATAATCAGCAACTAATATAAAATACAAAAACAATATAATAATAATAAAGAGATAAAGAAAATGAAGCAGGATGGAATGAGAAGAACATAAAGGAGGAGGAAGAGGAAGAAGAAGAGGAGGAAGAAGAAAAGGAGGAAGAAGAAAAGAAGGAAGAAGAAGAAAGTAAAAGGGGAACAAGTAGAGGATGAGGATGTGAAAGAAGATGAGAGGAGAAAAAAGAATAAGAAAGGAGATGAATAATAATAATAAGATGATGATGATGAAGAAGAAGACGAATGCGGCACAGTAGCAAAATAAAACAGAAGAAACCCATCTACTGACCTGCCCGTCTGAACTTCCAATGGGAGAGTTCAAGATGAAGTCTGGGGGAGCTACAGCGTCCACAAGTGACACAGCATCAGGCTTAATTTCCTGGCAAAGTTGCAAGATGGCTTCTTTGATGAACCAAGGTGGGTCACCACCCACTATGTACCCGCCTGCAAGGACACAAGGAAACCCATGATGAATACACAGTGCTGCAGTTTGTACAGACTTTGAATAAAAAATAACTGGGAAAGCATTATCAGCCTGCGACAGCATCCGTGGCTTGGGTGTTGCGAATCCGACTCATAATTCCAACGTAACGCGATCGAAACCCACTGCTAGCTGCGTGGATTTTTATCAAGGTATGGGGCGTAGCAGGTCGACCCAGCCTAAAATGGATACCAGGATGTATGTCCTTGAAAAGTAAAGACGGTCTATGTAATGCTGACCACATTACTCACCTAGTGCTGAATGGTCTGTACAAAATATGGGATGCTCTTCCCATATACCCAATGCGTGAAAAGGGATCCTTACTTCACATTACCAGCCTTAGCCTAATACTATTTAGCCTACATATCATTATCATAATCGTCATCATCTTCCCCTTTTGCCTTTAATCCTATCAGAAGAGAAACTAGATTATTATGGGCTGGAGAGAATGATGCACCTGGGTGTGACCAGAGAGTTCGGCTAAGTATTGGAACTTGGTGCTGGCTGCTAAGGATTGAGACAAATCGCATATGGGAATTCCCAGAGTGCTATGATGTCAATTCTTGACTCAACTTCAATCCTATTGCCCCCATAAACATGTAAAAAGGGTTTATGAACTCAGGAATTACTGAAAAATTACTTCAAATAATAATAAATTGTTTAAACAATTTAAAAAACACATCAGATAAAAAATTAAATTTTTCAACTTTTCCTCTACTCGCGTGGTCAACCTTTAGCTCTGCATTTATTATGTCTAATGACAGGGTTCTCTGTGCTGCTCCATCTACTGCTAGTTTTGATACATGTCCAAACCATTTGATTTGTTGTCTCCGAATAACCGTCCCAAATTATCGAGGCCGAAAATATACCCTAACAGAGCCTCAGTCACGTGTCAATTGCGAACTTCCGGCGACTTAAATTGCGCACTACCGGCGAATTCCGCCACCGCTGAGAGTATCCCCCTACGCCGCTCGTGCGGCGCGGATTAGGGCTAAACTAAATGGCTGGGAGTCACGAGCAGCAGCTACTGCATCTCCTGCAGCTTCCTTCATTTTATTTGCTTGTGTGTTCCAGCCATCTAGTTTAGTCCCAATCCACGTCGCATGAGCAGCTTGGGGGATACTCTCGGCGGTGGCGGTATAGTCCCCGGAAGTTTGCAATTCGGGGGTGGCAGTATAGTCCTCGGAAGTGCGCAACTGACACGTGACTGACGCTCTGTTAGGGTATATTTTCCGCATCGATAATTTGGGACCGTTATTCGGAAGACAGACCTGTTGTCTTATAATGTAGTTTTATACTGGTTCCTTCCTACTTCTTTCCTGATATCCTCCTTTCTGATCCTGTCTCTTTAAGTTACATTTAGGATTTGTTGTCGACATTTCTAAAGCATGAGTCAATGTAAAAGATCATTTACTTATTTCCTGTAAATAACTAATATAAAGGGAGTCACCGTGGCCGAGCGGCTAGATGCTCACCGCGGATCGGAAGGTCGTGGGTTGGCTCCCTGGCAAAAGCCGGACTTTTTTCAAAAATGATCTTGGCTCCCAGGTCGACCCAGCCTTGAGTGGCTACCGGGTGTAGTCCCGGGAAAGTGAAGGCGGCCGGCCTGATACTGACCACATCACCCATCTTGTGCCGATTGGTCTATAAAAATTAGGGTCTTGCCCTATATGCCCTATACGCCTTAGGGCGTGGAAAAGGGTCTTTTACTTTTTTTTCTAACTAATATAAAATATAAATAATAATAATAATACTAACGAGATAAAGAAAAGAAGCTGGATGGAATGAGAAGAACACAAAGGAGGAGGAGGAGGAAGAAGAAGAGGAGGAAAAAGAAAGAAAAAGGAGAAGAAGTTAGAAGATGAGGATGTGGAAGAAGATAAAAACAAGAAGAATGGAGATTAGTAATAATAGTAATAAGAAGAAGATAAGGAAGAAGAAGACGACGACGAATACGGCACAGTAGCAAAATAAAACAGAAGAAACCCATCTACTGACCTGCCCGTCTGAACTCCCAATGGGAGAGTTCAAGATGAAGTCTGGGGGAGCTACAGCATCCACAAGTGACACATTTTAAAACAACATACTAGTACACATGAAATCACTCGCCCCTTGACCTCATGCACTGACCTTGATACAATGTTGCTATATGCTTTTCAATACTCCACAAGCCGAAGAGTGCACACAGTTTGTTTAAGACAGGTCGGAGTTTTTCTGGAGTTGGCTCATCGTTCTTTTCTCGTGTGGCTTTCACAAACCGTTCCAGAACGTCATGCTGTCAATTTAAATAAGAAAAATGGCTGTATTGTTGAATGTGCTCCAACTTGCTGACCTATGTGTGACAGTATCTAACTGAACACAACACAAACTATGGTAAGAAAGATCAAAAGATGAAAATAAATTATATGAACAAAAGAGAAATCCTTACCTGTTTTATTGTGTGTATATTTTATTTTTCCCCTTAACAAATTATCTGAAGAATTATCATGACATCCCTAATCTAAGCTTGGAAAGTCCTCTCTGAAGCCTCATGTGCCACTAGACAAAAAGAGAATTGATGATGACTAATGTAAGCTTGGAAAGTCCTCTCTGAAGCCTCATGTGCCACTAGACAAAAAGAGAATTGATGATGACTAATGTAAGCTACTTGGAGTAGGGTTCTAATCACACTGGACCAGGAATGCAATGACTTGTGGGCACTGAAGAACCGGAAGTTCAGCAACTGAATCACGGCAGTTCCGGCCCAGGTGATGTGATTATCTATACCGTTGGTTTTGTGTTGAGAGGCAGAAGAAATGCATGGGGGTTCACAGCGAACGCAAACAGACGTCAGTTAGTGCAACAAAACCTAGGATATGATACCATAACATCTAGTTTGAGAATGGAGGTGGAGAGTGTCACTGCAGCTCTCTATTAGCTTCAGATTCAGAACCAACTGCACAAATGTATTACGATTTTAACTGACTCACAAAGCATACACAGAAAGATGGAGACAGGGATACTTGATGCAGAGTGACAATCATCACTTCAGAGGTCCCAGGCTGTTAGCCTTGGATATTTTTCTCCAGGCATGCCGGTGTGTTGGGAAATGAACAAACACACACATTGGCTGTTCTGTCTCATTTGGTGGTAAACTGATGTAAGACAAACTAGATATTGTCAAGACCCTTTGGGAAAGGAGTGACCTTTGTGAAGGCAGGAACAGAGAGAAGATGGCAGACAGTTTGATATCTAAGGCATGGAGGATCAGCTGTGTCAAAAGTGGCCACAATTTAACAAGATAGAAGGCAGGGGATAGACATGACTACCAAGGCCACAGGCTATTAAAAAAAAAACAGGAAACAGAAGGCTGTGGATAGCCATGACTACCAACGACAGACAGCACGGACAATGATAATAAAAAGAAGACAGGAGACAGAAGGTTGTGGATAGACATGACTATGAATGCCACACAGAATGGACTATAGGAAGAAAAAAGGCAGGCGACAGCAGGTTGTGAATAGATAAGTCTACAATTGCCACACAGCATGAACTATAAGAAGAGGATCATTACATAAATAAAAGTATGTGTCAGAGAGGTCATTACATCATGATCTCAAAATAAACAAGCAGCAGAGAGGTCATTACATCATGATCTCAAAATAAACAAGCAGTAGAGAGGTCATTACATCATGATCTCAAAATAAACAAAGCAGTAGAGAGGTGAGAGGTCATTACATCATGATCTCAAAATAAACAAGCAGTAGAGAGGTCATTACATCATGATCTCAAAATAAACAAGCAGTAGAGAGGTCATTACATCATGATCTCAAAATAAACAAGCAGCAGAGACTATCATCAAACTATTACCTCGATGTAAGCTAGTGCCAGCGACCGACAGTAATAAGCTTGACTGTCATTCCGCGCAGTGAAGGAATCTTTTCCCGCCTGCGTCTGCTCAGTGAGCCGTCGATTGCTCTCCACCAGCAGATAGCAGACCAGCCATTTGTAAGCTTCTAGGGTCACTGCAATAGTTGCCAGTTAGGATGAAACATACTGCAGGCACACAAAAAGGTCATACATGATACTGACTCTGGGGAACTATTAGGGCTGTATACTAGGTCACGGGTTCCCAACCCATGAGTCGCAACCCCAAATGGGGTCACAAAGAGTTTTCTGTGAGGTAGTAGTGAGGTAAAACAACTTTGAAAAAAGGAGAACAAAAATTAAAAGCTGAAAAGAACGAGCTTAGCATTAATGAAAACTTAACTAAAGTTGTAAGCTTGATAATGAGTTACATTTTCAATCATCACTTTCAATATTTGGTTAAGTTAACATTATTTTGAATTTATTAAAATTAAAAAAATCAATTTCTGATGCGTCTTTATTCAGCCCTTTAAGAGGCCTGTTTTCCATTTTCTTCTTTATGTTCACCGGCTGTAAACTCTGGCAGAAAATTCTTGTTGTTTATACCTCTCTTGATCTTAGTATTGTTTGAGAATCTGCGTGTTGTGTGCACATCCATTTTACAGATCTGACTTATTTAAATGTAGACTGTTGGTTCCCTGCCTCTCAGGCAGATGGGCTCCCAGATTGAAGAAAGCCCCCAATCAGTCGACTCTTATGACATGCTGTAGGGGAAGCAGTGGGCCTGTTCTTATTTTAGCCATAACAGGGCCCAGGAACCCACACATTAGGGAGCCTATTTTTAATGTATCGGGTTGCGGGTCACTTTGCCTCGATAAAATAGGGGTTGCAATTAGAATAAAACTGCACTAGGTGTTTGGCTCCAAGGTTTAAAGGTCAGTGAATGCTTTTTTACAATTTCATTAGCCTCGAATACTAGAGCTTGCTTACCTTGGTGGATGCTGTATTAAAAAAAAAAACAACTAACAAAAACCCAACAACAGTTATTGTGGTTTTTAAACAGCATTATACGATCGATCTATGACTCCCGTATGCAGTCATTGATTTTACACCATCGGCTCAACATATGCATGACTATTCACTAAGAAACTACCAATAAGTTGTGGAATTATTTACTTCAGTTTTAAACTATTCTGAAGTATTTTAACTTAACAGACTATACAACAAATAAAACTAATGTGCATGTTAGGGAACTAACACAGCAATAGTCAGTTAGTTAGTTCCCCATGTGGGTTCTGAGGGCCCTGTTATAGGGAAAACAAGAATAGACCTACTGCCTACCCAAATGCATCTTGTATGAGTCGACTAACTGGGAGCTTCCTTTAAAGCCAGAGTACATCTGCCTAAGAGGCAAGGAACCAGCAGTTTGCATACAAATGAGTCAGATCTGTAAAAAAAGGGATGCACACGCAACACTCAGGTTCTGGAACAGGACTGCAGTCCAAAAGTAGATGAACAACCAGAACTTTCCGCCAGAGTTTACAGCTGGTGAACATGAAGGAGAAGAAGAAGACGTTAGTTAGTTAGTCAGCTGATAGATTTTCCTCATTGCACATCAAACCATTCAGTTCACAGAACTAACAGAGCAATGATGTGCAGTTAAAGACGAAACTTTGATATGTGAGCTGTGTGGATTTCACATGTGTATCTTTAGCATACTGTAAGGCAACAAACAGCAGCCGTGAAAAGGCACTTGGGCTCTCCTTTGAATAACGGTCCCAAATGATCTACTCAGAAAGTGAACCCGAACAGAGCCTCACTCATATCTAAAATTTGCATTTCTTTTTGCAGCGAATCAACCGTGTCAAAAGTAGGATTAATTGCGCACGACATTTTCGCGAAATGCAACGGATTTTTTTACGGCGATTACACGGCGGCAAAACTAGGATTAACTACGGACGAAAAAAATTAGCGACACACGAGAATACTCCGGTTAGCGTTATCCTACGGCAGGGCCCGAGTTATATGTAAGTTGCTGACCGCTTTTCGGCGACTATAGTGCCACCTCCAAGAGTATCCCCCGCACCGCTACGCGCGGCGCAGAAGGGGCTAAACTAGATGGCTAGGACTTACAAGCAGCAGCTACCACAGCTCCTGCAGCTTCCTCCAATGTATTTGCTCGTGAGTCCCAGCCATCTAGTTTAGCGCCGCAGGGATACTCTCGGAGGTGGCACTATACTCGCCGGAAAAAAAGTCTACAATTTACAGGAGCTACTTCTTCTGTCGGAAGTACCAGCGTGCTCGCATTCGCCACAGTCAAGTGGTGGTCGGGATAGTGGAACGCCATCGTGGCGGCTGCTGGTCTGAAGTTGTCCCGAGGCAACATGCGCGTACATTAAACCGTGCATTTACATCATGTCTCGCCCGTGCTGAGTTACAATGGCGGACAGCGAGATAGAACAGATATTTGTGCACTATTTGCAACTTCTGTGCTACAGTTTTCACATATAAAGGATTTAATTTTCGGTAAGTTGTAGACTTTTCCTTACACTTTTCGTTCCTAATTATTTTCTGAGTTACAGCTTTTAAATGTTTGTAGGGCAGGACGTAATGAGGCTCTGTTAGGGTTAACTTTCTGCATAGATCATTTGGGACCGTTATTCAAAGGAGAGCTGGTATTTGGGTGAAAATTAAACTTTGGCAAACTTTTGTGACAATGGCATAATTGCAACTAATTATGTGCTCACACGTATATTGTACAAATGTTTTCTCACCTGTGGGATCTAGGCATTCTGCGATACTGCCAGCTGTAAACTTGGACTGAAGCCTTCTGGGTAAATCAGACAGGAAGTTCACAGACCCCAAGGGAGTTTTTATTGATCTACCTGGAAGTAAAAAACTGGATTGAATGAGTGAAACAAAAATTGTTCTTGATGAACTGCAGCACACAGGTCGACCTGGCTGATGTGACGGTCAAGCTCAAGATTTCTAGCTCAAAATTCTGAGTTTTATGCCTATAATATAATGCATTTTGTCTTCTTCTTATAGACCATGGTTTGTGGTGTTGGCAGTCAAATCTATCTACAACCTTCTGTCTTGTGTACTTTCAATCAACTCTGACACAGATGATCCTTAATAGTCCATGCCGTGTGGTGTTGGCAGTCAAATCTATCTACAACTCTGACACAGATGTTCCTCCATGCTGAGTGGTGTTGGTAGTGATGTCTATCCACAACCTTCTGTCTTGAGTACTTTCAATCAACTCTGACACAGATGATCCTCCATGCTGAGTGGTGTTGGTAGTGATGTCTATCCACAGCCTTCTGTCTTGTGCGCTTTCAATCAACTCTGACACAGATGGTCTTCAATAGTCCATGCTGTGTGGTGTTGGCAGTCAAATCTATCCACAACCTTCTGTCTTGTGTACTTTCAAGCAACTCTCACAGATGATCTTCCATGCCATGTGGTGTTGGTAGTCATGTCTATCCACAACCTTCTGTCTTGTGTACTTTCAAGCAACTCTCACAGATGATCCTCCAAGCTGAGTGGTGTTGGTAGTGATGTCTATCCACAACCTTCTGTCTTGTGCGCTTTCAATCAACTCTGACACAGATGATCTTCTGCACCATCAACAAAACCCTTGTACTCCTCTCCAACTTCTGCACCTGATTCTTCTTCTTATGCCAACTGTCAATTACTGCCTTTATTTTACCACTTTTGAATAGTAGGTAGGGAAGGGGGGGGGGGGCCTTTGAGCCTGAGGATTTACAGCCGCATTCTCGTATTATAATTCTCATTAATAATAAAAAATTATATGACTTATTAAACCAACTGTCCCATGTTTTCCTCAATCTGTTGCACCATGAATTTTTGGTAAAGGCATAAAAACAGAGTTCAAAATGTAATCAGGTATACATTCACTGTCATAAATATCACTGAACGATTTTGACAACACTTTTACACCCAGTTCACCAGCATCTTGTCATTCTTCAACCCTGATGTTACCTGGCACTGGAGTCTGATATTTCTTTATGTGGTGTAAAATGTTTTCTACTTCTGCATTCAATTAGTAAAAAAAAAAAAAAAGTAAAGGACCCTTTTCCATGCCTTTAGGCGTACAGGGCATATAGGGCTAGACCTATATTTTATAGACTAGCGGCACAAGATGGGTGATGTGGTTAGCATCATGCCGGCCGCCTCCACTTCCCGGGAATGCACCCGGTACCCACTCAAGGCTGGGTCGACCTGGGCGCCAAGGTCATTTTTAAATAGAAGTCTGGCTGCGCCAGGGAGCGAACCCACGACCTTCCGATCCGCGGCGCGTGTCTAGCCGCTCTGCCACGGCGATTCCAATTCAATTGGTGGTCCTTCTTTTTATTACATATTTCATACACCCACACCCCCCCTTCCCAAAGTCAGTCCATAGTTTTGGACTGATTTAGTTTAAGCTTGCTCGTTAGAAGACTGTTGCAACTACCAACTACTAAAACTAAGAAGACCTGATGTTAAAGCAAGAGGCTGCCCAAGGAGAAAATGGAATGATGAAATTAAGGACATTTTAAATCATTAGTTTTCAACTTGTTTCAGATGTCCCTCACCCCCAATATATGGCAAGACCCACTCATGCCCTCGGCTAACTAAAAAGTCATTAAAAAGTGGGAGATAAAAATAGAAATTCTAAGCACTATCAACACAAACAAGAGAAAAACTACGACAAAATTCAAAGAATCAAATAATGTAAAAGAAAAAAAATCATCAACAACTGGCAATTTAGTGTCTACATATTAATGTGATGGTCGACACTGTTTTGTCTTGATGATATCTGTTGTTTTTAGTTTCATGTTGGACAAGGCACACAAGAGATCACTGTCCACATAAAGCTAACGAAAACAAAAATGTGGCTTTTTGTTTTACAAATTGTTGAAAAATATTTTTTTATGAAATTGAAAAATAAATGTTTGTATAACAGGTTATTGCAAGTACCCATGCACTCAATTTCAAAATTGACTGACGCCCCCTTGACCCTTCCTTGGTAAAAACTACTGTTCTAAATCCTAACAAAGTGACTACAGCCAACGCCACCTATCATTTGAATAAAGAAGACCAACTTATTCACCAGAAAGAGTACACAGATCACCCTTACATCTCCTGATCACTTCAGTGAAGTAACTGGAGGACAGGAATAAGAAGATGAAGAAGACCCATCAGGCAATGGATCACAAACCTCTTTTCTCCATGACATTCAACCCTTCTGCTACAAAAGGCAGTAAAATTGACACTTCTGGTTGGGTTAAATTCCGTGTAAACATCTCTTTTCCTACTTGTCAATAGTGACCTGTTTATGAGATACACTTTCCCGTAAGTCTCAGCGATGATACATTTTCCCATAAGCCTCACTGATTGAGGTCAGGGCGTGAGTCACCACACATACATATGTTTTTTTTTAGGTCTCGGAGAATGTATTCCACATAATGCTTCACCCTTTTCTTGTTTATTGATTACTCCCTCCATATGTCTTAATACATAAAAAAAAAAAAAATTTATAGTTGTGGATACATTTTTAGTGAATTTAATAGTGAAGTGTAACACTTACCACACAAAAAAAGTGTTTTCCTAGAATTTCAATAGGGTCATGACCCTGTTTAGTGTTCTCAGGATGATAGGGTTGAAGGCAAGAGGAAAATGATGATGATGATGATAATAATGTTAGCAATAATACAACAACAAAAAGACACCCGACCTGAAGTGGCATCCTCAAGAAATGACAACAGATATAGGCTGGTCTGTTGTAGTATGACATTGTTGTCTCCCTCAAACGTGTTGTTTGGGTCATGGTCGTTTCGGATCTCCCCTAACCGGTTCACTGAAAATTCACAAAATAAAAAAATAAATAAAAAAACCCATTGATAATTTTAATTCACATAGAAACTGATTAATTATAAATTCACATACAAAACTGGTTATTAGAAGTTCACATACGAAATTGGTGATTATAAATTCACATATGAAACTGGTTATTATAAATTGACACATAGAACAGTTTAATGACAAATTCACAAACAAAACTGGTCAATGACAAATTCACATACAAAACTGGTCAATGACATATTCACATACAAAACTGGTTAATGACATATTCACATATAAAACTGGTTAATGACATATTCACATACAAAACTGGTTAATGACATATTCACATATAAAACTGGTTAATGACAAATTCACAAACAAAACCAGTTAATGACATATTCACATACAAAACTGGTTAATGACATATTCACATACAAAACTGGTTAATGACATATTCACATACAAAACTGGTTAATGACATATTCACATATTAAACTATAGAGTAAATAAGACCAATATGTTGAGAAAACTTCATAACCAGAATGTTCTTGTCTCATGTGTGATTTCTCAGGCCCCATTGGGAGGGGGGAGGGGGGGGGAAGAAAAAACCCACTGCTACCATCACCGCTCCCCCCCCCCCCCCCCCAAAAAAGTGTGTTGTAAAATAAAATTCACTAGTGGTGAGTCCGTCAAAGTTAAAGCTCCTATGCCTGAGAGGTGAGGAACAATAGTCTGAGTTCTAACAAACCAGGCCTGTAAAGCAGATGTGCATGCACAACCCCAGTTCCGGAACAAGACCACAATCAAGAAGTGGACAAACAACCAAAACTTTCTGTCAGGCCTGTGAACATGAAGAAGTAGAAGAAGAAGAAGATTGTCCTTCCACTGGAGCTTACAGGGTTAAAGGAATAAATGCACACACACAAAAAAGTTCAGAATGTGAGAATCAGGAATGAGGTGAAAAAGATGGGGGGTGGGGGGGGGGGGGGGGGGGGATGGACATCGGACAAACTGATCATGTGGGCAAAGGTTAGCATGCGTCTGTGAGAGAGACAGAGGGATCTAGACAGGAAAAGAGGGTACAGGAGCAGAAATTTGAAGAAAGGAGTAAGAGTATTGTGACAAAGAAAGACATGCATGCGTCTAAGGGGGAGAGAAAGTGTGAGTGTGTCAAAGGGGGAAAGGGCAGTGTGAGTGTGTGTCAAAGGGGGAAGGGGAGTGTGAGTGTGTGTCAAAGGGGGAAGGGGAGTGTGTGTGTGTGTGTGTGTCAAAGAGGGAAGGGGAGTGTGTGTGTGTGTGTGTGTGAAAGGGGGAAGGGGAGTATGTGTTTCTGAAGTTTCAGAGGGGGAAGGGGAGTGTGTTGTGTGTCAAAGAGAAAGAGTAGTGTGTCAAAGGGGGAAGGGGAGTGTGTGTGTGTGTGTCAAAGGGGGGAAGGGGAGTGTGTGTGTCAAAGAGAAAGTGTGAGTGTGTCAAAGGGGGAAAGGGAGTGGGTGTGTCTAAGAAGTAGAGTGTGTCTAAGTGACAGAAAGTATGTGGTTGTATCCAAAGGAGAAAGTGTGTGAGTGTCTAAGAAAGAGTTTATTTATAGGAAAACAAAAGTTGGTGACAGAGAGATAACAACAGTGAAAGAGAGAACAAAGAAATATGCAGCTGAAAAGAAAGTAAATGAAAGACAGGGAGAGACGGCGAGGGAGAGATAGAGATAATGAAAGAAACAGAGAATGAGACAGAATAAAAGAAAGGTGGCTCACGTGATGTTCACTAAATCACCCATCAAGTGCCATTCAGTCTATAAAATTTAGGTCTAGCCCTATATACACAAGAAAAGGGTCCTTTACTTTATCTTTTTTTAAAAACTATTAATTATAAATTAGAACACGAAGATCAACGAGACAGGAATTTTATTTAGATTAGAATATTTGTTTCATTCTTGGTTGCAATTACCTGTTTCTGAGAGTTGTCTCCCATCATTGACCCAATTCTGAACAGTACAAAGTCCATGAAGAAGGATGTGGAAAACACATCAAGGGCATACAGTGCAGACAAGTATGGAAACAGTCGCCATTGCTGAAACAACATAAAAATGTGTGATATCTCAATGTCTGAAATACAGCAGGTTTCAATGTGAAGGACGATATGTTTTCCGAATTTTTTTAAAAAGTTTGAAGCTGGTGGTTGTCTTATACATGGAATGTGTTTAAAATATTTATTACTTAATTTTAGGCTACGAAAATACGGGGCCGTCTTATACACAAACAAATGTGGTAAATATTTTCTTAGATTATCATAATAAATGTTACAAAAATTAACGAGCTGTCCAAATTAACGAGGAACAGGTGGGTTATCTATCTTCATTTAGCAGACATAGGCAGAATACCAAAAAGGTAAAAGGTAAAGTCGGGAGATGTGAACCAGCGTCACTGCACATGGTTATAAACCTACTCCACCAGTACAGGCAGCTGATGAGAAACTGTCCACCTGTGTCGCCATCCGCACACAACTCCGTGGATACAGCAATGTTTCTCTATTTACTCCAGAGTGTTAACTCTGGTACCCATTACCTAGAGGCCGGGTGAACCCCAGGAACTGCCCGGTTTCCAACACCGGCTTTAGGCTGTAGTGAGTCTCTGCTGGATTTGAAAGCGAGTCTCCTATTGACTGCACTAACACGGCCCATAGGCAAAATACCATACTCATAAGAACGCTCTAGACAATTTGTTTATAATCTGATAATTTCCCTGCCGTCTGCACTTTCATGGCAAAACAGATCTTTAATGCTTCATGTCCACTGTCATGTTAGTCTCTACAGGTTCAAATATACACTCCATGTAGAAAACAATTACATCGTCAGAGTGCTTTTCTGTGCCCAACTAAGAAGATTGATTTAATTGATTTGATTTTGATTTAAGAACCGACATCACAGCACTCGGGGCATTCCCATAAGCGCTCTGTCCATCTTCAGCAGCCAGCGAAGAGTTCGATACTAATGGTGCCAGTAGCATTCTGATTATATGTCCGTCTTGACTTTCCTTTGAGCCTCGAGCATCTGCCAGAACTTTTCGTCACTCCCCGCTGCATCAGTCTCACCAGACTGTACTGATCCATCTGCTCCTCCGAACTGTAAATGCTCTCCCACAAGGCACTAATAACTAAGAAGATATATTACGTACTGACCAGTATCTTTTAGCAACAACTAGTCACATATGATATGTTGCTTGGTGACGAAAGAGGCTGAATCGGCATCACAGTATGCAGGACATTCCCATAAGTGCTCCTCTCCCAATTTCAGCAGCTAATACAAAGTTTCAATTCCGATGGTACTATAAACAATTTGTATCTCAACTCAACTTATGCCAGGTACACATGTCATCTCCTGCAGCATTTCTCATGTTCTTTCTAGCTATCCATCTTGACTCTAATATGAAAGCTGTCTTAACCCTATAACCCAGAGATGCAGCAAAACTGGCACTTCCAATTGGTACCATTTTCCGCATAAAAGCAGCTTTCCCGACTCATGTTTGTGAAATGGAAGAGACATGTTTGTGAAATGGAAGAGACATGTTTGTGAAATGGGAGAGACATGTTTGTGAAATGGGAGAGACATGTTTGTGAAATGGAAGAGACATGTTTGTGAAATGGAAGAGACATGTTTGTGAAATGGGAGAGACATGTTTGTGAAATGGGAGAGACATGTTTGTGAAATGGGAGAGACATGTTTGTGAAATGGGAGAGACATGTGGGAGAGACATGTTTGTGAAATGGGAGAGACTGGCGACCAGGTCCCAGTTAAGCACTTTCTACTTATGCTATTAACAGATTTTCTCGAGCAGAGCTTTATTTCCTCAGCTTACATTCAAGGGGATCTTTTCAGTTCTCTCCCTAAGCTTGGCAGAGTGATTTCATCTTATTAACAATATAAAAGTTGAAAGGCATCTGTGAAGATAACATTTATGACACTAGATTTTTATCTTATATGGCTCAGTCTCTCTCTCTGTTACACAAAGCACAAACACCTCTTTAGCTACAACTCTAAGGCTCTCAGAAAAAACCTGCACCTAGGAATTTGAAATCAAACATATAATATTCAGAGCAGAAGGCAAACAGCCTAATATTCACACCACACAGACCCCAGTAATGCACCATCTCAAAGTCAATTCTCACCTGTAGCTGGTACTCAATTACAGGTATCTCTTCCTCTGCAGTCGGACCAAACTGGCGCCGGACTGCCGAATACCTCACAGCGATGGTCATACACAACTTTAAGTTAGCCACTCCCATCCCAGTGATTCCCACACGACCTCCAGACAAGGCCCCAAGAGAAGCTCCAAACCTCTTGTTGGGGTCCTGAAGAAAAAGGACACACTGCGGGTAACTGCTCCGACAAATGGTACATAAAGTGAGAAACTAACAAGGACTTTATGCTCAACTTGATTTATAAGTATATGATAAATAAAGTAAAGTGCCTCTTCCCAGGTCTGGAAGTGTCTTGGGTAAGTGGTATATCAAGTAAGTTTCCCAGGTCTGGAGGTGTCTTGGGTAAGTGGTATATCAAGTAAGTTACCCAGGTCTGGAGGTGTCTTGGGTAAGTGGTATATCAAGTAAGTTTCCCAGGTCTGGAGGTGTCTTAGGTAAGTGGTATATCAAGTAAGTTTCCCAGGTCTGGAGGTGTCTTAGGTAGGGTATATCAAGTCTTTCCCAGGTCTGGAGGTAAGTGGTATATCAAGTAAGTTTCCCAGGTCTGGAGGTGTCTTGGGTAAGTGGTATATCAAGTAAGTTTCCCAGGTCTGGAGGTGTCTTGGGTAAGTGGTATATCAAGTAAGTTTCTCAGGTGTCTGGAGGTGTCTTGGGTTTCCTAGGTCTGGATATCAAGTAAGGAAGTTTTGTCTTGGGTAAGTGGTATATCAAGTAAGTTATCCCAGGTCTGGAGGTGTCTTGGGTAAGTGGTATATCAAGTAAGTTTCCCAGGTCTGGAGGTGTCTTGGGTAAGTGGTATATCAAGTAAGTTTCCCAGGTCTGGAGGTGTCTTGGGTAAGTGGTATATCAAGTAAGTTTCCCAGGTCTGGAGGTGTCTTGGGTAAGTGGTATATCAAGTAAGTTTCCCAGGTCTGGAGGTGTCTTGGGTAAGTGGTATATCAAGTAAGTTTCCCAGGTCTGGAGGTGTCTTGGGTAAGTGGTATATCAAGTAAGTTTCCCAGGTCTGGAGGTGTCTTGGGTAAGTGGTATATCAAGTAAGTTTCCCAGGTCTGGAGGTGTCTTGGGTAAGTGGTATATCAAGTAAGTTTCCCAGGTCTGGAGGTGTCTTGGGTAAGTGGTGTATCAAGTAAGTTTCCCAGGTCTGGAGGTGTCTTGGGTAAGTGGTATATCAAGTAAGTTTCCCAGGTCTGGAGGTGTCTTGGGTAAGTGGTATATCAAGTAAGTTACCCAGGTCTGGAGGTGTCTTGGGTAAGTGGTATATCAAGTAAGTTTCCCAGGTCTGGAGGTGTCTTGGGTAAGTGGTATATCAAGTAAGTTTCCCAGGTCTGGAGGTGTCTTGGGTAAGTGGTATATCAAGTAAGTTTCCCAGGTCTGGAGGTGTCTTGGGTAAGTGGTAGGGTGGTAACTGCAGCTCTCCGGTGGCTAGAGGACAAAATACATACACATGTCGTAACTGTAACAGACTCTGAAAGTATGCTGAGAAAGGCGAAGACAGGGATGCTTCGAGCAGAGTGGCAAGCTTCACTGGGAAGATCACGGGTGGTTAGCATTCTTTGGGTTTTTCTCATGGTTATGCCTGCGTGGTTGGTAATGAACAGGCAGACAGATTGGCTGGATCTGCACCACTGGGTGGTGAACTGATGCATGACAGGGCAGATGTCAAGGCCCTTTGGGAACAAGTAAAGGAATCAGTAGAGAAACAAGATTTTTATGGCCTGGAAAGAACAAGGCAGCTGGGTGTAACCAGAGGGTTTGGCCGCCTCACTACATTCAGAGGAAAGGCGAGACGGACCTATAACCAGATTGTGACCGGTTACCATCAGTGCTGGAACTCTGCACTGGTTGCTGAAGATGAGGACGGAGCACACATGGAAATGTCCCAAGGGCTGTGATGGCAATTCTTGACTTAACTAACTAGCAAACTAACTAATTAACTAACTAACTAACTAACTAACTAACTGTCTAACAGGCTGACTAACTAGCTAGCTAACTAACTAACTAACTAAATAACTAACTAACTAACTAACTAACTAACTAACTAACTAACTAACTAACTAACTAACTAACTAACTAACTAACTAACTAACTAACTAACTAACTAACTAACTAACTAACTGGGTAAGTGGTATATCAAGTAAGTTTCCCCAAGGCTGGAGGTGTCTTGGGTAAGTGGGATTTCAAGTAAGTTTCCCCAAGGCTGGAGGTGTCTTGGGCAAGTGGTATTTCAAGTAAGTTTTCCAGGTCTGGAGGTATGTCTAGTATAAGGTACATAAAGTAAGTTTTCCTGGCTCAGAGGTATTTCTAGTGTAAGGTATTTAAAGTAAGTTTTCCTGGCCTTGAGGTATTTCCGGCAAGACCAGTTCTCAGGTCTGGAGGTGTAAATAAAGTAAATGACCTTTCCCCCAGGCCCAGGGAAAAGCCCAGAAAAACGTTTCAATGTACTTCTCCTAGTGGCTTGGTAACACTGCCGAGGGCTGCGACAATAACTGTCCCACTAAATTCCAGAGAAATTTGACTAAAAAGCTCAACAAAATGGGAAAGAGGAAAACGTGCACAAAACAACGCAACGTAAAGTTTCGGCCGGGCAGCCTTTTTCAAACATAAGTGAAATACACAAACGAGGAATGGAGAGTATGTAGATCTCTAAGGGGTAACGTGAGCGACGTTTAAAAAAATGTGATGCGGAATAAATGAAATAAAATAAAATAAACGATGGCTAAAAAATATAGTCACAATACTGGGAATATAAGAAATGCAAGTGTTAATGATACATAAATGATACTGATAAGAAATAGAATAAAGTAATAATATGAAATAAAATAAAATAATTAACAATTAAAATGTGATAATATTAGAACTATTTAGATGAAGGTATGTTGGATATTGATACCACTTGGACTAAGAACGCCAAGGCTGTAGATAAGGCGATTTTCTAAAGCGAGGCGGGTAGTATGATCGCCAGAGCAAGATTTTAATGCTGTGACAGATATGACATCTTTACCGCTGTGGTCAGGGCTATTAAAATGAAGTGAAGAGGGATTGGTTTGAGTGTCTTCTTGTCGATATCGGAGAGGTGTTCCCAGAAACGATCAGCTAGCTTCCTGCCAGTCTCCCCAATGTATGCCTTGCTGAATCATTTGCAGAAAATTGCATAAATTACGTTGCGGGATTCGCAAGTAAAAGGTTCCCTAATTTGAAAAGAACCATTAGGGAAACTGACGGAAGATGTCTGGACAACGAAAGGACATGTCTTGCAGGTGCTGCGTGAGCACTGAGTAATCCCAAAAGGAAGTGCTGTGTGGATCGGTGGGAGTCGGCTTCGGACAAGTATGTCTTTAAGGTTGCGGTCTCGTCTGTGAACTAATCTAGGTTTCTCACTAAAGATAATCTTGGTGTCCGGATCTGAGCGGAGGATCAGCTGGGGATCCTCAACTGGTTGAAGGCAACAAACCTGAGGACATAATGTGTGTCCCCCACTAAACAGCAACAGTTATAAACTACAATTATACGTTAACAAAAAGCTGGACTGAACACTTCTTCTTTTGTTCACCAGCTAACTCTGGTAGAAAGCCTTGGTTGCTCACCCATTTGGACTTTGGCTTTGTGTTAGGGCCTGAGTTTTGCATGTACATCCGATTTGCTCTGTCACAAGTGTTAAGTTGGTTGTAACTTGCTGCTTCAGAAGAACTCTTATTACATGCTTTCTTTTTTGTAGCAGTGGGTCTTTTTTTTGTTTTTTTTTATTTTTTTCCTCCCATAATGGAGTCCTAGAACCCACATGGGGAGACTTGAACATAAAGCTGGACATAGAATGACTTTAATCTATTCCTGGATGCGTAGCAAGTCCCCTGTTACTGATCATTTATTTAATGTTTTAACTGACAAGAACTCTGTTCAGATTTCTCAAAGAAATGAAGTTCTTCTTATAAGACACAATTCTGCACACACAGGAATGTTGTAAACAATCGCTGCCATGCTAAATTTCATGCAGACATTTCAATATACACAGCTAATAGTCATTCTGCAGTCATAAATTTTGATGACCACAATGGCCAGATATTTATGGTCTCTGTAGGCTGCTTGGACGAATTCATTCTCATGGACACTCACATTTGTGCTTCATTTCTTTCTGTTTCAAGGGCCAAATAAAGAATGAAGTGCTCCGGTTCTTTCACTCGTAATCACATGCATTCGATCTGCATGATCAATTTCAACACTACTCACTATTCCCCTGTTTTGTAAGAAACATGCTAAACCTATGATTCTCCTTCCTGGAGTAAGCTTTTCTAAACTCCGTCCTTATGCTAAACAGGTGTTTATCTTCCGATGGTAAAACTTTTATCGTTTTGGTAAAACACGGATTGTTACAAATGTATAGAGGCTTATGCCTCTGCTCGTATGAAACCCTAGACTGAAGTACCTTGTACGAGGTGACGTACTGTCCTGCTGGTGTCACATCACCAAACTTGTCCAGCAAATTCTCCCTGGGGATTCTCAACTGGTTGAAGGCGACAAACCTGAGGGCATAATGTGTGTGTGATGTATTACCATGTGAAAAATCACACGACAATGTGTTTGTGCCATATCATATCACAGAGTAACAATGTGTATGTGTGACATATGTTAATGTTTCAACAAATGTGTGTGATGTATCACATTGTGACCATGTGTGCATGTGTGTGATGTATCACATTGTGATCATATGTGTGTGTGCCATGTATCACATCATGTAAACACATGTGTGTCATATTGTGACATGTCACACCACATGATGCGCGTGTGTGTGTGTGTGTGTGATATCACAAAGTGACAACATAAGCACTTAAATGTGTCAACATGTGAGTGATGTATCAATATGTGTGTGTGTCCATGAGTCTGATTTGCAACATTATTACAATGTTTATTACAATATATGTCTGTGTGATATTACATACGTGACAACCCAGTATCCCACTGGGGAAATAAGTGTGTGTATAATGAAGATCTAAACTATAACAACTCAACAGCACGAGAGATACCGGTGGAATCCAAACTTTACGGGCCGCCAACTGAATTACAAAAGACAGTGAAGTTCATACTAGAGACAACACTGTAGATATAGATCATTTCTTTCAAGGGAACGAAAGAAGAAGAAGACATCTTAATAGCCTAATGTGCGTCTTACAGTTTTTGTGAAAACTGGTATCTGGATGTCAAGGAAGTGTACATGCCAAGTTGGCTGTTTAGGAGATAACATGGGACCCCAGTAAAAAAAATATACCCTAGAGATTCAGCAATGATGAAAGGCACATCAGGCAAAAGGAATACATATTAAATTTTTGCGATTATAACACAACTAAACTATGTCATATTTTTCTTTTTTTTACAGTTCACACTGGTAGAAAGTTCTAGTTGTTGGCTTATCAATGGACTTTGGTCTTGTTTTAGAATTTGAGTTTTATGTGCACATCCATTTTACAGATCTGGCTTATTTGTATGCAGACAGTTGGCTCTTGCCTCTCGAGACAAACGCACCCGAATGGACTCTGTAACCCACATGAGGACCAAGTAAGATTGAAAAAAGGAAATGGGGAAGGAAAATAAGAAGAGTCAGAAGAAGGAGGAGGAGGAAGAGGGGGAATAAGGAGGAGGAGAAGAGGGAAAAGGAGGAGATGACAAAAAAGAGGAAGACGAAGAAGAACATGAATGAGAAGAAAAAAAAATCAGAGGAAAGAAAAAAAGCAGGATGGTGAAGGAGAAAACCTCAAACCCAACTTCAAACTCTCCCCTCCCCCTTTCACTACAAATAAACTCACATGTTTTCCAGCCCATTGAGGCCAAATTCTCGCCTATATAGCCACTGAAAAATATTGTGGCGACTGGAAAGATAACTAGTAGAACAGGCAGAGGCAGACCAAGAGAAATGATGGTGGATTCTGCCTCTTTTATCATGATTTATTTATCTATCACGTTCTTCATTGTCTTTGTTCTCATCACATGGTTCATGGGTCTTTTTTGGATAGTTTCTCTAGGTAATGCAGGTGTGCTGGGAAATAAACAGGCAGAGAGATTGGTATGGAGGAATATTATCAGTAGAAGTGATCCAGAACACCAAAGACCGAGATCTGTGGCAACGCATGAAGGCCTATCCGCCAGCTGGCAAGGCACTTGATTATGATGATATCACCAACAATGACCCCATGAAGTGAAACCCCACTTATCACACTCACCCGTTATCCAGTCCATTGAGGCCAATTTTCTCGCCCATATCACCAACAATGACCCCTGGAAGAGCCAGCAATGTCTTGGGGTCTCTAACTGGGACAACAAAGGTATGCAGTCCCTGGCACTGCCCATTCTCAGTATACAGCTGTGCGTACAAAATTCCATGAGTTGCCTGTTTGCCCAAGTTACCAACCCAAATCTTTGTAGCTTCAAAATCTGGTGTGTTGATGACAAACTCCTGTGGAGAAAAACAAAGTGGTTATTCTTTAGAAGTCAAATTTAATAAGTCTCTTTTCCCGTGTCAGTTCTGAGAGCTCATTTCAATGGGAAAAAAGAATAGACTCAATGATCATTAATCTACATGTCATAAAAGCGACTAATTAAAGATTTACCACACACGGAATAGATGCTAACAGTGATCAAGGCTGTATAAATTAAACTCTACTCTTCTATGCTATGCAAACAGAAAGATCACGTGATGGCTTTGAAGTTATCATGGCTATCATGTGACTGATTCTGAATTTTCAGTAGACAGATGTACAGCAACTTGACAATGTGATTTACGCATTTCAGCAAGAAAAAGATTCATTTTGTGCTTCATTATATGTTGATTTAACTCTGTTCTGATGCACATGATGATAAAAAGCGAAAAATATCTGGCAATAAATTGTGCAATGTATTCTTTTGTGTACACATTATTTAAATTTACAACAGGAAGACCATGTTTTGAATTAATGGCTGATTTAGACAACTTTTTTCAGGCAAACAAAAGAAGAAGAAAGAACAAATTCCCTTTCGGCTAGAAAGAACGACAGTGTAATATAACTGTACAGACCACTAAATGAACTAGAAAAAATACAGTGTGATTTACACAAGAGACAAAATAGCTGATATAGTCAACTTACTTCAGGTGAATAAAAGGAGAAGAAGAACAAGAACGAGAAGAAGAAAGGACAATTTCCCTTTTGGCTGGAAAGAACAACAGTGGAATGTTACCTCTACAGACCAAGGAATGAACTTAAAAAATACAGTGAAATTTATAAGGCAGACAAAATGGCTGATATAGAAAACTTATTTCACTTCCAAATTTTAAACTTGGGAGAACATGGCAAAATATAGTAATTGCATATTCACACATCCTCACATATGTTATTTCATGCAACATCGTATCACTTAGAATCGCACATACTTGGAATTATTTGTACATGTCATTTGGAATTATACATACATGTGACTTACAATCACAGATACCTGTGACTTGGAATTATTTGTACATGTCATTTGGAATCAAACATACATGTGACTTACAATCGCAGATACCGGTGACTTGGAATTATATATACCTGTCATTTGGTATCATACATACATGGGAATTACAATTGCAGATACCTGTGACTTGGAATCGTATATACCTGTGACTTGGAATTATACATACATGTGACTTAGAATCGCAGATACCTGTGACTTGGAATCGCAGATACCTGTGACTTGGAATCGTATGTAACTGGGACTTGGAATCGTACATACCTGTGACTTGGAATCGTATGTGGCCGTGGTCCTCATATTTTTAGTGTTACTTCCATGACTCAGTTCGGTTAAAATGAAGCAACCGAAATTCTGGAAGCAGAAAGAAAGAAAACAATTTAATCAATGCAGCAAAATGTACACGTGTGCAGCAAGGAAATTAAATGCTCTTCTGGAATAGAAAGGCCAAGCAATGTAAATTATGATCTTTAATCATCATCATCATGTGCATTGCCTGATGATGTAGTCAATCATGTCAATTTAAGCATCTCCGTCTATGATGTTCTTGTTTATTTCTCTTTTTATTTCCACAGACCAATCATCTTTGACCATATTGCAGCAATAATAATAATAATAATGATTTTCCTTCTCCTTCTGGTGCTGTTTCTTCTTATTCTTCTTGTTTGCATTCACAGGTTGTAAATGTTGTGATTGCCTGTCCGCTTCTTGACTCTAGTATTGTTCCTTCTTCTTTAGCAATCTCTGGTCTTGCACTTAATCCACTGTGGGCCATAAACTGAGATGTCATCTCAAGGTCTCTTTAAGTTTCCCCAAAGCATAGTTGTCAGGTCTACTGGGTGTCATGTTGCTACGGGGCTCCTCCAAGAGAGGACAGTCTTACGAGACATGTTCTGGAGTTTGTTCAGCATGAAGACACTGGCAGAGAGCTATCTGGCTCATACCTAATTTACATGAGTGTTTGTTGAGTCTGCAGTGTCCGGTGCAAAAGCAAAAAAACTGTGACTTGGTCAGTTCTATTCAGGTTTTTTGAGGAAATCTTTTTCCTGGTTATAACCTGTGTTGGTTTTCCAATTTGTCTCTCTTAATGAAGGTATTGATAGTGTTTTTCCGGAACCTGAATTTTGCATACACATTAAGTTTACAGATCTGTCTTATTTGAATGCAGACTGTTGACTTCTCGCTTCTCAGGTAGTTGTGCTCTGACTATGAAGGAAACGCACCTAATTATGACCAGCTTGTGGCGGAGGGGGGGGGGGGGGGCCCACAGTAAGAGGCCCCCACAGTAAGAATTCTCTTGATTTCATTCTGCCTCTTTTATCATGATTTATTTATCTATCACGTTCTTCATTATCTTTGTTCTCATCACACGCTTCAGAGGTCTTTTTTTGGATAGTTTCTCTAGGTAATGCAGGTGTGCTGGGAAATAAACAGGCAGAGAGATTGGCTGGTTCTGCGCCACTGAATGGTGACTTGATGCATGACAAGCTAGATGTGATTATGGACCTTTTGGAGGGAGAGAACAACGCAGAAGTGCAACTAGCAAAAGACAGTCCCTTAATTCTTTAATTCTCTTACTGGGTTTCAGTAACACTGCGGCCACTAATTCACATCCAGTAAAATGTGTGGCTCATTTTCGCTTCTACTATTCCTGCAAGCCACTTATGATGATCTGTGTTTTCATGTAGCTCAACTGTGAGTTCAGTTTAAGTGGATCTGAGGCATCCTGTTTCAATTTACTTGTATCAGTTCCCATTGTACATATACTCCCCAAAAACAAGACTTCCAATTGTAGCTGTTAGGCATGCACAGTATGTGATAGCATTCTTCTCGTGACTACCACAGTCGAGATTATAATGCCGGCAAGTTTCCTCCTGTCTTGCAGTGGCAGTAGTAGCAGTAGTAGTAGTAGAAGAAGGAATTGGAGGCGTAAAATCAGGGTAGTAGTAGGATTAGCAGCAGTAGTAGTTGTAGCAGCAGCAACAGTATTAGTAGTAATAACAGCAGGAGTAGTAGTAGCAAAATTTAATGGCAGAAGCAAAAGAAGAGGAGGAGGAGAAAAAGAAACCATAGTGATACTAGACTGGAATGGCTGGCCAAATGGTTAGAATGCTGGGAGACCTGGGTTTGAACCCTCAGGGAGGTTGGACATTTTTCTGTCAAAGGCAAAAATAAAATCTTGAGCTGCACAGTTTGTGACGACAGCACTAGCCATGCGGCCCTAAATCCCCAGGCTCAAAGGCTCTACCTGCCTACACCACAACAGTGGTAAATACAAGCAGCAACGGCAGTGATACTAGATGGAATATTTCTGCAAACATAACCAGCAGCAGGTGGCTTTTTATCATGATAATATCTCTTTTGTACCCTGCCTGCTGCCTGACCCAGTTCTCTGATCCGATTATATAATACAGCAGTGCTTCTCAAACTGTGTATGCTGACCCCCTTGTCAAACTACGTACACTCATCTCCTTTTTTCAAACTGTGTACACTGACCCATTTCCCTGTGTTGTCCATGACAGCATGATCCCTCACTTGGCTGCTTTGTTTTTTCCACAAAACAGTCAGACTTCCAGTACAAAACAGTCAGACTTCCAGTACAAAACAGCTTTTCGGAAGGAAGTCCATTAAAGACTTGATGTGTTTTTTTGCTTCTGACTTTATGGTTTGCTAATGTAGTTTCTGCATATGGACTAGATTCCAGAGCTATTGAGTCAAGTGCTTGGTGCAATAATGTGAGCTGTGTATTTTGTGTGGAGTGCCTTTCCTCTGTGCCTGCAGAAGTTTGTGCTGTAATATTTAGAAAACGACTGGTGACTAGTTTGAGTCTGATCTTGCTAAGTGCCATATGCATTAATACTGCGTGTGCACAGCCAACTTGTCGAGACTGACTACTTCCATCAAGGTCTGCCAGTCAGAGTTCCCTTCCTAAACCAGATCAGACCAGTGGTGTTTTGTCTCTGCCTGTCAGAGTTCCCTTCCTATACCAGATGAGACCAGTAGTGTTTTGTCTGTCTGCCTGTCAGAGTTCCCCTCCTAAACCAGATCAGAACAGTAGTGTTTTGTCTCTGCCTGTCAGCGTTCCCCTCCTAAACCAGATCAGACCAGTAGTGTTTTGTCTGTATGCCTGTCAGAGTTCCCTCCTAAACCAGATCAGACCAGTAGTATTTTGTCTGTCTGCCTGTCAGAGTTCCCCTTTTAGACCAGCTGCCAACCACGGCCATAACTTCAAGTTCTCAGGTTGCATGGCCTTGCTCTAGAATAAGTCTAGTATCCTCTCCCAACCCTCCACAAAAAGCCACTGTCATGACGTAGGATGTCAGGTGTATTTGCCACACAATATCATATTAGAATTACTAATGTAAGCAATAGATATCGCTCTACAGGACATTTCATAATGGGTAAAACTATAACAATATGTTTCACGAAGAATAAATTACAGCACATAGTTGGTATCTTTCCATCTTTCCAGATGGCTGCATTACACTGGGCTATGACAAGGGATGGGACACACAGCCCATGGTGATGGTGAGTGTGACTAGCAAGACCCGCCAGCGTTAAGAAAAAGTCTTCATTTGTAGCATGCGATTTTAGGACCGTTGTTGCTTTCATTTGTATGTTGTGTGTTTCTTCTCAGATGCTCAGCTCTCATCCTTTCTGCAATCATTTATTCCTTTATCCTTAACCCCTTCCTGATTTGCCCCTTCCACTTCACACAGTCCATGGTATAGAGAAGAGAGAGAGAGAGAGAGAGAGAGAGAGAGAGAGAGAGAGAGAGAGAGAGAGAGAGAGAGAAAGACAGAAAGAGAGGAAGAGAGACATAAAGACAGACAAAGAGGAAGAGACAGAGACAGATAAATACAGAGACAGACAGAGATAGATAAAGAGTGAAAAAAAAAGATAGATTAAGATAGAGAGAAAGAGAAATATAAATAGACAGACATATAGGAAGACAGACACAGATACAGATGAACAGAAAGATACAAAGAAAAAATACCCTAGAGAAATAGAGATATCCACATCCACACATATGCACACAGAGACCACTAAAAAAAGAAACATACCTGTAAAGCTTTATTCTTGTCAATGATCTCTGTATGTCTCTGTGAGCCCATATTCAGAATCGTGCCAGCAAACATCTGTAACACAAATACATGTTCTTCAAGTGCTGAGCTCAGAAATGACATCATAGCAATCGGGACAGTCCAAAAAGCGCTCCAAACTCATCTTCAGCAGCAAGCCAAGAGATCCAATCCTAATGATGCCAGTAACAGTTTTACTAAATGCCCATCTTGCCTTTCCTCTAAGTATAGAGCCTCAAACAGATCCCCTGGTCACTCTAAGCTGTACCATTCTCTCCTCTGAGTGTAAAGTCTCAACCAGATCCCCTGGTCACTCTCAACTGTACCATTCTCTCCTCTAAGTATAGAGCCTCAACCAGATCCCCTGGTCACTCCCAGCTGTACCATTCTCTCCTCTGTGTGTAGAGCCTCAAACAGATCCCCTGGTCACTCCCAGCTGTACCATTCTCTCCTCTGAGTGTAGAGTCTCAACCAGATCCCCTGGTCACTCTAAGCTGTACCATTCTCTCCTCTGTGTGTAGAGCCTCAACCAGATCCCCTGGTCACTCTAAGCTGTACCATTCTCTCCTCTGTGTGTAGAGTCTCAACCAGATCCCCTGGTCACTCTAAGCTGTACCATTCTCTCCTCTGTGTGTAGAGCCTCAACCAGATCCCCTGGTCACTCTAAGCTGTACCATTCTCTCCTCTGTGTGTAGAGCCTCAACCAGATCCCCTGGTCACTCTAAGCTGTACCATTCTCTCCTCTGAGTATAGAGCCTCAAACAGATCCACTGGTCACTCTAAGCTGTACCATTCTCTCCTCTGAGTTTAAAGCCTCAACCAGATCCCCTGGTCACTCTAAGCTGTACCATTCTCTCCTCTGAGTGTAAAGCCTCAACCAGATCCCCTGGTCACTCTCAACTGTACCATTCTCTCCTCTGTGTAGAGCCTCAAACAGATCCCCTGGTCACTCCCAGCTGTACCATTCTCTGATCTGTGTAGAGCCTCAAACAGATCTCCTGGTCACTCTAAGCTGTACCATTCTCTCCTCTGTGTAGAGCCTCAAACAGATCCCCTGGTCACTCCCAGCTGTACCATTCTCTCCTCTGTGTAGAGCCTCAAACAGATCTCCTGGTCACTCTAAGCTGTACCATTCTCTCCTCTGTGTAGAGCCTCAAACAGATTCCTGGTCACTCTTAGCTGTACCATTCTCTCCTCTAAGTATAGAGCCTCAAACAGATCTCCTGGTCACTCCCAGCTGTACCATTCTCTCCTCTAAGTATAGAGCCTCAAACAGATCCCCTGGTCACTCCCAGCTGTACCATTCTCTCCTCTAAGTATAGAGCCTCGACCAGATCCCCTGGTCACTCCCAGCTGTACCATTCTCTGCTCTAAGTATAGAGCCTCAACCAGATCCCCTGGTCATTCTCAGCTGTACCGTTCTCTCCTCTAAGTATAGAGCCTCAAACAGATCCCCTGGTCACTCCCAGCTGTACCATTCTCTCCTCTAAGTATAGAGCCTCAAACAGATCTCCTGGTCACTCCCAGCTGTACCATTCTCTCCTCTAAGTATAGAGCCTCAAACAGATCCCCTGGTCACTCCCAGCTGTACCATTCTCTCCTCTAAGTATAGAGCCTCAAACAGATCCTCTGGTCACTCCCAGCTGTACCATTCTCTCCTCTAAGTATAGAGCCTCGACCAGATCCCCTGGTCACTCCCAGCTGTACCATTCTCTCCTCTGAGTGTAAAGTCTCCACCAGATCCCCTGGTCACTCCCAGCTGTACCATTCTCTCCTCTGAGTGTAAAGTCTCCACCAGATCCCCTGGTCACTCCCAGCTATACCATTCTCTCCTCTGAGTGTAAAGTCTCCACCAGATCCCCTGGTCACTCCCAGCTGTACCATTCTCTCCTCTGAGTGTAAAGTCTTGACCAGATCCCCTGGTCACTCCCAGCTGTATAATATTCTCCAGACCATAATGATCTATTTGTGCCTCCAGATTGTTCACTAGTTCATAGAACACATTGACTACATCTACTATGCACTAATTCACAAACCATGGTGTAGAACCAGCCACTCTGTCTACCAGTTCATTTCCCAGCAGCCCTGCATGCCCTGGAGAAAATATCCAAAGAATGCTTTCAGGGATGGACGTGATGATTCCTTGGGTGAGCCCAGGAAGGAGGGGCAGGGGCCGGCCAACACAAAGAGGGGCATAGCATATAATTGACACCTACGGTAGGAAAGTTGATGAGGCGGGAGAGCTGGCGAGACAGCGACTTTCTTTCAGGCAGATCGTGATGATAGCAACATTCTGCAAAGAATCTGCTATTAGATGATGATGAGTGTTCATCTGATACACACATAATCATTATTATTTAATGCCTTGTCAACTGGTGTCAGTGATCATGCATCACTGCATCCAGCGGTCTCCAACAGCTTATATCAGTTTATGTGAAGATACCCCTTCCAGCATGTCAAAAGGCTGTCAAAAATCTTCACAATGTCTTCCCTTTGTCACGCGGATTCCAGGGCATTTTCCACATCTTCTGACGAAGGAGGGCATATAGGGCCAGACCTATATTTTATAGACCAATCGGCACGTGATGTGGTCAGCAGCATGCCAGTAGCCTGAACTTTTCAGGATTTCACCTTTGAGATCGGGGTGATATGGAAGCCAGATACAATTTCAAACACTAAACTACTTCAAGCCACGAACCAAGAAACTTTAGACAGGATGATAACCAAGAGAAGATGAAAATGGCTTGGCCACATTATGAGAATGAATCCTGATATACCTGCCAAAACAGCTCTCACATGGATACCAGAGGGAAAGAGAAAACAGGAGCTCTCAAAAACAACATGGAGACGAACGATGGAAAGTGACCTGAGTGCAACATCTTTGACATGGAAAACTGCACTGAAGATTGCACAGGACACTAAAGCATGGAAAGTCCTCTCTGAAGCCTCATGTGCCACTAGGCATAACGAGAACTGATGAAAATGATGATATGGAAGCCAAGGTCATTTTTGAAAAACGCCCACCGCTGTCCAGATTTGAACCCATGACCTCTGGATCTGCAGGTGAGAGTCTAGCTGCTACACCAGATAAAGAAGTAGAAGAGGTTGAATAAGAAGAATATTGCAAAATATCTCTTCATCATCAGTGTCAGTCCTGAGAAGGGTGGAAGGCACAATATTTTGTGGTTTAAAGCTAGGCTGCAGAATCTGCGCCTTTCTGCCCAACAGACCTAATTTCAGCAAAACTTTTATTAGTCGCCTTTTACAGCATGCTTGCTAAGGTGCCGTGAGTCTAATTCCCCCGCCTCGCCACCCCAAAATGGGCTTCGGAACCCACACAGGCAGTACAGTATGTAGAGGTAAAAAGCTGCACTCACCTCATTATTGAGCGACAGCTTGGCAGAGACGGTCCAATCATACATCCCCAGAGACTCGAGGTAAGCCTTGAACTTCAGAGGGTTGCCGTAGAGCTCTTCTTCAGTCAGGAAGTTGTAGACCATCACGTGCTGGGCCCGCCGGAATGTGTTCTCTCGCTGTTTCTCCAAAGAAGGGGTGTGAAAGCCACGGGCAAATGCAGGGTCATTTTCCAGGGTTGTATAAATCTTGTGCTAGCAGAGGAAGGAAACAAATAATGCATGAATTTAAACGACAGAATGAATTAGAGGAAAAAACTTACATCTGCTGATAGGCATTTATAGAAGGGTGAAAGATATATTTATCAGAGGATTTCTACACAACAGGCAGAAGATGACACCAAGCACCTTTTTTAGAGCAGTGTTCCTCAACACCTTTACACCCGCGACCCAACAAAACAGGGATATTTTTTTGACCTGCCGTACAGCTAATTAAATACAGAAACCAAACTGACCAGTACGATGCCACACTGGCTTTGCAGGAATTACATAGCCGCTATAGAGTCACTGTCCCAGCCCAGACTGGACCACAGATTGTGTAACTGCAGGGTGACACAATATATCACAGTTTTAAACGTTTTAACTAGGTTTCCTTGATTTGTACCTGTTTGATTCTCATCTCTGAGAGTTTTCCGCAGCCCCCTTGGACTTTCCCCGCAACTCACATGGGCTTTTCTGCAGCCCACATGGACCTTTCTGCAGCCCACAGGGACTTTTCTGCAGCCCATGTGGACTTTTCCACAGCACTCCTGGACTTTTCCTCAGCCCACCTGGACTTTTCCACAGCCCATATGGACTTTTCTGCAGGCCACACAGACTTTTCCACAACCCATCTGGACTTTTCCACAGCTCATATGGACTTTTCCGTGGGCCACACAGACTTTTCCACAGCCCACCTGGACTTTTCCACAGCCCATATGGACTTTTCTGCGTGCCATACTGACTTTTCCACAGCCCACCTGGACTTTCCTGTGGGCCACACTGACTTTTCCACAGCCCACCTGGACTTTTCCACAGCCCACACCGACTTTTCTGCGGGCCACACTGACTTTTCCCACAGCCCACATGGACATTTCTGTGGACCACATGGGTTTTTCTGCAGCCCACTTAAGATTTTCTGTGCTCCTTCTGGACTTTTCCACAACCCAGCTGAACTTTTCTGCAGCCCACTTAGACTTGTCAGTGGTCCACTTGTTGAAGAACATTGTGTTAGACAACAAAAAAGAGGCAGTAGACATAAAAGATTAAAGTGCTATAAAGAAACTGTTGTTTCAATTCACTCGAGACATGGACAATTAGCAGAAAAGCTGAAACTCATTTACTGGCAGCAGAGATGCAGTTTCTGAGAAGAATAAAAAGAATATTATGAAATAAAGAAAAAACAGACGAGACAGTCCTGCTCAAGAAAGATGGGAACTATTGGAGAAATTAGATGTATACAACTGGTCGTTTCGGATATGTTACGAGAATGAATGGACTTTAAAAACTTGGCCATGAATGGCAAGATTGTTGGAAAGAGCAAGGGAAACGCAAATAGATAAACCCTTTCAGTCAGTAACACTAAAAAGGTTTTAAGGTTTTGAACAACGGATCAACATCATGGCACACAGGTAGTAACCCATAAGTGCTCTGTTCTTCTTCTAACTCAACTCTGAGTCCGAAGAAGCTCAGCACAGTGCACAGGCTGTGTAGCACCAGCAAGGACCCTGAAATACTTCGGGTAGACTTTTAACTCCAAATTTTGCCCGGGCAGCACTGTTAAGTTACTCTTTTCGATTTCCAACTGCTAAGGGATTTTTTACGTCTCAACAATGCACACAGGCGTCTGATCTCACTACCCAGAGACCAGGGGGAATTACTAGAAATCTAAGTCCACGTGCAAAGATCCAAGCCCTTACCGGGGATTGAACCCGGAGCCTCTAGCACTCGAGGCAGACACCATGATTTGAGACCACACAGCCCCAGTAACACTTAAAAAATGGGTCAGAAACCCGTGGAATTTCCCGGTAAATCCTGTAAAGGAAACAAAACAATTTTACAGGGCTCACTAATAAATGTTGAATAGTCAGTGGCAGCCAGCGTGCACTGGATCGCAAATTATTTATCCCCACGACGCTTAACAGCAGAAACAGTTTGTGATGATGATGATGACTAATAAATGTTTTAAAAACCTGTCTATGTTCATGTTTCAACTTTTAGGGTAGGTAGGTGCTTTGTTGGAAACAAATCATCACATTTAACCAGCATCCCTGAAAGGAGAGCTTTAGGTTATAATTGTGACCAGGGTATGTGTGCCACATAAAATGGCTTAGCACTGCACGCCACCAAGTGCCCTGAAAAGGATTCCTGCAGTGTTTATGCGATCAAGGGAGACAAACCCAAATATGACAAAGTCATCTACTGGCCAACCAATGGGCGACCCGGTCGCTGATTCTATTTTTAAGAAATATACAACCAAATATATAAAGGAATTAATAAATTAATATAAACAGTGCGAATCATTCATTGTAATTCATTACCTTGGGCCCCACAAAAAATGTGTATCAGGTTACTCATGCCGTGACCTCATGACCCCTATCACTGAGGATTATGGGAATATTTGAAAAGTCTGGTTCAGGGCTTCCCGGGGTGAAACAGTTAAATACCTGGATGGCTCAGGCAGATGGATGAGAACGAGATAAGAACAACTGACCTGATCCAGGATTCTGGTGGTCGTGTGAGATGGCAAAATATGACAGCCTATGCTTAAAAACAGGCCACATAATAAAACGCTGAACTAGACAAAATGCAGAAATAAAGATAAACCAGACAACAAAAATGAGATCATCAGCATCCTTATCAGGTGCCTTGCTGACTGGCGTGGGCGATCATGCCTCACCACAATCTGTGATCTCCTGCAGCATGTATCAGTTTGTGTGCTGACATACCTCCAAGCCTTGCAACAAGACTGTCAAGAATCTTCTCTCGTTGTCTTCCTCTATCCCTCCTTCCACAGATCTTTCCAGTGGTCACAACATGTTCCATTTTCCCTCTCCTTATAACATGGCCGAAAAAATGATGACTGTCTCCTTCTGATGTCTTTTATAAGTTGTCTTTGGGCTTTCGCCTCTTTCAAAACCTCTTGGCTGCTCTTTTTTGGCTGCCCAAGGTATTTTAAGCATTCTTCTGTAAAACCACATCTCTGAGGCCTCCAGAAATTGTTTGGCCTGCCTATCGATTGTCCATGATTTACAGCCATAAGTTAAAACTGGATGTATGTACCAAGCAAGAATTCTGTGTCTAACTCTCAATGACAAAGATATATTGCACAAGATGTTTATTTTATAAAATGCAATTTTTGCCTGTCCTATTCTGTTTCTTATCTCAGTAATGCATCTTCCATCTGATGTTATCCATGGGCCCAGATATTTAAATGTACTTGTCCCAAAATAACACCATTGACTTTTATTACACATTTAGGACTAATTCTTTTCTTTGATACCATCATTAATTCTGTCTTCCCATTATTCAAACAGAGGTCAATCTTCCACTTTTTACCACCACAATGTCTTTCATTTCCTGTAGTTCTTTCTCATTTGTTGCTATCAAGACTGTGTCATAAGCATGACACAGATTATTTATATTGTGCCCACCAACCACAATTCCGGGCATATCAATTCAAGATCTCATTTTATATTCGCTGTATAGTGAAAACAAATTAGGAGACAGTACACATCCTTGTCATACGCCCCGAACTATGCTCTGAAGTGTACCAAAACAGTTGTTAATTCTTATAGCTGCTGTTTGCTGCCAATATTTATTCTTTATTATTCGTAGATCTTTTCCATCAATGTTGAATTTTTTTAACAGTTTGATTACTTCTTCATGCTTCACACAGTCAAATGCTTTTGTATAGTCTATGAAGTATAAGTAAAAAACAGTCTTTACTTCTATAGCTCTTTCTGATAATGTCCTTAGGATGTATATGGCATTGTTTGTGCATGTTTCTTCCACAAATCCACATTGTTCATCGCTGATTTTTGGTTTAAATTTGTTTATTATTCTTCTCATAAATATTCTCAGTAAAATCCTAGTCATGTGACTCATAAGAATGATTGTGCGTTGGTCTCCACATTTTAAAGTGCCTGGCAGAGCTATAAATATGGATTTTAAAAGGTCATTTTGAAAATACCCACTGTTATAAATATAATTTTAAAGTTTAGTTATTATTTCAATTCAAAAATCTCCCAGTGCTTCAGTTTCTTCCAGTGAGATGTTGTCTGGCCCGGGTGCTTTTCCTTTTTTCATATGATGCAATGCATCCTCAACTTCTGCAGTCATTATTGGTGGACCATCAGTGTTAGTCAGCAATTCTACATCTGGTCATTATCATACAATTTCCCTATATACTCTGTCCATCTGTTAAAAATATTACTATGTCCCCTTAATAAGTCACCATCTTTTGATTTTAAACATCAGGTGCTGTTACGTGTCATCTTTCCTGTTAAAATGTTTATCTGTTGGTACATGGAATGTGAGTCTTTCCTATGATTTTCCCCAACCTCTGTACAAATCTGACTCAGCCAGGCTTCTTTAGCCATTTTGCATTTGTCACTATTTCTTGTTGTATTCTAGAGTATTCATTCCTCTTTATAATTCTTTTTCTTTATTCTTTCATCCATCAACTGCAGAATTTCGGTTGACATCCATTTCTTTTTTTCAACTCTATGGGTTGGTGGGATTGTCTCTTTTGATGTCTGCTGAATTGACTCATGCAACATATCCCACTTTTCATCAATAGTCTCTATAATTCCAATTGCATTCTACCGAAAAATGAAATATTTAACTAAAAAACAAAAAGAGGATACTAAAAGGTATATTAGATAACAAAAAGAAATAGACACAAAAACCTAAATTGTCTTATTTATCAACTGCAGCAATTAATGACTCACTCCCACATGTTGCCCAGGAAAGCTGCATACTTTTCATAACTGTTATATTTATTTGTTTGCTGATGTAATGAAGGGTAGAGAACAGACAAAGATAGACAATTTGGTCCTCCAGGTTGGGGGTTGAAGCGCAGGGCCGACACTCCCACCTTAGTAAATTGTTATCTCGTCATGAAACACATATCTAAGCCTCGATTTCAGTTGGTTTTAAACGGGATGAAGCCTTATTACAGATTTTCAAAAACAGAGTCTTACGACAAATAATTGGACCCATGAAAGATGCAAACAGTGGGGAATGGAGAGTGAGAAGCAACTACAAAATTCACATAATCTGTTTAAATCACAACTGATCACTGGCTTCATGAGAGCTAATAGACTGAAATGGTTGGGGCATACTGAAAGAATGTCAGATGACAGAGAAGTAAAAACTGTATACACCAGGGAGATGAATGGTCGTAGACCATGAGGCAGACCAAGAAAACAATGGAGAGATGATAATATCTAGACAAACACTTAGTGTCACCAACTAGAAAGAGAGGGCCAACCAGAGAGATGAATGGAGGCGGGTGATATCTGCAGCAATGAACCTCAAGGGCTCAGAATGCTGAAAAAGAAGAAGAAGATGTAATCCCAAGCTTTTAATACTTTTTACCTCTGCACCACTTAGGTCAGTCCTTTTCTGAATTCTCTTACCATCTCCACTGATGCTGATTAAGATACTGAAGTATTTAAAGTGTGTGATATTTTCAACTTCCACTTTGATGACTGTAATTTTTAACTGAGTATATGGACATTACTTAAACATACTGTGCCCCCCCCCCCCCCAAAAAAAACCCCAAAACCTACAAAAAACAACCCCCCCCCCCCCAAAAAAAAAACAAAACTGACCTAGCATGATATTCAGATGTTTGAAAAAAGTAGTTTTATCCACCAGGCCAAACGGCTCGGCAGACAAACCACTGATTTACCTGCAACTGATAGATCCTTAAATGCTGTCACAGAACGGACCCCCTGGAGAGAGGAGTATAAGTTTCCAATACACATCAAGACTGAAGTGAAAGGGGTATTTGACAAGGAAGAACAAAACAGTGTGCAGCGCAAAACAGCCACCCTCAGTCTACTTGATGATGAATACCCGAAGAACCTTTGGGTCCGTGTTTACACAGATGGGTCAGCAGAAAGCGCAGTCAGAAACGGAGGTGCAGGAGTGTACATTGAGTATCCTAATAATACCAGGGATACAGCCAAATTACCAACGGGAAAGCACTGTCACAACTATGATGCAGAAGTTCAAGCCATCAAGATAGCGGTAGAGAAACTACTAAATATAGGGTATTTTTCACAACCAGTGGTATTCCTGACAGATGCAAAAGCAGTACTTCAGTCACTCCAGTCTGGAAAATTACCAAGCATACAGACACTATTATCCGAACTAGGCAACCGCTGTAAATTAGTAATGCAATGGATACCTTCCCACTGTGGAGTTCCCGGAAACGAAAAAGCTGATAAACTAGCTAAGGAAGGTGCAACTGAAGAACAACCTGACATACCAGTCTCTTATCAACAGAAGAAGAGAATGATCAAATCAATCAGAATGCCACCGAAACTGGCACAAGATGATTACCATATTATGGACAGACCAGAGCAAGTCATTATCCTTCGCCTTAGAACAGGGCACAATCGACTTCGCTCCCACATGTACAACAAATTTAAGATTGGCCAATCAGCCATGTGTACTTGTGGACTGGCACCTGAAACAACAGATCACATCCTTCAAGACTGTCCCAGATTCAACGCTTTCAGGCAAAACCTTTGGCCAAAAGAGACACTTGTGGAAGTCAAACTATACGGGCCGCTTAGTGAATTACAAAAGACAGTGAAATTCATACTAGAGACAGCTTTGCAGATATAGACAATTTATTTCTTGCGAACGAAAGAAGAAGAAGAAGATGTTTGAAATATAAGCCCTTCCCCAAAATATAAGCCCTTCCCCAAAATATAAGCCATTCTCTAAAAAATAAACCCTAGGTAAGATGGTCAGTCAGATGGATCAATATTGTTCGTTCCTTGAAATACTGATTGTACTAAACAAACAGATGTCTAGTGGGTTGTTGTTGGCATCTATGGCTTAGGCGTTATGGACGAGCTTCGTAATGCCGGGTTCGATCCTAGCTGCGGACCTTGCGCCCTGCATTAGTTTCGACAGTGGTATCGAGAGGCCGACCATCCAGAAAGCAATGACAAACAACTGTATGAAAATATGTCTAGAAAAACCACAACAGCCAAAAAATGCTAGGGTTGGTTTTGCAACGTTCTGTAAATGATAGGAAACAAACTTTATAGTGTGTTGACACACACATACATACACACATTCACACACATGTATACATTTAATTAGGGCACTTTTCCACACCTTCTGGCGCACTGGGTATATTGTGTTAGATCTATATTTTATAGACCAACTGACACTTGGTGGGTAATTGGGTCAGCATCACATAGGTCACCTTTACTTCCCAGGACTTTAACTGGTACCTATTTAAGGCTGAACTGACCTGATAGCCAAGGAATTTTCAAAGGAAAAAACAACTCCAGTTGAGTTATGATCTGAATACACGACTTTTGGATTTGAAGGCGAGCATCTAGCCACTAAACCATGAAAGCTCCCATACACACAACTCAGCAACACAAATATGTCACAAGTATGCCATAAATATGCCACAGACATGTCCCGAATATGTCACAGACATGTCACGAATGTGTCACAGACATGTCATGAATATGTCACAAAAATATCACAGACATGTCATAAATATGTCACAAAAATATCACAGATTTGTCATGAATATGTCACAAAAATATCACAGACATGTCATGAATATGTCACAAAAATATCACAGACATGTCACGAATATGTCACAAAAATATCACAGGTATGTCATGAATATGTCACAGACATGCCATAAATATGTCACAAAAATATCACGGATATGTCATGAATATGTCACAAACAAAACCTTGAACTGCAAGATGTCCTCGCCGTCCAGAAAGAGAGCCATCTGTTTCCAATCAAAGGAAGCCTGCTTCCTGTAGACGTCCAGAGGACCAGGACGGAAGTCTCTCAGAAACGGAAGGGTGCTGGTTCCATTCTTGACTTGGAAGTTGATATTAACGGCAGCAACTGCATCATCTTTTGACTGTGAGGTCATGCTGTGAGGTCAGTGATCTGTGCTGAATCAAACAAGTAGTAGAAATTCAGTCAGTTTTTATTTACGTGAGAAACTGTTAGTGCAATGGCTACATACGTGTCTGTCAGCCAGAAAGTCATGGGTTTCTTCTTAATCTCTACATGTGGGCCAGGGACAAAATCTGGAGTTCCTGAATGCCACCTTTCACATATGTGAAGCATTCTACTGCACGAGCCGAAATGTCATTTATGCCGTCAACCGCAAGTGATGTCACACGAAATACATCATCAAAATGGGTCTATGTCTGGGTGACAGGTTCAGATAACATCTTTTGGATGTGCAGAATGGTGCCCTAAAACCAGACCGTTGCACTTCAATTCTCAGGATCACCAAGGTGACCGCGACACGGCGGTGACGGCCATTATATCGCTAGCGTAGTTGGCTAAACCGGACTGCGCGGTGACCGGGTGACGAACTCCTTGTGGTCCGGGTCCATGCCCGGGGGTAGGCAGAAAAGCCACATTTCTCCCATATTTACGGTATTTATAATGGAATCAAGGCCAAAGGGTTGTGATATCCATAATACCGAGCCTAAGGGTTAACAACTCATGGCTTCTGGATACTAAAAAAAAAAAATCTCTAAAGAAGCTATAATTTGGGCACCTATAATGGCTAGACGAGTCAGGAATAAACTTGAGTCAAACGCCAGTAAGGATGGCGTGAAGAACAAGAAGAACAATTATATCTCCCACGACATTCCAAACGGCAAAACAGGAAGTGATTATTGGGGATCATCATCATCACAGCACTCCAGACAGGTCCATAGCTGCTCTGATGTCGTCCTCAAAATCTCCACAAGTGCAACCCAACAAATGACAATGGCTCTGAGCTGATTAATGAAACCTCTTGTATCTTTGATGAAACGGTGAACAGAGAAAGTAAAGAAGAAGATTATAAATACACAGCTTAGGCGCCTTAGGCATACAAAGAAGACGCCCACATTTTCCTTTGCTTCAGCAAATGATTCTGTCATCTACACAGTACACAGGATAGTTAACCTTTCCGTCGAAGATTAAACTGAGTATTAACACGAAGATATCGAGAAAAAACCCATCTGAGTACGATACCAGTACTAAATATTAAAATATACTTAAGTAATTACGAAGAAATAAATGAAATATTGTTAATAATTATTATATAATACTCAATACTAACTCAATTTTGCGGAATATAATAATCAAATTAAAACACCAGGGGTTTATTCAGGAAGAATACTGCCTTACCTGAAACGATCTGTGATATGGTTTAGAGATCCGGGAGGCGGTATTCAATGAAAAGGCGACAAACAAACAACCACTAGTCGTCTGCAGGGTCCATTGTTTGATTGTTTGGGCCCAGGAGTCAAAGTCCCCGTCTGTTTGCTGCCTTCAACCAGAGTTATCTTCAGAGTCGCTAGAGTTATGTCCCATCAAGTGGGCGTCGCCGAGGACAATAACATTGATTACGTTTAATTTTAAGATAATAAAGAAAAGAGATTCCACTATATTGCACATGGTTCGATCCTATTTAGCCTGGCCTCTCCACTGACTGCTAGCCCCTCTATCGAGGACGCACAGAATACGAACACCTTAGCTCCCGGCGACGATCTCCAGAGGGCTTCGTAAAAACTGTACTAGTGAGCTGAAAGACGAAGAGAATTAATTGACTACAATTCTCGAACTACGGCCGGTTTCATTTTCTAAAGCCCAGCTACGTCTGGAACTTCGGGTGACGCCATGGTGTAGCAAATAGACGCTCTCTGACGGACTGGAAGGTCGTAGGTTCAGGTGTGACGGAACCTGACTTTCTTCGTGTGCAAACATGACCTTGGCTTATTTGGAAAGCGAAGGAGATGGGGTTTTATAGACGAATGATGAAAATACCATAGACAGATAAAAAGAGTAATGAGGATGTCTTGAAAAAAAAATGACTCACAAAGAGAACTGGAAGGTCGTAGGTTCAGGTGTGACGGAACCTGACTTTCTTCGTGTGCAAACATGACCTTGGCTTATTTGGAAAGCGAAGGAGATGGGGTTTTATAGACGAATGATGAAAATACCATAGACAGATAAAAAGAGTAATGAGGATGTCTTGAAAAAAACTGACTCATAAAGAGAACTGATCGAACACATTATTGGTCATGTGATAAGAAGGAGAAAACTGGAGCACATCGTGATGGCAGTGAAGCTGTAGGAGAGGAGAGGCAGAGGGAGACCGAGAAAACAGATGCTGCACGGTTTGACATCATGACGTGGAGGATTATCTATGTCAAAGCTGTTTGAAAGTAAACGAGACAAAAGGTTGTAGACATACATGACTACCAACGCCACACGGCACGGACTTTAAGAAGAAGAAGACCCTGTCTCCAGGTCGACCCAGCCTTAAATGGGTACCCGGTAAAGTTCTGCAAAGTAAAGGCAGCCGGTGTCATGCTGACCACATCAACCACCGAGTGCCAGTTGGTCTATAAAATACAGGTCTAGCCCTGTATGCCAAATTCGCATGAAATCGTCGAAATGATCCTTTTGATTCAGGGAACTTATTAGAGCTGACTAATACTAGAACGCCACAAAAGGAGAAGATGGACAACCAAAGAGATCACAAATGAGGACAATATCTCACTGTCAGAAGACAGTACAACATTCCCCCCGGAAGAAAACCAGCAGACGGGAAGCATTCACAATTACACATTGTAGTATAGCACCCATAAGGCAGGGAGGTGGGCACGAAAAACGGAAACATAGGACCAATATGTGGGACCCAGACATGATCGCTGTTGCTGTTGTTACCGCTGCTGCTACTGCTGCTGCTGCTATTACTGCTGCTATTACTGCTGCTGTTGTTACCGCGACTACTTCTGCTGCTGCTATTACTGCAGCTGCTGCCACTACTGTTGCTGTTGTTACCGCTGCTGCTGCTGCTGCTGCTACTGCTGCTGCTGCTGCTGCTACTACTGCTGCTGTTGTTGTTACCGCGACTACTTTTGCTGCTGCTATTACTGCTGCCACTACTGCTGCTGTTGTTACCACTGCTGCTACTGCTGCTGTTGCTACTACAGTCGAGTCTGGATAAGTAGAAGTCGCAGGGACCTAATAAAATGCTTCCACTTATCATAATTTCTACTTATCCAGACAGCAAACACAACAGAGAAAATTGCCGGGACTAAGCTGGTCATGTCGACTTAACCGAAATTCGACTTATCCGAGTTCGACTTAAGTGGACTCGATTGTACTACTACTGCTGCTGTTGCTAATACTGCTACTTGTACTACTATTACTACTGCCGCTGCTTCTGCTGCTACGACTACTGCCGTTGCTATAATAATAATAATAATAATAAAAATAATAATAATAATAATAATAATAATATAAAAATAATAATAGTAATAATAATAATAATAATAATAAAAATAATAATAATATGCCATAAACAATAAACAAAAAAATCAAAAGATTGCGAAGAAGAATTGCTAATAAACATCCATGTCGCTTCATTTTTACGTTTAAGTGACCAGTCATTCATTTCATCTAGAAATTAAACATGAACTCGTTCAAAAGAACCCCAAAACAAAAAGTTGGCTATTTAACATTTTAAACTGCAGAATAATAAACAACATTAGCCCATGACAATATTACAATTTGTAATGTCTTTGTTTACAAAATTCGCCGAAACTTTTTTAAAATAAGTTTTTCCTTTGTCATGAAAATACAATTGGTATGCCAGATGGCACCGTCAAAGTAAAATCATTTTGATATGATGACTGGCGGCAATGACAACATCATAAATACGATTAAGAAAGGCAATCAATTCTTCGCTGAAAGACATTTTTTTTTACAAGAAAAATGAAACGTTTTGGAGGGAAGACAAAAAGCAGGTTATTTTCTGTTTAGTGACCACATCACACGAGATTTAGGGACATCCTATATTATAGGGGGGTTAGGGTTAGTGTTAGATTATTGGCGATTACTACTAACCCTAACCCCCTATAATATCGAATTTCTATGATGTGGTCTTCTTCTTCTCCTTCTTCCACCTTGTACCTCAGTGAAATGTCGGGTGGGGGTGTAACGTTCGTTATGAGCTCTGCCAAGAGCACTGTTAAGACTGATGTTCATTTCTGTAAGGCTGTTTTTAATGCCATCACTCCATATTTTTCGAGGTCGCTAAACAGAAAATAATAAAAAATCAACATATATGACTTAGTTGAACAGGCAGTTACTTTTAAGACTTTTTGATTTTAAAAAATATCAGTTGTAAATTGATTTATGTGCTTGCCTAATTTAGCTTAGTTGTTACTGCTTTCTCTTTTTGCGGGCACGGCCTTAACTCCAGAGGAAACTTTTGGTTGTTTGTTCACTTTTGATCTTGTTTCAGAACTTGAGTTTTGCATGCATATCCATTTTACAGGTTTGGCTTATTTATATGCAGACTGTAACGTTCCTTGCCTCTCAGGAAGATGTATTGCAACGTCGAAGGAAATACACTTAATTAGTTAAGATATGCCATGCGAGAATATAGGAAATTGAATAGTTTGATAGAATCCTTAACAGGACACACGCTGAGAGTTAGTTGGATTATCTTCACAGCACTCGGAAACATTCACAGGTGTTCAGATTCTCCTCTCAACATATTTATCAGCGACGCGCGGCTAATAGTGCCAGTCCTATGTTGGTTGACAAGACTTCTGTGTGTCCGGTGTGCTTCTCATGCTTGGCTGTGCCGATCATAAGAGTGCATGGGCATTTACAGCTCGCTCTTCAGGCAGAACAGTCAAAAAGCCAACAGTGCCTTCTCAGTAACTATCAGCAGCATGACTGCGTTGACGGCAGCAGGATTCTGCTCCCGACAACTCTTATCAAGCTTCACGACACAGGGGAATGTGAGATTGGTCGCTTTAGACGCTGATATCCATTCCTCACCTGGATGGATATTTGTAGGGCTGCAAACCTGCACGATGTCATCCTCTGCCCTACCCAGCTATGATTTGCCCCTTTTAAGTCTATTCTTGTGGAGCTTCTGAGGAGGAGATAGTCTGGTAGTCTGGTAATCTTAGTTTCAGCGTCATAGCAAACGGGTCACCTCATCTTTGCTCCTCTCCTGTGCCAACGAAGAACATGCAGAATGTTTATCACAGTCCCTTGTGGGAAGATTGACAGACTGCTGTCTCAGCATATCTAGCATACACACGCATTAAAAGCATACGGTAGCCATCCGAAGTGCTAACACAAGCAGTCCGACATTAGAAATGCAGTTCATCATTGATGGTAGCAGAAGTCACCAACAGATCAGCAGTTGCCCACTCGATCAATTTTAATCACATACGAGCACCACCAACATTGCGACGACAGTCATCTCGCCATTTTTTGAATCTACATTTCACACACCATGTTGGCCACAGTCGAAAAAAACAACAATACAAATGAAATCCGCAGCTCACAGTGTCACACCATGCAATCAACTCAGAAGATAGGCGACGAAACTATATCCAGTCTACAAATGGAGCAAAAATGCATCGGCCACCGTCCGACAGAAGCAAAAAATGTGCCCCGGCTCCAAACAGTGCCCCTGTCTAGCGTCCATTTAGACCGGAGGGAGGAGATAGGAGCACCTATGGATCTGTCCGGAATGCTGTGATGATAATCCTTTCTAATCACCAATTACTAATTACTGTTAAGTCTATTGCCCTTTTTCCCGAAGAGCCCTCCAGATCTTGATCCTGTAGTTCATGGTAGGGAAATCAAGAAGGTACCTCATTGCTACACATGACGTGTTTCCAGTGCACCCCAGAATAATGCGCATTGCTTCGTTTCGCACCTTCTCAAGTCTTTCAATCTGGGTATGGCTGACGGTGTGGATGGTTAGAGCATATTCGATGGGAGAAAGTACAAGTCCATTGAACAGAAGCAGAAGCAGTCCCTGCTCAGTATTAGCGGTAACCAGGACCCTCATTGCCTGTTTTTGCTATAACATGGTCAACATGTTCTTTGAAAGATAGGCTGCGATCAAACCTCACTAGAGATATGTCATCAGATATGTTCTCGTCAACATTTTCTCGCTACTTTCTACCGCTGGTAAGTCTGTCTTCACTATGTGCGTGTTCAAGGAGAACCACGTTACTGAGGCATTCGAAGGGTTGACATGAGCATTAGAATCTACACACCAGGAGGAGATGCGATCAAATTCACTCTGCATTGAAGTGGCAATCTCTTGACGATTTCTTCCATGTCGGTATACCTAGACGTCATCAGCAAATAACAAAGTATCTCTTCCATGTCGGTATACCAAGACGTCATCAGCAAATGACAAAGTCCTGCCACTCCAGTGCAACTGCTGCTCAGTTATCAGCACTGTGTACATATTGAATAGAACTGAGGACAGCGGAGAACCTTGAGGTAATGCTGGACTGATGGTTATCGGTTCTGGGGACCAACAACCACACTTGAGTATCACCCGTCCCTGAAACAGTGCTACGGCTACCCAGTGGGCGATGTAGGGAGATACTTGCAGTTGGAGAAGTATGTGCACCAAGTTTTCAAATGGTACTCTGTTGTATGCATCCTCTAAGCCTAGTGCAGAACATGTCTTTTCTCTAATTTGAAAACTTTTATGGACTTCACAGGTGAAGACTGCTGTATTATGCCATGTCTCTTTGCTACATCTGTATCCCCCAAGTGTGGATAGTAACCTGTCCTGCTTTTCCCAGTCATCAGTGAGTCTATGTGCTACAGTTTTCTCCAGAGGCTTGCCCTTAGTGTTCTGCATGGTAACAATTATGTTGCCACTGATCTTGGAATGACCTTTATTTGGTTTTGGTAACGGCAGTAGGTAGCTGTGTAGCCACTCCTCTCTGATTTGACCACTTCTGATGCTGACCTTGAACTCTCCTGCCAGCTCTGACATATCGTCCTCTGACATCTGCAGCATATTAGCATACGGGATGACGTCGGGGCCTGGTGAGGTGTTGGGAGATTTCTCAAGTGTTGTACGTATGGTCTCAGTTGTAATACTGAAATCGTCACTTAGCTCTGCCTTTTCACACAACTCTGAAAGTGTTGACTCAACTCTCAGTCTGGCTGCCTCATTTTTCTGGTCGATCTGGACCAAGCTGTGTTGAAGGAGAGCCTGCCCTTTATCTGAATAAGATTTCTGCCATGTCAGATCTGTGCTTTGAAATTTTGGAATACCCCGACGTCGTGTGCTGCCATTTATCGTCCTATGAAGTCGCCTTAATGTGGCAAGAGACCCTTCAGTGCACACATTCTTACAGTAATCATCCAATTTCTCATTCTTTTCCTGCTTTGCGTTACGCTCCGAAAATTACATTACACATACAACATCCTTCGTTCTAACGGACAAAAAAGGTGTCCAGCCCACTTGTCTGTTTACGACACACTGGGCGTTGAGAAAACCTGAGGGCAATATAACTAGAATGTCTTTGCACTGGAACCCACCAGGCTTCAAAAATAAAGGAGGCATAAAAACGCATAAAGAAGTGAGCTAGAGAGTGAAGAACAGATGGCGAGGACTCCATGAGATAGCGAAGTATAGAAAGACTTGGCGTGAGTTGGTTGAGGGTCAATGCTCCATTGGGGGCTAGAAAGACAGAAGAAGAATATGGTATGCTTTTTAATTCAGCAGTGGATCTATTCTTTTACCCATCAAAGCGAGGCTTCGAAATCCACACGGGGAACTGTTTTTGTAATGCGCATCTGACGAGATCCAGCGAAATATGCCAGGCAATACATTGTGCAGTCTATTATTTGTGCCTTCTTTCTTCAAATTTTTCAAAAGGGGAAAGATTGCTTTGAATATGAGGCAGCCGACGGAGAGAATTGAGATGACGGCAAATGAGACAGAGGAAATGTTAAATTTAAAAGAATCACTCAATTGGGCAATGAAAACGGACGGCTGGGCTGCAGCTGGCATAAGAAGTGGGAGGTTGATGCATGGCGAGACGACTCTATATTCCTTCTTTATTTTTTGCAGTCAACGTTTGCTTTGCTTATGTTCACGCGTCGGTCACAAACAAGACGATCGGTTTGGGGTCTTTACCGATGATCCCAGTGGGATCTCCGTGGCGAAGCAGTCAAGCTGTCTGCCTCGCGCTCTGAAGGTGTTGGGTTTGTTTCATGGTTGCGTCAATCTGTTCAAAAGTGCAATTTTTTTTTCTCCAAATAGAGATCTATAGGACCATCACAGGAGCTACGATATTCGTGATTTGTGCGACGTGCTCGACAGACAGCTCTCTGGCTAGGGGGATTGGGGGGGGGGGGTGGGTAGAGAGAGAGAGAGTATTAGGGAATAAAATCCGGTGCAATGGAGTCGACCCTTTGAACTTTAACATTTTAACTTTCACCGATACGAATTCATATTGAAGGGTCACTTTGTTGTTGTTGCTCAGATGTCATCCCTATGACTGAAACATAATGCCATTCTTACAAGACTTTCTACAGCTTTTGACTCCCTGGAATGTATTTAGTTCTCTCCCACAGCTCCTCATCAGCGATACCTTTGTAGTTCCTTCTATTCATCACAGGCATCAATTAATTAATGTTTGTAGTTTATTAGTAATTGTTTTAGTTCTTTCCCGCTATTTTGCACAGTGCAATAGTCAATTTGACACGAGAGCTAGATATTTCTAGTTTGGTCTTGGTTTTTAAATGCCTTTAATTTGTCCAAGGGTTTCCATTTGTATATGTATTTTAATATCGCGGTCAGTTCCCAAATCTTAACCTACATTATTACCAGCTGACCAACTGGCAAGTAATGAACCAGTGCAAACGGGAAGAAGCATGGACAGAGCTGATATCATCAAACCTGGAAGGACTATTTTGGGGAGCAATGTTAAACCTATGACGCTTACAGGATTACGTGACCCAGGAGTAAAGATTGGCGAAGCCCGTCTATGCCGTCTTCAGGGCAAGGAGAGGGGATTCTATAACCAAGTCCTCATTGGAACAATCAGTAGAGGTAGTTTGGTGTGGCTGCTGTATAGGAGACCTGGGCACGCATGGAGTACCCAGTTTGCGAAGACGTCGATTGTGATAACATAACATAAAATAACATACTGCCTATATAGGTGTCTGGCTCCATGTCTTGTTGTGGAATATCTTCTTTCTTCTGTCTTCCTTCATTCTTCTTTCTACTTCTGCTTCTGCTGCTTCTTCTTCTTTTTCTTGTTTTTCTTCGTCTTCATCTTCTTCTTGTTATTTTTGTTCTTGTTCTTGTTCTTGTTCTTGTTCTTGTTCTTGTTCTTCTTCTTCTTCTTCTTCTTCTTCTTCTTCTTCTTCTTCTTTTCCACATTGTACCTCAGCGAAGTGTCTGGGGTGAGATATAACATTCGTTGTTGAACTCTGTCAAAAGCACTATTAAGATTGATGTTCATTTCTGTAAGGCTGTTCTTAATGCCATCACCTTATCTTTTCCGAGGTCTTCCGCTTGCTCTATACCCGTTGTAACGTTTCAGTGTGGCTGGCTGTGGTAGATAGTACCAGGGCATTCTTGTTAGGTGTCCAAACCATTTCATTTGTTGTTCTGTGATGACCTGTAAGACTGGCTTTACTCCTAGCATTTATTTGATTTCGTGATTTCAGTGGGATTTCAGCAATGAGAAAGTGAATTATTCGTTGAATGGTATCTTCTCATGATCTTTGTCCTAACTTTACACATTTTTCTGCGGGGATTTTTATCGTGGTATGGGACGTCGCAGGTCGACCCAGCCTCAAATGGGTACCAGGATGGGCTGTCCTGTGAAAGTAAAGACGGCCGGCGTAATGCTGACCATATTACCCACCGAGTGCTGATTAGTCTGTAAAAATATGGGTGCTCTTCCCATTTGCCCGATGCGCCTTAGGGCGTGTAAAAGGATCTTTACTTTACTTTAAAAAAAAAAAAAAAACATTTTTAGACCAAAGGGTTGGGATTTCTCAACAAGTCTGCTTAATTTATCTTGCGTCTGATTTCGATATTGTGATAGGACAGAATTATCGAGGGTTGACTTGAGTTGAGTTAAGTTGAGTTAAGCACTCTGGGCATTTCCATGCATGCTCTGTCCTCATCTTCAACAAGCCGGCGCAGAGTTCCAATACTGTTGGTACCGGTCACAATTTGGTTATATACACAATCTGGTTATATGTCCGTCTTGCCTTACCTCTGAGTGTAGTTGGCCGACCAGACACTCTGGTTACACCCAGATGCCGCCTTCTCTCCGTGACATAATAATCTTATATCTCTACTGATTCTGTTGCTTGTTCCCAAAGGGCCTTGACCACATCTGCCTTGTCTTGTATCAAATCACCACCCAGTGGTGCAGATCCAGTCAATATGTCTGCCTGTTCATTACCCACCACGCCGGCATACATGGAGAAAAGATCCAAAGCATGCTCACCACCCGTGACCTTTCCAGTGAAGCTTGCCACTCTGCTCGAAGCATCATTTCTTCACTTTTCTCGGCATGCTTTCAGAGTCTGTTAAATTACGACAGGTGTATGCATGTTGTTCTCTAGCCACCGGAGAGCTGCAGTTACCACCTCCACCTCCATTCTCATGCTAGATGTTGTGATATCGTATGCTAGGCTGTCTTACACTAAAGATTTTCCACTGGCTTTTGCTGTAAGGTTTCAAAAGGCGGCATAATTTAGAGAAAGTAAAAGGCTCAATGTTTTAATTTATTGTTTCCCCTTTTCCAGCCACGGACAAATTGAGGCAGAACATTATGCAGCTCTAGGTTTGCCCAGGACGGTTATTCTCCTCAGCTTAGACTTAAGTGGCAGGGGGTCAGCCGTTTTATACATTTTCTGGGCTCAAAGGGCTTAAGCATTGTTTAAGCGTATAATAATAGTAAACGACATAGTATCAGACTGTATCAGGGTCATTCAACGAAGTTTACTCAGGGATCGTTGAAGGCCATAGATCTTAGCCCTCAGCGTAGAAAGACCAGTACAATCGGCAGGCGATTCGCAGACCTATTCCTAAGCTTCTGTGGGCAAGATTTTGCTCGCAGTCAGCCAGCTGAATAGCCCAGCTGAATGTACTGATATCTCTGGCGGATGTCGTATGCATTTGATGCCTGTGTAAGCTGATGGAGTTTGTCAGGACTGCTGTCTTTGTGACGTTTCCCAGTGGACAGCGATAGACACAAGGCGTGGTTCTCACTGGCACAGGAAGGGAGCAATTTTGGGGAAAAGGGCCGGGTTAGCGCAGTCAATAAGAGGCTCGCTTTCAAATCCAGCTGCTACTCGCTGGAGCCCACGGTCGGTGTTTGAAACCGGGCGGTTCTCGGGGTTTACCCAGCCTCTAGGTAATTGGTACCAGAGTGACACTCTGGGGTAAATGGAGGAACGTCGCTGTAGCTACGGAGTTACGTGCGGACGGTAACACAGGCGGACAATTCTTATCAGCTGTCCATATTGGTGGCAGAATACTTATGGTTTATAACCGTGTGCAATGACGCTGGTTCACATCTCCCTACTTTACCTTTAATTTTGGGGTGACCCACCTGCGATGATGTTGGGAGCTTGACCGATAGCCTGAATAAAAATGATGATGATGATGATAATAATAATTTGTTTATTTATCATTTTTAGGGTTCACCAGCTGTTAACTCTGGTTGAAAGTTATAGTTGTTCGTCCACTTCTAGACTTTAGCCTTGTTCCATAACGCGAATTTTGAGTGCATATCTGTTTTACAAGATCTGCTTATTTTTATGCAGACTGTTGGTTTCTCAGTGCTAAGGCAGATGTGCTCCGACTTCGGTGGATATAATAACAATAGTAATTAGGGATGTACCGAATATTCGCTTCGTATTCGCTTCGGGGCAGAATAGTAAACCTAATAACTATTCGGTATTCGGCCGAATAGTTGCGGTCGGGCCGAATACGAATAGTGGTTACCTTACACCCGTTTCTGGACTGGTGGAAAATGAACATATCAAGATTTCCCACCTTGGTTCATACTGTCAAGCGTTATCTTTGTGCACCACCTACGAGCGTACCAAGTGAACGTCTGTTCAGTACAGCTGGAAATACCTTCAGTGAGACAAGAAGCTGCCTTAATGCTGACAACATGGCTGTCAGTGACAGTTTGCAAGTTTAGTTACTTGTTATAAAACTAAGAATACTTTCATTCCTAGGTATTAGTTACCACAGATTGACTGACTGAAGGATGCAAAACATGAAATGTTTTTAAATGTTTACTATTCTGTACTACATTTTATGAAGTACAATTTCAGCATTTTGACATTATGGAAGTTTTTTTTTTAAAGATCTATTTTATACACTATTCGAAAGTGGAAGAATGGGCCCCAGTTTGAATAGCGGGAAGATAGAAGTAATGGTGGTATCAAAGAAAATAATTATTTCTAAATGCGTTATAAAAGTCAATGGTTTTATTTTGGGACAAGTACAGAAATTTGAGTATCTGGTTACATGGATAACATCAGATGGAAATTACATTACTGAAATAAGAAACAGAATAGGACAGGCAAAAACGGCATTTTATAAAATGAAGAACATCTTATGCAATATAACTTTGTCATTGAAGGTTAGAAAAAGAATTCTTGCTTGTTACATACATCCAGTTTTAACATATGGCTGTGAGTCCTGGTCAATCGGTAGGCAGGCCAAACAATTTCTTGAGGCCTTAGAGATGTGGTTTTACAGAACAATGCTTAAAATACCTTAGTGGTGTCAGCACACGAACTAATACATGCTGCAGGAGATCGCAGATTGTGGCAAGGCATAATCGCCCATGCCAGTCGGCAAAGCACATGATGATGATGATTTACTATTCGTATTCGGCCGAATAGTTGGTCCAGCTATTCGTATTCGGCCGAACAGTGAAAATCACTATTCGGTACAGCCCTAATAGTAATAATAAAAATCGTTCATTCCCATTTCTGTTTGCCACTATGTGCCATATAAGGCTCACGGTATATTTGTCTATTCCGCTCTATCCTGTGCAATCCGTTTAATATCATGGATGGAATCTAGTTCAGCAGCCTTGGCCTCTCCTATGAACATTCGCCTTAGAGTTTCTCTTTGTACGTCCTCATTTCCCCAATCCCTGTATGTCCTATTTAACTGCCTGTTTGTGTGATTCTGTGTCATCGCTTCCCATCATGTATCCAGTATAGCACCATCTTCTCTGTTGAAACTAGTGACTGCCTTGACATTTCTCTTATTTCTTTACTCCCCTTGAATTCATCTTATAATAATGCCCTGAATGAAGAGTGGGAATAATAGTATAATAAAAATAATATAAAATTTATGAACAAATGTCGATACATGTTCTAGGGAAGAGACGATATGGGGTAAAACTAACGTTAATCTCCCCACGGACCGCCCATACATCCCCTAGCTCAGTTCTGATTGGTAGTTTCTGAACCTGTCACTTTAGCACAAGGTTACAGATGTGTTACGCAATGCTGTTGATATCGCGTGTTGTATATTTCAGCAAGCCAGCTCTTTTAACACTCCCAAAACATGGACAAACTGGGTCTAACACAGAACCCCCAGAGAGTGCTGCAACCTATGTCACAGGCATTATCTTTCTCGGAAAAAACCCCCCGTAAATGTAAGACAACCCAGAAAGCATAAAGGGAGCAACACACCCGTAACCTGCACGAAAGTAGACCAGCCCAACAAAATTGTGAATGAAACGTGACCTACTTTGTTTGGGGAGATTAACTTAAACCTAACCCGAAATGGATTTTGGGGTTGGGGGGAGAGGGTAGGGGCGATATGGATGTTGGAGTTGGGGGGGGGGGGGGGGGTTTGGGGTGAGTGTAAGATACCTGAACCAATAGGTTTAGCCTCTGCTACATATTCAATTGCCTGTCTGGTTAGAAATCAAACAGTCTGGTTTTTTCCTGTCCTTTACAGTCCATCTATTTGACAGTCCTCCCCCTTTTCTAACTCTCAGTCTGTTTGCAAGTCTGTCTTACCTGAAACTTCTCTACTTGTAACTGTATCGATTGCCTAACTGCACTCACCGGATAGAATGTGCACACCATTACTGCGCTTTGAAGGACAGTCGGGCTTTTTTGTGTGTCAGCGATCAAACCCAGTTTTGTGGGCCAAATTTGAGCTCTCACTCGAAAATTGCACGTCATCGGCGGTCAATGCCCTAGTGTCGGCGGCTGCCGGGTTGGCTTCCTCAAAGTACTGTGATTTGGTCTTATGTATTCTGGTTGTCTTTTTTGGCCTGCAACTATTATTGTTAACGAATCGTAGGACGGAAAAAAGGAGGGGGGGGGGGGGGCGCGAAAGAGCAGTAGCATGAGCAGTAGTAGTATGAGCAGCAAAAGAAGAAAAAGCAGAACAACAAGAAAAGGAAGGATGAGGACAAGCAGTGGACGTAAAAGATGAAAAAGCAGAGGGAGAGTAGCAGAAGAAGAGCACGATGACGACGGGCGAAGAAGAAAGAAGAAGGAGAAGAAGAAGAAAAAGAAGAAGAAGAAGAAGAAGAAGAAGAAGAAGAAGAAGAAGAAGAAGAAGAAGAAGAAGAAGAAGAAGAAGAAGAAGAAGAAGGAGGAGGAGGAGGAGGAGAAGAAGAAGAAGAAGAAGAAGAAGGAGGAGGAGGAGGAGGAGGAGGAGGAGAAGAAGAAGAAGAAGAAGAAGAAGAAGAAGAGAAAGAAGGGGAAGAAGAATGAATTAAGCGCAGAAGCAACAGAAGAAGACGAACAAATTGAGAATGAGCAGGAGTAGAAGGAGAAGAAGAAGCCAAGCGAAGAAGAAAAAGAAGAAGAAGAAGAAGAAGAAGAAGAAGAAGAAGAAGAAGAAGAAGAAGAAGAAGAAGAAGAAGAAGAAGAAGAAGAAGAAGAAGAAGAAGAAGAAGAAGAAGAAAAAGAAGAAGAAGAAGAAGAAGAAGAAGAAGAAGAAGAAGAAAAAGAAGCAGTCACAAATGTAGTAAAATGCTAGCAGTAGCAGTTAAAAAAAAAATAGAAAAAAAAAGAAGAAATAATTAAGAAGCGAGCGAGAGAAATCTTGAAAGAAATATTTGAAAAAAAAAAAAAAAAAAACCAGATTCGCAATATCAATATGACATTTCACAGAAAGTGACGCTTTTGATGAGATAATGGAAGAAATTCATATAATTTTTGTAAACAGAAGCTTAAGATGAGTGAATTTTGATAATACTGACCAAGTGCAGAAAATAAAATGTCCGCCACATCCGGGAAGCGATGGCCTGAACAAATATCTCCGGAAGTTGTTACGCCAAGCTTCCGGTCAGCGGAAGGCAAAGATTACTCGGACATGTCCCAAATGACATCTAATTAAAACATGCGAACAGTAAACAGAGTTAAATATTCTTCTAAAATTTACTGAAGCGAACAAGAAGTGTGCTTAAAGTTTTAATCGTAAACAGTTTGTACTGATAGTTGTTTTTTCTTCTCTTTTAAAACTGATTTGTTGCAAAAGTACACATGCCCCCCAGCATGCATCATTGGTACAGCAAGAGTAACGTCCAGGGCTGCTAATGTGATTTTTTGTTGTTGAAAATCCCAGCTTAGCAAAACAAAAACCCAAGCAATGCATAGATAAAAAAAAAAAAAAAAACCCAGATTGTAAAAATGTACAAAATGTACAGTTACGAAACAAAACAGTTACCACTTGTATATAAGGATATATTTGAAAAAAAAAAAAAACCCAGATTTCCCTAAGGCGTCAAATAAAAACCCAGATCTGGTGAAAAAACCCCAGCATTTGTAGCGCTGATAACGTCACGACATTGTTTCAGCTAGCGGTTTTGTTTTTGTTGTTTGACGTCAACTGTTGGCAAATCTGTCCTGTGGTTAATGGACCAGGAACCATTCATTGGCTCCCGTCAGATTACCAAAATCCAATCGGAACTCGGCAGGTAATGTGGTCAACATGCTACCGACCTCCTTTACTTCTCACGACAATACCCGACGCCCAGTGTAGGCCGGGCCAACCTACAAGGTGGACTCGAACTCAAGACCTCTGGGTCGCGAGGCGAGGTATGGACATTATGTTACCGCGTCATGCATAAAGGAGAATATGTTATCGACATCGAATACTTTAATGTGTGTGGGTTTTAGATCAAAACGTAATTTTTATGTAGTTTCTTCTTTCCTCGTCCTTTCATTCTCACTTCTGATAAGCCTAATACTTTAACATTATATTTCTCCATTAATTCGATCACTTGTTCTTCTTTATTGCCCCATCCACATATATTGATTGTCCCTACCCTGGTCTTAACCTTCTGCTGGCCTCTATTTACCCTTTTTCTAAAACATCTATTTTCATCTTGGGCATTTCTTTTTGAACCGCTGAATCCTCCGCCGACTTGCCGGGCCTGTCGCGAATTCATCTTCAACTGAACAAGATAGTTTCAAGGAAAGACAGAATACAAAATCATGAAATCAGACGAATGCTAGGAATAAAGCCAGTCTTACAGGTCATCAAAGAACAACAAATGAAATGGTTTGGACACCTAACAAGAATGCCCTGGTACTATCTGCCACAGCGAGCCACACTCAAACGTTACAACGGGTATAAAGCGAGTGGAAGACCTCGGAAAATATGGAGTGATGGCATTAAGAACAGCGTTACAGAAATGAACATCAGTCTTAATAGTGCTCTTGACAGAGCTCATCAACGAACATTACATCTCCCCCCGACACTTCGATGAGGTACAAGGTGGAAGAGAAGAAGAAGAAGAAGAAGAAGAAGAAGAAGAAGAAGAAGAAGAAGAAGAAGAAGAAGAAGAAGAAGAAGAAGAAGGGTTTTAGATAACGTCGCCACTAAGCTAGAATTGTCCTAGTCTGACTCAGTGATACACTGCCCTATCGGGGATTCTGGGGGGACAAGGTTAGACCCCCTGCTCCCCAACAAGCATGTCGTAATAGCAGACTTATTCAGGTCTTCCTACGAAGTGGGAGTGTATCTGCCTAAAAGGCAAGAAACAACTGGTGTACATACCCTTGACACTTAGGTTCTGAAACAGGACTAAAGTCCGGAGATGGACTAACGACCAGAACTTTCTACCGGAGTTTACAGCTGGTGAACGCGAAGAAGAGAAAGATAATGTTATGTATTGGTATAACATCACACTTGACGTCACTGCGCATCGGGCATTCCCAAGCCTGCTCAGTCCTCCGATACACCAGCCACGCCGATGTACCTCCACTGATTGTTTCTATGAGAACTTGGTTGTAGGTTTGTTTGTTTGTTTGGTTCTTAATTTATAACGTACCCCAAACACGAAATCCCTGTGGGAAATCCACAGCTGACCTGACAGTCCATTATTTCAAGTTGTGGAAGTGTGCTGTTGTGTGGTGTCTTTCTTGAGTGTTCATCTAGTGTCTTCTAATGCTAACCCTAACCCTAACCCTAAACTTGGCTGTAGATAAATCGCGAGAAACCACAACCTGAACACCTTAGAATTTACTGGGAATGTCTCCCGTGACGTTGTCGTGACGTCAGGGGTAAGTTATAAATTAAGTACCGTTTGTTTTAGTATCCAGAAGCCATGAGTTGTTAACCCTTAGGCTCGGTATTATGGATATCGCAATCTTTCGGCCTTGATTCCATTCTAATTACCGTAAATCTGGGAGAAAATGTGGCTTTTCTGCCTACCCCCGGGAGTGAACCCGGACCACAAAGAGTTCGTCACCCGGTCACCGCCCAATCCGGTTTAGCCAGCTACGCTAGAGAGCCGGGCAACTTGGTTGTAATGTCTCCTATCTTGACCGCGAAGGCAGAATAAGCGAGCTTCAACACGATTTATTCCCAGGTCTCGTAATCGAATTGGCAAACTATCTACAGTTTTCAGTAACTACATTAAATGCCGCTGTTTGTGTTCTGACGGTGTCGAGTTGGTTTGTGTGTAGGATAGATATCATTGTCATTGAGCTGCCAACACCAACGAGCCGTTACCAGGCGATAAATAGCTCTGCTACAGGTTCTTTGCCTCTCAGGTAGATGTGCTCCGACTTTGAAGGATTTCCGCGATTAGTCGACTCCTACGACATGCTTGTTTGGGAGGGGGGCAGTGGGTCTATTCTTGTGTTCCACATAACGAAGCCCCGAAACCCACACGGACAACTTCTACAATGTGATGAAGATGGTTCTGATAAACCAATATTTAAAATATCTGAGCATTTAAAAAAAAAAAAAAAACCAACAGCTAAAAAATATGGAATTTCATGTTAATTTTTGTAATTTGTGTTAAAACATTTTCTTGTTTTCAGCGACGAACATTTTGCGCCCGAAAGCAGTCACTGCTATTTTCAAACTGGGAATTTAGCAGATATTGAAAAACTGCCTGGCCAGTCAATTTGAGAGAGTGGAAATAAGTAAATACTGGTTTATCTGGCATTCTGGATCTCTCAGGTCAACCCAGCTTAAAATGTGTCAATATCATGTCTCGGGAAGTAAAGGCGATCGGAGCGATGCTGACACATCATTCACCGAGTGTCGATCTGTCTAAACATGTGAGCCTAACATGATTTGCCAGATTGTCCTCTGCCATAAAAAAATCCTTTGCTTACCTACTTATACTAAAACGCAGTAATGGAATCTATACACTGAAAGACTTATTCAACGCGGGAAGATTAGACGTCTGGAAGATACTCAAGAATGAAAGGTTAAAAAAAACAAAAAAGAGGCGGACTTTTACAACTGGTACTATAAGTATGTCAACTCTTCGTTGGTCACTCTTTGACAGTGAGAAGTCACAAATAGATGATTACCGTCTCAAGAGATTCGCGCTGCGGGAAGTTACCAGAGGATCTGGCTGACGTTTAACACTTAAGGGAAAGGCGAGTAGGATGTACAATCTGACGGTTACTGGTGCCATCAGAATTGGAAACCTTCGCTTACTGCAGAATATGGGGACAGAGTGCTTATGTGAGTATCTCGAGTGCTGTGATGTCGATTGGTAATTCAAATTTCAACATTAGTTGGATACTGAAGAAGGGGACGAAGCACGTGTGGGAATGTCTCTAGTGCAGTGACGTCAATTCTTGATTCATTCATTCTTTCACTCATACGACGTCACAGCATTTAAGACATACATATCAGTCCTGACTCCACACTCAGCAGCCGACGGAAAGTCTTAAAACCTTTTTAAAAAAATCTTTTCTGTCCAGATTCGTGCAGACAGAAGGACATAGTTGTGATCCACGGCCTTCTCTATTTATTAGAAACGGTGTTGTTGTGAACCTGCTTTTGCCCTATTGAAACATAAATGTTATAACATTAATTAAATGTAGGCCCCGGGTCCCTGATGTTTTCCTTATGGCAGCTCTCCTAAATCCTGCAGTACGCCCACACCAGCCGCTGGAGACGACAAACGGTCGGTTGGCGTGACAGGATTTCTTTTTCTATTATTTGAAATAAATTGTTACAGCGTTGGAACCTGAGTTCAGACCAGAATAGAAGGAAAGCAGATGGCCGGGTATCAACAGGCTTTTGTTTGTTTTACTGGGTAAATAACGGGGAGGGGCAGGGTTTGCAACTGAGATGGGATGGTAGATTGGAGGGGGGGGGGGGTGTATTATGTGAGCTAACAGGGATAGTAAACGATATGATAGATGAGGTGAGATGAGTTTTCTATGTGATGTCAATGGAGAACTGTGTGACTTCTTGTGATGTGATGACAGAAGGCGGAAGCTTTTTTCCTCCTGACATAGCTTAGGAATAACATAAGTTTTTGTTTTCTTTTGTCGTCTTCAAGGAGTAAAAGACAGAAGAAGAAGAAAAAGTGGAAGCAGAAGTAGACGAAGGCAAAAAGGAAGAGGAGGAAAAGAAAGAGAAGAAGTGGTTGCAGCAGCAGCAGAAGAAGAAGGAAAAAGAAGAAGGAAAACGAAGAAGAAGAAGAAAGAAGAAGTGATTGTAGCAGCAGCAGCAGAAGAAGAAGGAGAAGAAGAAGAAGAAGAAGAAGAAGAAGAAGAAGAAGAAGAAGAAGAAGAAGAAGAAGAAGAAGAAGAAGAAGAAGAAGAAGAAGAAGAAGAAGAAGAGTAAGAAGAAGAACTAGTTGTGATTGTTGTTGTTGTTGTCGTCGTCGTAGTAGTAGTAGTGGAGGCGGAAGAGGGGAAAGAAGAAAAAGAAGAAGAAGAAGAAGAAGAAGAAGAAGAAGAAGAAGAAGAAGAAGAAGAAGAAGAAGAAGAAGGAAAAGAAGCAGCAGCAATATTAGTAGAAGTAGTAACAGCAGCAGCAGCAGCAGGATAAAGACAAGGAGGCGGAGAAGAAAAGAAAAATAAAGTAATCGATCAAGAGATTCGAGAAGACGGCAAAAGACAGGTTTGTGTATACTGTTTGAAGATCAGCTCCAACAGGAAACGAAGACGTAAGAAGGAAAACGAGACAGTGGTGCAAGAAGAGAAACATGATACAAATGTGTCTTAAAACGGAAGTTGTCCTGTTTTTGTTTTTAAACAGTAAAGATTATATTAACTACACGTATTGATAATTAATGAACAATTAACTTATTAGGGAAATACAAGAGTTAATTGAAGTAATTTTTGTAATGATGTTTTTGTTTTCCCGAGAACATGTCATCGCAACCTAGCAAGTTGGTCGACATTCTTTGAAAAATCAATCGAATAGTGGAGTTTTTAATTTTAGTTAAAAGACAGATTAACAGTTTGTGTGTGTGTTTTGTTCAACGGAGACTGACGTTTGACATATCCGTGAAGAAAGAAACAATAACACGAACAATGTAACAACTTGGAGTGATGGTAGAAGAAAACATAGGGATGGAGAGTGTAGAAAAAGGATGGGTGGCTGAAAATAAAATAGGGGAAGAGCGGAGTAAGGGTAAACAAAATAACATAATACAAAAGGAAGATGAGGAGTAGAGGAGAAATCAGGGAAATTGAAAAGGAAATCAGCATTTCTGAAGGGAAAGGTTAAGGAAGAAATTCAGTTGGAAAAAGGCTTTCTCCAGGCTAAATCTAAAACATATATTTTTCAGAATTAAGGTCTCTTTTTTAATGTGAAAAGCTCAGGGAAACTGTCACATAACATAACCACTGACCCTTTAGACTTGTGCTGGGGCATTGATGAAACAACCAGCACACAAAACCCGATATCTTTCTCTGTATTTCCCTTGTTGAACAAGTGTATGATAACTTACTCATGTCAACACCTTGATGCTATCATTCCACTTCTTCTTTGCCCAGCTTTTCTTCGACTACTCCCAACGCTCTTTGTAATCGAATTATGTCCAACCAAGCTAGCTTGTGACGTTTCAAAACAGCCAGAAGAAGCTCCTGATACTGCAAATTATCTTTACCTGTTTTTTTTTTTAAGCATTTGTTAGTTTTATGTTCTTAATAGCTACATAGCTAATTGGTACAATTCGTCTATAGCTTTTATGTTCGAAAACCTTAATCATCCTTTTTATTTCCACAGTGAGAGTCCAACTCTCACACCTGTATAAGAAAGTAAACAATACCAGTGATTTGTATGCATTGACTTTAACTCGATGCTGATTTTGCTTTTCCACATTGTATTCAGCTGAGACATCGCGGCTGTTGCCATATCAAGTCTTGTCTTGATCTCTTTGGTACAGCTGCCATCATTATATATGTGGGAACCGAGGTATTTGAAGGTTGTCACTTCGTGTTTTTTCTGTTTCCTTTATCTGTATGTTGATAGATACTTGACTGTCGCGGTCATTTCCCAGTATCTTGATTTTCTCGGCATTAAACTGACATATACAGGGGGTAATGAACAGGTAGACAGATTGGCTGGATCTGCACGGCGGGTTGTGAACTGATACATGACAAGGCAGATGTGGTCAAGGCCCTTCGGGATCAAGTAACGGAATCATATATATATATATATATATATATATATATATATATATATATATATATATATATATATATATATATATATATATATACCTTTGCTGCTACAGGGAAGATATACGAATGTAGCTACAGGGATGATATATATGTATGTTGCTACAAGGATGATACATACGTACATAGCTACAGGGAAGAAACACGTATGTTGCTACAGGGAAGAAACACGTATGTTGCTACAGGGATAATATATATATGTATGTTGCTGCATGGAAGAAACACGTATGTTGTTACAAGGAAGAAACACGTATGTTGTTACAGAGATGATATGTACGTGTGTTGCTACAGGTATGAAATATAGGCATGTTGCTTCAGGGGTGATATATACGTTTTAAAAGACGTATGTTGCTACAGGGAAGATACATACATATGTTGCTACAAAGAAGATACATACGTATATTGCTACAGGGATGATATATACGTATGTTGCTGCAGGGATAATAAATACTATGTTGCTACAGAGAAGATACATACGTATGTTGCTACAGGGAGATGTATACTTTCAAAATTCTGACCTTAATTTCCTTGCAGGCGCTTAACCAAAGACTTTCAAGGCTGCACCAAAATAATAAATTTTGTAAATCTAAATTGTCGACATAAACAGCGTATGACCTTGTAGCCGATTATTTCTAACTTCCGGTCATTAAACTTAACAACGGGAGATGACAGGAAATGACAAAAAAATCATCATAACCTGGCTTTCTCTCTCCTCCCCCCTCCCCCCCCCCCTCTTTAATCTCTCGCGTCACATCACTCATAATAGCCTTTAATGAGAAATATAAACAATACTAAACAGTGAGATAGAGAATCCCGCGACAAAATGAAAGCATCTGTGGATTAAAGATATTATAACCGTGTCTTTGATTAGCCCAAAACTCATCGCAGTCGGGGCAAAAAGAGAAGAAAGAGATAAAGAGCTTATGAATAACAAAGGGGAGAGACAAAGCGGCTGGTCGAGACCGCCACAGACAAGATACATTCAGGTTAAATCAACGAGTCGACAGTGAAGACAGGAAATACAAGGGGAGATTTACATTTGTGAACTAATCGGGGCCGCGTTAGCGCAGTCGATAAGAGACTGACTTTCAAATCCAGCTGCGACTCGCTGCAGCCCACGGTCGGTGTTCGAAACCGGGCAGTTCCCAGGGTTCACCCAGCCTCAAGGAAATGGGTACCAGAGTTGACACTCTGGGGTAAATGGAGGAACGTCGCTGTAGCTACAGAGTTACGTGCGGACGGCGACACAGGCGGGCAGTTCCTTATCAGCTGTCCGTACTGGTGGCAGAGCACTTGTGGTTTATAACCGTGTGCAATGAGGCTGGTTCACATCTCCCGACTTTACCTCTTTTTTTTTTTTTTTAAACCTCTATGAACTAAAATGGGAGCTAAATATATATACATGTGTTTGTATGCTGTCAGCGTTTGTGGTGGTTTACAAGTTACCAGCGTGATTCATAATTCCAAAATACGCAGCTCGACGATTTCAGCTGCAGACGGTTTGGGTGCTGATCGCTGTGTGTTGATTTTGATCATGGTATCAAAAGCTGATTGTTTAGAGAGCAATGGCAAACTACTAAATCTAAAACTGCCTAATAATACCAGCCAACAAATGTTTGCGTTGATTCTGCGGTGTCATATAACATTCGCGCTAATTTTATATGGGTTCTATATATATATATATGTGTGTGTGTGTATTTATATTTGTACGTGTATGTGGTAGTATATCAAGATGGTAAACTGATAGTCACACAGACAGACAGACAGACAGACAGACAGACAGACAGACAGACAGACAGACAGACAGACAGACAGACAGACAGACAGACAGACAGACAGACAGACAGACAGACAGACAGACAGACAGACAGACAGACAGACAGACAGACAGACAGACAGACAGACAGACAGACAGACAGACAGACAGACAGACAGACAGACAGACAGACAGACAGACAGACAGACAGACGAATGGATGGGTGGATTGATGAATGGATAGACATACATACTACATACAGAGAGACAGACAATCAGACAGACAGATCTATAATAATAACCAGAGCTCCACATTTACCACAAAATGTCTCACTAATCGACAGACTGTCCATGATTCCCCTCCATACATCTGGATGGCCGAATAGTTGCTGTCGGGCCGAATACGAATAGTGGTTACCTTACACCCGTTTCTGGACTGGTGGAAAATGAACATATCAAGATTTCCCACCTTGGTTCATACTGTCAAGCGTTATCTTTGTGCACCACCTACGAGCGTACCAAGTGAACGTCTGTTCAGTACAGCTGGAAATACCTTCAGTGAGACAAGAAGCTGCCTTAATGCTGACAACATGGCTGTCAGTGACAGTTTGCAAGTTTAGTTACTTGTTATAAAACTAAGAATACTTTCATTCCTAGGTATTAGTTACCACAGATTGACTGACTGAAGGATGCAAAACATGAAATGTTTTTAAATGTTTACTATTCTGTACTACATTTTGTGAAGTAAAATTTCAGCATTTTGACATTATGGAAGTTTTTTTTAAAAGATCTATTTTATACACTATTCGAAAGTGGAAGAATGGGCCTCAGTTTGAATAGCGAGAAGATAGAAGTAATGGTGGTATCAAAGAAAATAATTATTCCTAAATGCGTAATAAAAGTCAATGGTTCTATTTTGGGACAAGTACAGAAATTTTAGTATCTGGTTACATGGATAACATCAGATGGAAGATACATTACTGAAATAAGAAACAGAATAGGACAGGCAAAAACGGCATTTTATAAAATGAAGAACATCTTATGCAATTTAACTTTGTCATTGAAGGTTAGAAAATGAATTCTTGCTTGTTACATACTGTCACATATCACTCCTGTCACGTGCCTGAAATAAGGATTTCTCCTTCAGAACCAACAGCACTCAGAAATAATTATGTTGAGTCGTTTGGCTCGTATTGGTCTAAGGGATTCCCCGTGGCCAATGTGCGCTCAACTTATTTATGGAGTAGGGCAACTCAAGTATTGGCACTACAAAATATATCTGTATATGAATACAATATTCCTAGGCACACTTGGCTGGACACCCCCACTACTTACTAAAGAAAGCCCCCAAGTTATGATAGTTCATTATCATAACCATGTTAACACATATATTTAGGAATCATACACACACAAATGCTAAACACTTAAAAAGGTGAAATAGAGACACCTAAGTCAGCCATGAAAATGAATGCATGTAATCAATACAACATATACATATATATATATAATAGTGAAGTAGATGCCAGATCTCAATAGCTGGATTCTAGAATACAATGTCTAGATTGCAAAGATAACTAAACAGTCAGAATGATCTGGAGATGACACAAATTCATCCTCGGGAAACATGGGAATTGTGAGGAATATAGCAAAACATGGCATCAAACTGGCACTTATCCTCTTTCTATCGTTGATGCTTCCCTCAGCTCCTGATGATTTGACTGTCTTTGGTAATTCTGCTTCAACTGGATCAGATGGCGAAGAAGTACCTCACCATAAAGGTCACAGCAACTGGATAGGCACACAGCAAATGTCTCCCACTAGTCATTAGCAGCACTGTTCCTGAGCTACACACATGTTCTGGCACTGTAGGAAGTTTGGGGTATATGGCACCCCAAACTGACATCAATCTCCACACCTGGTAGTTGGATGATAATTGGTAGGTAATAGGTTGATGGTTGGTTGGTTGGACTGTGATTCTTCTGCTCGCTCTTCACAAAGGTTTCATCCTGCCAAGAAAGAACTCAGAATTAGTCATAACTAAGAGGGTAACATCTTGACAGGAAAGACAGAATAAGTATCAGTCACCATCCCATATCAGCCTACTCCACCTCTGCTCCCCTGTTTCATTCCTCAGAGTGCACTCTCAAGACCAGGAGACACTGTCTCCTATCTGTCTGTTTAGTGCAAGAGATGGAAAGTCAGATATATAGTGGAGATAGATAGACACTCTAACACATATATCAATCTATCTCCCCCCTCCCATCTGCACACAGACACCAATATTTACCGTCAGTACCTCTGTTCCCTACGACTCTCAAGCCAGTCCCACACATTCATTGATCTGGGTCAAACACACTCACGCACTGCTGACCAAGTCCTGACCCAAATTCTCTTTCCCCATTTGTATGCACAAACTTCTGTTGCTAGTTTAAATAGTACACACTTATTATTTTTACCAGTATGTGTGAGTTATTTAGGGCATAGGTTATTTAGTCTGTACAGAGAAAGGTCTAAGTTCGAATCCGCTTCTCTAGCGATCAAGAACGGTCGAACTATGTGTGATCCCACAGCCGATACTGATCTCTCTACAGCAGTGACTACTTTAACAGACATCATTTTAGGTACTCGTAAACTATAATTAACTTACCCAAGCATAGGAAAAGTCCTAGGCGCCACAGACCGCCTTTTTAAAATGAAATGTACTGGCGTCGATGGACACTTCTGAGTCCCAGGAAAGCCGGCAGAATAATACCGCTAAATTTCAATTCATGCGTTGGTAAGAAGTAGTTCCTTGCATACAGGAGCAATGAGTAAATCGGTTTCTAAGAAACCAAATAACAAATAATCTAGTTGCCGCTAGTCAAAGCAACTATGTAGATATCCAATATGTTGCAAATTTGGAAAATGACGCTAAGTCAAAGCAACTAGAAGATGTAGATATTATAAGTATTGTGTCGAGTCCAGGTAAAGGTCTCGACATGATTAGGGGTGATTCACTATTCGTATTCATGCCGAATAGTTCGGTAGGCCAGCTATTCGTATTCGAGGCCTTAGAGATAGTGACAGAACACTTAAAATATTCGGTACAGCCCTAGTTGAAAGTAACGGACTCACGAAGAGAACTGAAAGCCCACACCAGAAAGAGGCAATGTTCATTGATTAGTCGTGTCATGAGAAGGAGATAATCGTAATACATCGTGACGGTGTAAAAGTTAGAGGGGAAGAGAGACAGAGGGACATGGAAAGGAAAGATGCTAGACAGTTTGAAATCTTGTTATTAAAGATCATCTGTGTCACAAATGATTAAAAGTAGGCGTGACAGAAGGTTGTGGACAGGTGTGACTACTAACGTCACACGGTATGGACTATTAGAAGAGTAAGACAGAAGGTTGTAGACAGATGTGACTACCAACGTTACACGGCATGGACTCTAAGAAAACGAAGAATAGTGCAGACGCAACGAACTATGCAGGTTTGGGGTTAAGTGCTGGTTTTTCCTTCTGTAACAGCATTGTAAGTTTGCCGGAGGCCAGTACTGGATTGACAATCACCACATATCCATATCACCAGTAATCGTCACCACCAGCAGCCAGAAGATACTACCATGAGGTCTGCCGACATGTCTGTTCCTTCGCCCAGGTAGTTACCAATTGGGAGAGATCCATCCTCAGGGAGCTGTATGGTAAAGCCAGAGGTTGTTTGCCGTTTGGTCTGCATTCATCGAGTAAAGTGACTGATTTTATGTTAGAAACATTTGTGTGTTTTGGCCAGAGTAATACTATAGTAAACAGCCTGATGTATTCAATAGTGCAGTGTCAGATATGCTAAAGAACAGAACCGTTTAGTGATTTTGTACCAGCCATCCCAGATGTATAGAAAGGAGCTGATACAGTGGATCGGACCTGAATTCAGATGAGTGATATTCCAGCAGTTGTGTTCACTCTTAACCCAAAATTACCTAGTCCACTGTGCCATCGGTCTACCGCATAGCTATGATGACATTGGCGGCTACTGGGAGCAACCCTTGTTCTAGTCATATATAAATTGTCTTCGTCTCCTCGGTGTCATTTATTTTATTGAATTCTTTTGCCTTATCCTTGTATTGGTTATACTGATTACAGAATGTTTTGTGAATTTTACATTCGTGGTTTAGTGTTCATCCTTCACTGTTCCTAGTTGCTTGGAGTGTGTGTAATATCACTATATTGCATAATTTACTATATATATATATATTTATGTTCTGTAGTGCCATAGTTTGCGTCGCCTCACCCCTGAAGTAGTTTGGATGTTCATTGGAGTTGCGGGATTCCGCCTAGACCATTGCGAGCCAACATCTCATTTTATCACTACTTCAGAGTGTTATTTGATTTATCAGGGGAAACCTTACCAAGGCACGTGACACCAGCAGTATGTGACAAATAGTCATAAAAATGTAAGACCAAGTAACAAAAAAGTTTTATTGTTTATTAAAAAAATTAAAAGTGTGCGATACTTCTCACAATATAAGGTTATCAGGTAACTGGAGTTCCAACTTCATTCCAACGGGTCACCCCATAATTGCCCAGATCCTTGGCAATAAAAGACATTTGTGAAAACTGCCGACATAGACTGCAGTCTCAGCAAATGCAACCACATACACACGCATTATATGTTTAAGGCAGTTGTTAGAAGTGAATAAACAGTCGGGCACTAAAGACGCATTGAATCTTCTTCTGTTCTCGGTGCTTTATTAATATCCTACACCATACAGGGGAAATCCACAGGTCACGGGACAGTCTTATATTTCAGTGGGTGGTAGATAGACTGCATGCAGTCGTGGGACCTAGGCTGCATGCCATCGTGGGACCTAGGCTGCACTCTCTCGTGGAACGTAGATATGTTGGGGTTAGGACCAGTTCTAGATGTTTTAGGGTCATTAAAAGCATCAGAAAGCCGGGAACCTAGTCTTACCACCCTCTAAAATTTAAGACTGTCCTGTGACGTCATCTGAGGGTAGGATATTCATAAAGAACCCTTTTCTCTACTCCTGGAATGCCTCGCGGCGTCATGGCATTTAATCGTCGATAGGATTGCTCTATTATGCCCATGTTGACGGGCAGGCTAGATTACTAAACCTTTGCTGAACCAGGTTTGGCTGGCTGACATTCGGGAAGAAACCAAGCTGTGTGAATCAGTAGAGAGGACATTCGTCGCACCACACACTTTATACAAACTCATTGTCTTCTTCCCGGGGCAGAGAAAGCGGACTTAACTAAGAAAGGGGGCGGGAATATAACCAGAAAAAAACATCTTTTAGAATTGGCCAGGCCAAAGAAATATTAAAAAAAAAAAAAACATAAATTAAATATTGAACAATTTTAAAAACAGAATTTGCCTCAAGTGGACATGTTTGTCCTTTCGTAGTTTTGAGAATACTGCGTGGTGACACCGCGCCCTATGTCATGGTGCGATTGGATGTAAACCTCTAAATCACAAATCAGCCATGAAGATATACATGCATAATACATCGTGCCCTTGAGAAAATAAAAAGCAAACTTATCATCATCGTCTTCATCCTCGTCATCATCATCATCGTCTTTAACATTGTCGCCATCATCATCATCATCATCATCGTCATCATCCTCATAGTCACCATCGTTGCCATCATCATCATCGTCATATCCTCGTTGTCACCATCGTCGTCACCATCATCGTCATCATCATCGTCATCATCATCATCGTCATCATCATCGTCACATCATCGTCATCATCATCGTCATCATCATCATTATCATCATCATCGTCATCACCATCGTCGTCATCATCATCATAATCATCATCATCGTCATCATCATCATCATCGTCATCATCATAATCGTCATCATCATCGTCATCATCATCATCATCGTCATCACCATCGTCATCATCATCATAATAATAGTCATCACCATCGTCATCGTCATCATCATCCTCAGCATCACCATCATCATTGTCAACGTTATCATCATCATCATCATTATCATCATCGTCGTCATCTTCATCATTGTCAACGTCATCATCATCGTCATCATTATCGTCATCATCTTAATTGTCATCATTATCATCATCCTCGTTGTCATCATCATCGTCGTCATCATAATAGTCGTCATCATCATCCCCATTGACATTGTCATCATCATTATTATCATTATTATTATTATCATCACTGTCGTCATCATCATCATTGTCACTGTCATCATCATCATCATCATTATCATATTCATCATCATCTTTGTCATATTCATTATCATCATTGTCATACCATCATCATTGTCATATTTATCATCATCATTGTCATATTAATCATCATCATTGTCCTATTCATCATCATCATCATTGTGATCATCATTATCATCATCATCATCATCTTTTTCATGTTCATCATAGTGATCATTGTGATCATCGTTTTCATCAATTTCAATGTCGTCATCGTCATCTTTATCATTTTTTCATCGTCATCATCATCATCATTGTCATCATCATCATTGTCATCATCATCATTGTCATCATCATCATTATCAAAAATCTAGAAGTGGACGAACAGCCAAGACTTTCCGCCGGCAAACGTGAGAAGAGCCGGTGCACATGAAGAATACGAAAAATGTGGCTTTGATTATAAGTTTAAGTGCTATCCACAGCCTTGTGTCTTGTTGTCATCCAACAGTTTCTGAAACAAATCTTCTTGTACGCTGATATTCCACAGCCCAGACTCTTGTCTTTGTGTTTTAGCGAATCGGAATGTGAATTACTACATCTTTCCGAAAGTTATCAGATAAGCCCGCGTGACGTCAACAGACGCGATGAACAAGAAGGTCGCCCAGACTGGAGGCCAGGGTGACGACGAAGCGGAAGTTCCTTCGTTCTTCTGTCTACGTAGGTAGCCGTAGAAGAGTTCGTTTTTTTAACGTGAGCCTGCGGTAGTTTGCAGCAGGCGACACAGCCATAGATTCGGGAGTACCACCGACTCATCATCTGCTTGAAAGCTCTCATAAATTTGACATTGACGAATGTATACAAGAGAAAGTTAAACGATAAATCCAGCCAGAATAGAAAAATGGACACATGTTGGAAGAGTCCCTGTTCCGCCCTCTTCTTGTCGAATAAAATGTCACTGATGTTCGTGTCCGAGAAGGCAGACGGAAGAACCAAGACTATGTAGATTCCAGTAATAGCTATCAGAGTTATTGTCAGGCGTGTCTGCTCGTGAGTTCGGCCCAGTTGGAGGATGCTGTGAACCCCCAGCTGCGACCTTCTCTTATGCTGAGCCCGGATTTTGTAGATTAGGAAAGAGTTCAACACCAACAAAATGGTGACTGGCAGGAAGTTATGTATACAACTATAAAACCACGCAAGAACATTGGCCAAAATGGTTCCGCGAATAGTTCCTGTTACACGGAAAAGCTCCACACTTTTCTGACTGGTGTTTAAATAAGCACAGGGATGTGGTTTGAAGCTGATCACTTTATACAGAAAGAAGCGCGGAATGCTCAAGACGATACAAGTCAAGAACACAATCACAATTTTTAATTTGGCGCTGGAATTGGTGCACCATATTGGGGCCCACAAGGGAAACTGCATGAAAATACATCGCTCCAAAGTCATGATGACCATAATCCAAACGCAGAACAAAGCTGCGGTGTTGATGAGCGGGTAGTAGATGTAGCAGATGTAGTAGGTCCATTGTTTGTTGTATTTTGTCTCGTAGAGACTGATGAACATCAGAACTAACGCTGACAGATCTGAAACCGTGAGCCCCGTGAGGTGAATAAAGGGAGACTCCTTTAGCTTGGGCTGTCGTAGAGTGAAGAAAGCTAGGATGTTGCAGATGATTCCAAAGAGAAGCAGTGGTGGGCCAATGTGGCCCTTGAAGGCTATAAAAGCGGTCAGGAGATCGCAGTCACAGTGATGCTTGTGGTGAGATGTGTTGCAGCTGTTGGACTCGTTCATGGCGGCGTCAGACCGCTCTTAAAGCTTCTGGAAAAAAAAGGAAAAAAAAAAAAACAATCGTGAGTTAGACATGGACAATGTTAAGTCAAAACTTAGTGGAATGGTGAGGGAAAACGTTAGCTGACTTAGATTAGAGAGCTGAAATTAAAAATTAGAGGGTTGAATTAGATATGCGAGGTTAGAGAGTTCAGAGGTGAGAAATAAGATAAGAAATGCGGGTATAGACAACTAAAATAAAAGAAAGATGACTGAAAATATAGAAAACATGAATGGACTGGTGAACTATTGAAATGGGACAATAAAGTATAGACATGTGAGATCAAAGAAATGACATGTCATAATATATGAAACAGGTGAAACTTAAGAACGAACAAACTTTATTTTCAAAGGGTTCAGAATTGGGCACGCAGGCCTGTCTAACATTCTACCCTTTCAGTACACTTCTTGCATGCAGCTATTAATTCGCACATCACTTTACAGATAACAATGAACATTTTCAACAACATCTAAGTAGTTTTTTTCAAAATCTGAAATGCGCTCTAATTATACTTACATTGTTGAAATTAAAAAAATAGTATAGCAACGAACATAATCCAATAACGTTATCAGTCTAATAGGTTGCGTAACATACATACACACCATGGACAACAGTTAAATATTACTTACAAAAGCTGGAAGGCGCTCTAATTATACTTACATTGTTGAAATTTAAAAAATGGTATAGCAATGAACATAATCTAATAACGTTATAAGTCTAATAGGTTGCGTAACATACATACACACCATGGACAACAGTTAAATATTACTTACAAAAGCTGGAAGGCGCTCGATTGGCTCCTATACGTTCAAATAATAACTTTCAGTTAAAAGAACACATCTAAGGGAAATAAACTATATGCTTAACAAACTATAATCTTTAAAGGGGCAGACAATGAGATAAAATTCAAATAGTTTCCGACTGTATGTATTAATGATATTTCTGATTTCTTGTGGTAGATGATTCCACAGCTGAGCTGCAGTACGCGAAGATTGTTTTGTATAGCTGTTTTTCTAGGTTTAGAGATACGCAATATGTTAAGGAAGGGGGATGGTTAGTTGCGTATCCTTTACAGGACTTTGCAGAACCAACCCCAAAACCCTCTGGCCGCTTTGTGGTTTTTCTAGGCAAATTTACGTCCAGTAGTTTGCCATTGCTACTGGACGGTCGGCTTTCTTGATACCACCGTAGAAACCAGCTGGGATCGAACCCGGCATCCCGGCATTACGAAGCGTTCGCATCGACTTAGCCACAGAGCCGACATGTTAAGGAAAATTTGAAGAATTCCAAAGGAGTTAAATATACAAAAACACAAGCACATCGTCATCAAATGAAGTAATACGCTGATTGACTATAGCGATGTTTGGATGTCGTTTCGTTTAGATTTTCACATAGTTCATACTTTATCAATATACTGTTTCACATAGTTCATGCTAAATCAATATTAGATTGTCCACATAGTTCATACCTTATCAATACATTTTTTCACATTGTTCAAACTTTATCAGTATTAGATTTTTACATAGTTTATACTATATTCATACTTAGAATTTGGTTATATGAACACAGAATGCTTGGTACACAAACTACAACTGGCCCGTGAAGGGCGAATGCTTGTAAAGGCCCAATGTAAGAGAGTGTCCAATTTGTGACCTTTTGGAAATAAAGTTCGTTCGTTGGTACTTGATTAACTCTTTCAATCCCAGACGATTTCACAGCAGAAACAAAATCTGGCACAACAACCGCAGCATCAAAGTACTTTAAAAGACTCAACATACATTGTGGTGTATTGTAAACTATTTAGTTATATGTCTTTAGCGCATAGGGACCAAATATGAACAATACAACACATACTGTGCTGCGGGAATACTCAAAGGTAATAAATATTAACACAGTGTGCTTTGGTTGTGACTGAACGTGTTAAAAATCAGTTCTTTATTATTTAATTTTAATTCAATCTTTTAATTATTTCAAAGTCACATAGCTGAACCTTATCTATTTCGGACGAAGAATTATGTATCAACTATTGACTAGAACACAGTGTTGAAAAACACATGCTTAAATACTTCACCAAATACAAGTTGCATTACCGAGTTTCTTGACATTCGCAAAAAGAAAAAAATTGAGTTAAATTTTTAATTCACAAATCGAGATTATGTTTAATACCTAGTGTCTCGGCGGCCAAACAAAGACACGGGAATACACAACGTTGATTTGTGAAAGATTCTTTTCAAAGTGATGTTGCCAAACCCGGAAAATTGAAGATGTCTCCAGGATAATTTGTTTATTAATCGAAAGAGATGTGTTTAGAATTTGCATCTCTTCTGTCCTCTCACTTATAAGGTGTTTTGTCAGCCAACAGATGGGCCAGCGACGCGTGTGCAAGAGAGACACACACCTCAGTTCTCATTGTGAGCCAACGATGGTTAAATTAGCTCTGTTGTGTCTGTCACGTGGACAGACGAACCTCAGTTTGCAGCCATCTTCCTGCAACCGAAAAATAAACTCGCAGAACAAGTCAGCGGCTCTTAAAATATTTAGAGTGGCCGGTGAAATGACTAGTTTAACGATTCGTATCTGTATGTTCTTCTACATCCCAAGCCCTTGAGAACCATTGCTGCATAGCCGGCGAGATGGTTATCGCCCTTTAGAAGCAACTGGACAGTGGAGAGGCACAGACAATCACAACCTAAAAAGGAAGGTATGGCGGGCAGTGGTCAGTCTGGATAATCGCGATAATCGAGGTTCTACTGTATATGAAATAATGTGAAATATATAAGTAAATAAGTGGATGCGAACGCCTCGTAATGCCGGTATGCCGGGTTCGATCCCAACTGCGGGCCATGCGCCTTGCGCTGGTTTCGACAATGGTATCCAGAAAGCAATGGCAAACTACTGAACGTAAATTTGCCTAGACAAACCACACAGCAGCCAGGGGCTGTTGGGGTTGTTTCTGCAACGTCCTGTAAAGGATACGCTACTAACCTATAAGTAAAAAAAAAAAAAAGGAGAAATAGAGAGCGAGAGAGAGAGAGAGAGAGAGAGAGAGAGAGAGAGAGAGAGAGAGAGAGAGAGAGAGAGAGAGAGAGAGAGAGAGAGAGAGAGAGAGAGAGAGAGAGAGAAAGAGAGAGGGGCGACAGAGAGATACTTTAGTATTAAAAAGGAGAGGGGTGGGGATAGAACTTGGGGAAGGGAATGGCGGAGGAGGCCCCTCTGATGGTATCTGAGCGTCGGAGCCTGAGGGGCTCAGATACCTTCAGGCTCTGAAGCTCTTGTACACGGTCAGTATTTGTAAACACATCTCGATTTCCAAAGACAAAGTTGTTTTTCCGCCATAGCACTTTCTTGCAAGGATGCTCGAATTGTTTGTCTTCATTAATTTGCTCTGGATGTAGCTGCATTGGTTGCCTGTACAGTCGAGCATGTCAACAACCTCGAGCTGTAACTTAATTACATTTGGAAAAGATTGCTGCAAATTGATGTCTAGTGGCTCAGTTAGAGGTCTGCATGCAGACTGTTGGAAGCCGCAAAATCGTAACTGTTAGGCAATTTTGCCACACACAAAAACTGCCTTTGTTACAACTTAGTGTAGGTAACGGGAAAAAGGGGGGGGGGGGGGGGTCTTTCAGCCTGAGGATTTACGGTCGTATGGCTAGTGCTGTCGCCACGACTGTGCAGGTGAGGATTTTATTTTGCCCCCCGACAGAAAAGATCCTCAGCCTTACCGAAGATTTGAACCCGGGTCTTCCGCTTGAGAGCCTAGGGTTCCAACCGTTCGGCCAGTCACTCCTCTGTTAGACAATTGTCTGCTTTAAAGAAAGACATAACTTTGCTCGACACAACCTGTTCCCCATGCGAGATTTCAAAGTGATTCCATGAGTATGCTCAAGAAAATGGAGACAGGATTGGTTCGAAGAGTCTATTGAGGAAGTCTCTAGCGGCAGCGAGTTTCATGTTTGTGACAGGGCGCTCTGGGGTCAGAGAGAATGAACGAGTGCACTTGCTTGTTCTCAGGGTCATTCTAGTCCCAGGAAAAGCAGGGAGGTCGAGAAGATAATTCATGAGATGACGGCGAATCAGCAAACTTGACAGACTATAAGAACTTTGCGGAAAAAGAAGTTTTTGGCAGGCAAGAATACTACACATGTAGCCAAAGAAGAACAGTAAACCAACACAGAACTTGTGTTATCAGCAGCCTCACGCTGATGGAGAAACGGAAGATGGGATCTGAGCGCTCATGGACTTGTCAAGTGTGCATCCAAGGATGATTGGTCGATTAACTAACTAATAAATAAATTAACATATTAACTTGCGATCCGGCCTGAGAGGTTTGTGTGTTAGAATTGAGCCGGCTCAAGAGGTTTATGTGTTAGAATCGAGCTGGCCCGAGAGGTTTATGTGTTAGAATTGAGCCGGCTCAAGAGGTTTATGTGTTAGAATCGAGCTGGCCCGAGAGGTTTATGTGTTAGAATTGAGCCGGCCCAAGAGGTTTATGTGTTAGAATCGAACTGGCCCGAGAGGTTTATGTGTTAGAATCGAACTGGCCCGAGAGGTTTATGTGTTAGAATCGAGCTGGCCCGAGAGGTTTGTGTTTAGAATCGATTCGACACGAGAGGTTTGTGTTTAGAATCGAGCTGGCCCGAGAGGTTTATGTTTAGAATCGATCCGACACGAGAGGTTTGTGTTTAGAATTGAGCTGGCCCGAGAGGTTTGTGTGTTAGAATTGAGTCGGATTTACAAAAAAAAAAAAAAAAAAAAAAAAAAAAAAAGGACTTGAATCCCAGGTCGACGAAACCTAAAGTAAGTAACATGTAAAGTCCTGGGAAGTGAAGACGGCAGACGTAATCTTGGCCACATCCTCCACAGAGTAAGTAAGTAGGAAGTATGACCCCACCAGCTTTACGGTTTGCAAGATTAAAACCTTTTAGACGAGAATTAAACAAGCAGAAATCCCGGAAACCCTGTTTAATGGTACAACAGTTATACCACTGTTCTCGACAATTTTATACGGGAAATGTGGGGGCTTGCGGGGGTGGAGGTGGGGGGTCTATGAACTAAAAACAAAACGCTGCTCCCCTTTGGTGCATGTCAAAAGTGGGACGGCCATTTGTAAACTGTCATTATGACATCATCATATTCTTTTGCACCGTGATGTCACCTGTTTAGCACTCTTGACATCCATAGCAACAACATTGACAGGTTACAAGATAATGACACAGTTAATGCAATTTCTAGCACACTTTTAAGGTTTTCAGTTGAAACCCCCTGGTAGATAACCAAAGTCAGGATCGGGACAAGATCCTGCCCATTGAGTGCCAATTGGTTAATAAAAAAGTATGAATCTGTTCTCCGATATTCTACTGTTGGGAAATGGTTCTTTACTTTCACTGTTTTATGTTCGACATGGGCGAAGGGATTTAAGGCTTTGAACATCTATACATAGGTGGGAGCCAAATATGTCCCTTACAAATGTATTGGGTTGGAACCTTAATGAGCCTAAGCCATTGCTTCTGAACTTCAACTACCAACTACTCACATCAACTGCACTAATTTTTAGATTGCTTCGTCCTTGAAGTCAAGGTCAGTTATCAAGACGGTCAGCAAATCTGGCCACTGCGGCAGCAGCTTGTGACTGTCATTTCTGGAAGTATTTCGCTGTTGGAAACTAATTCTTTGAATTTCTGCTGATATTATACCCATCGATATACATATACATACATACCTGCATAATTATATCCACAACAAAATATAATTAAAAAAAAAAACACCCACTTTTTTGTCTAAAACACTAAGAAAATTTGTGAAACACAAAATCTGTACAGGGGAGACAATCTGAAAACGAAGGCCAATCCCACAGTGAATTTATTTACCGCATTCAGATAATCGTAAACTGGGTTTATGGGCATTTTATCGTTGGATAGCATCAATCTTGTTCAGGGGTTCTCGAACTGCATTTTCTGGGATCTTGCATTCTTCCAGCGGCCTACTGCTGGTACTGCTGTTGCTGCTACGACTACAGTTACTGCTACTGTCACCATCACCACCACCGCTGTTGCTGCTACTACTACTACTCATACTTTTGCTACTTCTACTGCCACTACAACCACCATCACCACTATCATTACTACAACTACTGCCACAAACACCACTATCATTACTACAACTACAGCCACAAACACCACCATCACTACTGCCGCTACTACTACTACCACAACCACTAGTACTACCACAACCACTAATACTACTATTACTACCACCACTACCGCTACTACTACTGCTGTTATTACTACCGCTGCTGCTGCTACCACTATTTCTTCTATGTGGTATCCACCTCCTGTTCTCTTCATCTGGACGACTCCTTCTACTTCATCCGTTTCCTCTTCACTTCTTGCATCGTCTTCACCATCTTAGACCTATGGGTGTGAAAGTGAATAGAAATAAAGACAGGAATAGGTAATTGATTTTTAAAAAATTTCCACCGTTTATCATCAACAGCATAGGTCTGAACTGTTATATCCTGCATTTGTTTAAATTGCTGCCAGTCATTTTATTTGTATAGTTCAGTGGGAAGGTTGGAGGGGAGGAGATGCAGAGGGAGATCGAGAGAACAGATGCTGGACCGTTTGACATCATGACTTTTAAGATCATCTGTGTCACAGTTGATTGAAAGTACACGAGACAGAAGGTTGTGGATAGACATGACTACCAGCGGCACATGGCATGGACTTAAAAAAAAAAAAGAAGTTCAGTAATACATATTAGCATATGTTGTTCAGTCTTACAAGCGTTTTTGTTTTAAATATTCTGACCAGGGCTTTCGTGTCGCATCGTTCAGTTTGACTCGTAACAGCATTCTAAGAAAGCTGGACATATCTGCATTCTGTGCCGATCGATTTATAAGTATGCCAGGAGGGACATGCGAACAAATGGCGTGCCAGCCTTTCAGGTAACAAATAAAAAGTAAACTAACTAGAGAAATGAAACGAAAGTCTAGATTTGGTGGGAGCTTTTTCTTTTTTTTCTTTCCTCAAGTCCCTGTTCTGTCTTTCAGCGTCAGGTTCTGAACAGGCATCTGGTGCAAGCCTTGGTATGTGCTACATAGAAGTTAGACAGGTGTTCAAGAAAACATTTGCAAAGGTAGCAATGAGGAGTAAATCTGATGGGGGAAAAACAAGATGAAGATAAACAGCCAAATACACGGATAGTCTGGTCATATGGCATAGGTGCTGCAAGAACACTGACCTGAGCTTGAACTGACGATTGTTTGAGTTGAACAATACTAACTGCCATCGGCATTGCGAAGAAAAGTTACCTCATACCTGGTTAGTCACAAGATGACTGCAATGTCTTTCTGTGCACCGCGAAAATCAATAACCGGTAACGACTATTAGCTGATTGAGAAAACTTAATGGCCGTTTGTCATTATTAATCCGGCAGGCAGATTCGGAATAAACTGGCCAGTTAGAATTTGGAGATGTGGTCTTGTGGGAAAATGGAGAGAAGAACACGGAAACAGACTGAGTCTATATTGGGAGGAATACGTGAAAACTGCAAGAATATCGTGTCAACAGAGATGAACCCATATAGTGACAGGGAATGGGAAGAAGCAGACAGCAATAAATTAGAACATAACTGGTGTCTCCAAGAGCCTAATGCCTGAGGGATACACTGAGAAAAGTCACAGACTTTATGGTTCAATTGACAGGGAGCTTGATCTGTTGAACAACTAGCCAACTATCGAAACAACAAACCAACTAGACAACCAGTCAAGTAAATAAACAATAGTTAAACCATCTAAACAGCGACCAGCCAACTAACTCAACAAGCAAACAACAAACTAAACAATCAACAAACTAAACAATCAACAAACTAAACAATCAACAAACTAAACAATCAACAAACTAAACAACTTTCTTCGTTTTCACCGGCTGTAAACTCCGTTGGGGAAGAAAATATTAGACCCCCATTTCTTTCCCCTGAAACAAGCATGCCACAAAAGTCAACTAAGTAAAAGGATTTCCGTCGAAGTCGGAGAAAATCTGCCTAATAGGCGAGAAACCATACATCTGCAAACAAATAAGACAAATCTGTAAGACCTTTCTATATCCCATCATACAAGATTATGTATACATAAGATAAGAGATGAGAGAGTATGCAAATATACTATACAGGTGACAACAAATTAAGATATTCTTATATCAGTAGAAACCAACAACCGCACGGTGAGTTGCTGGGTATTGAATAAGCTCATACCATTTTAACTTTAAGCAGCTCTTAAGAACTTTTTTCCTGATCTCATTTCTTCAGTTTTCTTTTGCCCTATTTTTGTATGTTGCAAAGCGTGGCAGAGATAAGTCCTCTGTAGTTTCCTGTCTTTTACTAGTTTCCAGGGCAAAATTTGGAGTTAAAAATCGACCTAAAGTATTTCAAGATCCTCGCCGGTGCTACAGAGCCTGTTCACTGTGCTGAGCCTTTTCGGGACTTAAGTAAGAAGAAGAACGGAGCACTTATGGGTTACTACCCGTGTGCCATGATGTTGATCCGTTGTTCAAACCTCAGACCTATACTAGTTGTGTCTCTTGTATCCATGTCATATTGCGTTTCTGTCGTGTCTCTTTTACTCACTTCCATCCACCCATATCTTTCTTGATCAGCCTCTTGCCTTGTAGCCTGCTGTTCTTAGGCAGTACACTCTATCTACTGGCTGATTTTGTTCCTTTCTGTTCAGATGATGACACCATTTGATTCTTTGATGTTCTGTGAAATGATTTACATAAATTGTGTGTACCATTGTTCACAGTTGGGAGTAGCCATGGCAGAGTGGCTAGACGCTCGTCGCGGATCGGAAGGTCCTGAGTTCGCTCCCTGGGGAGCCGGACTTTTTTCAAAAATGACCTTGGCTCGCAGGTCGACCCAGCCTTAAATGGGTACCCGGTGCAGTCCTGGGAAGTAGTGGCGGCTGGCGTGAAGCTGACCACATCAACCATCTTTTGCCGATTGGTCTATAAGATATAGGTCTAGCCCTATATGCCCTTTACGCCGAAAGACATGGGAAATGGTCCTTTACTTATTGTTCACAGTTTTTCATCATTATTGTAGAGTCATGGACCATCAATTTAACAATAAGACACTGAAATGCCAACAGAGTGCAGTGGTTGAAGACAGGATTCTACATAAAATAGAAACAAAAACTACGCGTCCTAAAGAGTTGAGTGGGAGTAGACCACGATACAGACCAAGATTTCGACGGCGAGATAATATACAGGCAGGCCTATCATCTCATCTGAGCCAACTCACCTAGGGGAAGTAACACCCATCACATTTTTATTTAATAACTCTGAATTACGGCCCCTGTTCGTTGCTAAAAAATGTATTTTCGGTGGCCACGCACGTGTCATTCATTCTACTGGCAGAACAGCAGTGTGATTTCTATAGGAAGAACGTCAGCTAAGTGATTTCTTATGTTTTCTTATTAATATTCGTGGTATATTGTATATTCAAGTAATGTGCCGATAAAGGTTGTCTAGCCACAAAGTTCACTTGTCGTTTTGTGTGTGTGTGTGTGATAAAGTGAGGTTGGCTGGTTCTATCTACTCTTCTTTCGCTTGATGTCTTTTCGTGCTACAAATACGTGGAGAACTACAACTGGAAAGAGAAGGCTAGCCAGAGAACGAACGAACGAATAAACTTTATTTTTAAGAGGGTTAAGAATTGGGCTAGAAGGCCCGTCTAACATTCTGCCCTTCAGAGTCTCCCTCCGTACTTACATCATTTCATTCATACATCAAGTAATATTACAAATTAGCAATAGCATCAAATAATCAATACAAGCACTGGAATGTGCACATGTCTAACCACAGTAAACCCTAGTAGTTATAACAAATCTAGGGAAAATGTGCGCTATTTTCAACATATGTTTTATCTTCTATTGGGGGCATATAATCGGTGCACAGCAATGAAGCTCATGAGCTGGGAATGATGAAGAAGCAGACGTCGATTTGAGTTCGGCGTCAAATACAAGCCGAGACTCACCGCACGATGTAGTAAACAAAACAGTATACAGCTGTATCCAGACTAGATGGACTGGGATATATCTTAAATACGGCTAGTTGACCTCGATTACCGACTGTCTTTGATTTACGAATTCAGTGTCTGACGCCTGAAGAGGGTAATTAGGTCACTATTAGCGTATATTGATTATACTTGGTGTGTGTATACAGCTTTCTCAATGCTTAGTCTACGAAGGCTCAGGGGGCTGGGTCACACCTGGAGAATAGAGGATGGCAGAGTCCCTAAGGACATCCTTTATGGTGAAATAAAGACAGGTAGAAGATGTCGAGGCCGACCTCTACTACGCTATGTGTGCCAGCTGGACATGAATGATACAGACATTGAGGCGGACTCGTGGAAACAAAATGCCATGGACCGTGCTGTGTTGAGGTGGCACACCAGGAAGGGAATAAGAATTGAGGAAGAAATTATATCAGAAAGGATGAGAGCTGAGCGTTTGAGAAGAAACAGACTAAACATAATGTGTTGACAACGGTCCTGAAAACCCATGCTATACCTATAGAAGACATTTCTTAACGCGGGTGGGTCTTGCTGTGAGTCCCATGTCTTCTCATAGCGCAATATAACTCTATCGTCTGGAAAGACGAAAAGATGTCAATCATCAATATGGATCAAAGTAAGGATATTTTTCGTGGCTTTTGTCGCAAAGGAAATATCGTGCAAGATTTATGCTTTTATTAAGCCAATGAGCTCTTAGTTCGTGATGTGGTCACCCGGCCGCCTTATTGGCTGGTTTTGAAAGGGGGATATGGACCCTCACTCTGAGACAAGGACATTGTCTTTGTCTGTCAGAGATAGATATTGGACACTGTCTCACAGAGACGGATGTTGGCTCTGTCTCTGAGCGAGGGAGACTGGTCTCTGAGAGACGGATATTGACTCTGCCTCTGAGCAAGGGACACTGGTCTCTGAGAGAGAAGTTTTGGCTCTGTTTCTGAGCGAGGGACACTGGTTTCTGAGAGACGGATATTGGCTCTGTCTCTGAGCGAGGGACATTCGTCTCTGAGAGACGGATATTGGCTCTGTCTCTGAGCGAGGGACACTGGTCTCTGAGAGATGGATGTTGGCTCTGTCTCTGGGCGAGGCACAGTGGTCTCGGAGAGACGGATACTGGCTCTGTCTCTGAGCGAGGGACACTGGTCTCTGAGAGACGGATGTTGGCTCTGTCTCTGAGCGAGGGACACTAGTCTCTGAGAGACGGATATTGGCTCTGTCACTGAGCGAGGGACACTGGTCTCTGAGAGACGGATATTGGCTCTGTCACTGAGCGAGGGAAACTGGTTTCTGAGAGACGGATATTGGCTCTGTCTCTGAACGAGGGACACTGGTTTCTGAGAGACGGATGTTGGCTCTGTCTCTGAGTGAGGGACACTGGTCACTGAGAGACTGATTTTGGATCTTTCTCTGAGCGAGGGACACTGGTCTCTGAGAGACGGATACTGGCTCTTTCTCTGAGCGAGGGACACTGGTCTCTGAGAGACGGATATTGGCTCTGTCCCTGAACGAGGGACACTGGTCACTGAGAGACTGATTTTGGATCTTTCTCTGAGCGAGGGACAATGGACTCTGAGAAACGAGTTTTGGCTAGGCTAAGGATGATGGACACGAGAGTAAATAATCTGTGCCGACTTTGTTCTTATGATTTTATTCCTGATTTCATCTCTTCTGGTTATTCCTGCAGAACTTCTCTGGCATCTCAATTCCATGATAACTAATTCTCTTTTAGGTTTTGTTTTTAAATGTGTGGTCATGTCTGGCACTGGTAGCACAAAGTTCAAATAAATCTTCTTTTTCTTTTGTCGTCTCACCGATATCGCGTGAGCCCACCGTCGGGGTTTCTGTATTTGTCTTGCGCTTCTAGGTGAAGATAGATTTGTTTTTTACATCTTTTTTGCAGATTTAAGTTACACCATTTATCCATCTCTTTCTGGGTCTTCCTCTCGACCTCCTCACAGATGTTCTTCTGTAAAAAGTCTCATATGCAGTCTGGCTGAGCAATTTCCTTCTTTGTAATCTAGACATGGTCTTATTCCAACTTTCTCTCTAATGAGTGTATTGGTAACACTGTTCCTTCTTGTGTTGTTAGTGACCTTGCGGAGACAGCACATTTCACATGTAGTTATTTTCTGTACATTGTCCATGTTTGACACCGATAACATAAATTAGGGTTGAAGATGCCATAAATCATTTGCTGAGACATTTGGGTGTGTAAAAAGTGGGGCTTACTGGTAGCTGATAGCGTATGGCTTTTTTCTTAACAATGAAAAATATAATTATACATATTGCGCATTCAAACAAGGCTTAATTTCCAGATCCTTCCCACCAGTAATATTTTGTCGTGGCGACCTGCCCGCCTTGCACCACAAAAAAAGCACATTTGATAGCTGACGTCACCATTAGCGTTAGATCGTGATCAAATCTGTCCAACCCATAATTTCAATACACGGCTACATCGTCACTCACATATTTGACCTGACACAACCTTACAAAAAAAGTTGCTGTGACCCAAAGAGTTTCCATTAAACTAGACTGGCCACTCGGAAACCTTCATGCTCTAAAAGACACATTATTCCACACCTGTGGAGTTGTAGTCACGAACTTCGCCGATTCCCACCATTAGACATTTTTTCAAACAACAGAGATCATTTCTTTACGGATTCACCCCCCTCCCATTTTCCCTGTCGTTTGAGAAGTGGCGAATGATTTCTTCCGTCTCTGCCAGATGTTGTAACATTCATGTAATTATATAGATTACTGTTTACGGCAGAATTTCTACGATAAAATGATTTCTCATAATTCTGATGTTATAATTGTTGTCACTGGCCGGGTTCTGTTCACTTATCTTTATGTCTGTCTGTCCATCTGTCTGCCCCCCCCCATTTATCTATCTAACTGATACTTTGTATAACAATCACCCTGTCTCTATTTCATAGCTGACAGTAAGAGAGAAGCATCGTGTCTTGAGACCCTTGTTTTTACCTGATTTCATATACTGGCACACATATAGGCCGACCCATCTATCCATTAAACTTTCTATCCATCCACGGGTATAGCCATTCATCATTCCGTCTATTTGTCTACCCGCCCATCTATCCCACCACACTCATCCATTCACCCAACCATCCACGATCTATCTATCTATCTATCTATCTATCTATCTATCTATCTATCTATCTATCTATCTATCTATCTATCTATCTATCTATCTATCTATCTATCTATCTATCTATCTATCTATCTATCTATCTATCTATCTATCTATCTATCTATCTGTCTGTCTGTCTGTCTGTCTGTCTGTCTGTCTGTCTGTCTGTCTGTCTGTCTGTCTGTCTGTCTGTCTGTCTGTCTGTCTGTCTGTCTGTCTATCCGGCCGTCCGTCCATCTATCTATCTACCTACCTACCTACCTACTATCCATCCATCCATCCATCCATACATCTATCTATCTATCTATCTATCTATCTATCTATCTATCTATCTATCTATCTATCTATCTATCTGTCTGTCTGTCTGTCTGTCTGTCTGTCTGTCTGTCTGTCTGTCTGTCTGTCTGTCTGTCTGTCTGTCTGTCTGTCTGTCTGTCTGTCTGTCTGTCTGTCTGTCTATCTATCTATCTATCTATCTAACTGCCTGTTTGTCTATCTCTGTTTTTTTTACGTCTATTTCTATCGTTATCTGTTCTTTCAGTCTGTTTATATTTGTCTCTACCTTGTCTTTCGCCCGTGTGTCAAACCATCGGCAGGTAAAGCAAATGAGCTGATAAGGTGAAGTGTTGACGACAACGATTGGATGACTTAGCCTGATTGAAGAGTCTCTGCTCCACTTGGTACAGTGGATACGAAAAGGATGAGAAAAGGGGAGGAAAAAAGAGGAAGAACCAGGAGAGAATGAAAAAAAGAAGAAAAAGAAGCAACAAAAGAGGCGGAAGACAACGATCAAGGAGAAGGAGGAAGAAGAAGATGACGACAAAAGCGGGGAAGCAGAAGAAGAAGAAGAAGAAGAAGAAGAAGAAGAAGAAGAAGAAGAAGAAGAAGAAGAAGGAGTAGGAGAAGAAGTATCAACAGAACAGGTAGAATATGAGTATGACAAAGATGATGATGAAGAAGAAGCAGAAGGAGCAAATAGAGGTGAAAAACGAAAATGATGAAGAAGCAGCAGACGAAGAAGAAAACTCACTTTTATTTTAGAAAGACAAAGTTTAAAGAACATCCACCGGACCAGACATAAACTGAACCATTCTGAGAACATCAAAGTTTGTTCTGTCCCCATTTGGCATATTCTGTCCTCATTTGGCAGACAATCCAGGGACAGACGAAGATTATGTCCCAGTTACTATTCTGAAGTCACCGTGCAATCTTGATTCGGTATTTGTCTATCTTCTCACCGGCCGTCTGACAATGGCGCCCTAATGATGACATTATTTTAAACCGATTTGTGCTGTTTGATTTTTGACATGAAGTTCTGGGTTTTTATGTGTGCACGTAATGTGGCGAGCATAACTCTCAGGTTTGAGAGGGAAGTTGGAAGTCACAGTGACACGTAGGAAGGGTACTCAAATCAGGTCACCGTGGAGCTTGTTACCAGCAAAGAAGAAAATAAGGGGATAACAAGCCACAACTACTGCCTTTCTTTTCCTAGTCTGCTCAAGTTTCTACTTTTTCTTCTTCATCTGCATCCATTTTTCAAAATCTGTTACTGTTTCTTTATACTTTTCCTTCTTCATCTGCATCCATTTTTAAAAATCTATTACTGTTTCTTTTTCGCCTCTACTTCTTTATCTGCTGCTGTTTCTTCTTCTTCTCCCTCTTTTTTAAAATCTGTTGCTGTTTCTCCTTCTTCTCCCTTTTTTTTATCTGTTGCTGTTTCTCCTTCTTCTCCGTCTCATCTTGTTCATCTGCTGTTTCTTCCCCCCACCTTTTATTCTTCATCTGCTGTTTCTTGTTCTTTTTTCTATATCTGTTGCTATTTTTTTCTCTTCTTTTTCTAATTCACCATTCGGTAACTACCCCATGAAGCATACAGCCTCAACCAATTCAGGTCAGACTCATTGTAGACTTGGAACATTGTGGTCCAGTAGTGAAGTAGTCTGCCTCATGGTCTGAAGGTTGCAGATTCAATTCTGGAGTCTGTCTGTTAGTTTACGAGGGCAGGTATATAGGACATCTACAGGGGTTAGTGTCACGTCTTTGTCAGATATGACTGAGCTACCGTATAACAGTAGTTGGTACTACCTTTTCTCTGTTAACTTTGTCAGATATGACTGAGCTATCGTATAACAGTAGTTGGTACTACCTTTTCTCTGTTAACTTTGTCAGATATGACTGAGCTATCGTATAACAGTAGTTGGTACTACCTTTTCTCTGTTAACTTTGTCAGATATGACTGAGCTATCGTATAACAGTAGTTGGTACTACCTTTTCTCTGTTAACTTGGTCAGATATGACTGAGCTACCGTATAACAGTAGTTGGTACTACCTTTTCTCTGTTAACTTTGTCAGATATGACTGAGCTACCATATAACAGTAGTTGGTACTACCTTTTCTCTGTTAACTTGGTCAGATATGACTGAGCTACCGTATAACAGTAGTTGGTACTACCTTTTCTCTGTTAACTTTGTCAGATATGACTGAGCTACCATATAACAGTAGTTGGTACTACCTTTTCTCTGTTAACTTGGTCAGATATGACTGAGCTATCGTATAACAGTAGTTGGTACTACCTTTTCTCTGTTAACTTTGTCAGATATGACTGAGCTATCGTATAACAGTAGTTGGTACTACCTTTTCTCTGTTAACTTGGTCAGATATGACTGAGCTATCGTATAACAGTAGTTGGTACTACCTTTTCTCTGTTAACTTGGTCAGATATGACTGAGCTATCGTATAACAGTAGTTGGTACTACCTTTTCTCTGTTAACTTTGTCAGATATGACTGAGCTATCGTATAACAGTAGTTGGTACTACCTTTTCTCTGTTAACTTGGTCAGATATGACTGAGCTATCGTATAACAGTAGTTGGTACTACCTTTTCTCTGTTAACTTTGTCAGATATGACTGAGCTATCGTATAACAGTAGTTGGTACTACCTTTTCTCTGTTAACTTTGTCAGATATGACTGAGCTATCGTATAACAGTAGTTGGTACTACCTTTTCTCTGTTAACTTTGTCAGATATGAGTGAGCTACCGTATGACAGTAGTCAGTACAACCACTTCTTTGTAAACTTGATCTGAAATGACTGAGCCACCATATAGTAGTAGTTAGTACTAACTGTTCTCTGTTAACTTGGTCAGATATGACTGAGCTTCTGTATGATAGTAGTCGGTACAACCTGTCTTCTATTAATGCTGAATGTTGGGCAGCGTATACCAAACTTGACATCCCATATTGTGCCAAAGGCTTCTGGTGGCGGAGTGCATTGGGGAGGACTCTATTTTAGGAAGAGGAAATGCAACCTGAAAACTTCCTGTGACAGTCGTTTAGCCTTGGCTGGCAGCTGAATTAGAAGGGCAGCTCCATCAGTGGACACATAGAGCATTGTCATTTTGAGCCGGTAGCATCTGCAGTGTGTATTATTCCAAACGTATTTGATGTTACCTTTCCTTTGGAGTAAACAAGGTAGGCCAAGGGAGGAATTGTGATGAACAGGCAACACATGATCTCTACAATACTGCTCAGGCTTTGTGCTATGTCTCGAGGCATTGCGTCCACCTCAAGTGCTGGAGGTCCCGGGTTCAGGCCCTTTTACAGGCTGAGATTTTTTTCAGGTGGATTTCTAGTAATTTCCCCTAGTCTCTGGGTAGTAATATCAGATGCTCGTGTGTATTGTTGCACATGTAAATAATCCCTTGGCAGTTGGAAATTGAAAATAGTAGCCTAACGGCACTGTCCGGGCAAAATTTTGAGTTAAAAATCTACCTAAAGTATTTAAGGATCCTCACTGGTGCTACAGAATTCGTACACTGCGCTGAGATTCTTCAGACTCAGGCTTGAGACAGTAGTAGAACAGAGCACTTATGGGTTAGCCCCCTTGTGCCATGATGTTGATCCGTTGTCTAAACCTAAACAGAAGCGGCCTGCTAACTACTATTTTGAGGTGGAACACACAAGAGGAGAGACCATACAGAAAGATTACATAACAAACAATAATAAAACGAGATAAGAATATATCTAGTACAAGGAGTGTAATGAAAGAAACCACAAATTATCACTTCATAAATATTTACAAATGTTACGATATCACAACTGACATTAATGCACATTAAAATTCTGATACATTCTCAGTCGTCTGATACAGCAGGTAATGTAATCAGGTTAGCACCAGTCTTTGCAAATATACAATGATGGTATAAACTCACTGTAATATTTAGACAACCACAAAGGGATGCAGAAGTGCTGATCCACAAGTGATGGTCCACCATGACTCAGGTTCGCACTTGTTCAACACCTGCCTACACCTGTCCACGGTGATCCAAGGAGCAGGTTCCCTACCATGGACCTGGCCAACTTAGGATCAAAGTTTCTTTAGAAGTAGCCGTGCAACTGTCTGACAGCGAGGAATCGACAGTCTGCACACAAACAGGCCAGATCTGTAAAGCAGAGGTGCAAGCAAAACTAAAATTCTGGAAGAAGGTCAACATCCAGAAGTGGACAAACAACTACGATTTTCAGCGCATAAACGCTAAAAAAAAAGATGCAACTACAACTTTGAAGTGTAAAATTCTAAAAACTGCAGACATAATCTGTAAAATGTGTAGAACTGCTACTACTTAAGTGCAGAACTCAGCACCAACTCAGTGAACACATTGTAACAATTATAAAACTACAACTATTGATGTTTGAAACTCTAGCAGACCCAGTACAGACACTGTAACATTTTTAGAACTACAACTATTGATGTGTTGAACTCTAGCAGACCCAGTACAGACACTGTAACATTTTTAGAACTACAACTATTGATGTGTTGAACTCTAGCAGACCCAGTACATACACTGTAACATGCATACAACTAAAACCTTTTAACTCTACACAGACTCTGTAGTGTGAGTTTCAACTCCTAAACTGGTGCACTGACCACCTGAGCCCCAAGAAGGACCTGAGTCTATCAGCATGTGACTGCTGTTAAAGATACTTCTGCTACTCTGACCTTAGCCATAAGGTGGAGAAGCCACAGATTGTTCTGCAGTCTCAGTACTGAAGGACTACAGGAACTGCATGTAGGAAACTCCTGTTCATAACTTAGAGAACAAATTCAGAGGTGTGCCATACATAAATAAAAGCCAAGCTACCTCTCCCAAACCTAAATTCCTCTGCATCTACTGCCATATCTCCTACTCTGGAGTCAGCACTTCTCTGTCCTCTCCTTCTAATCCACAGTTTGCTGGCAGAGACTGACCACCAATAATTTATCTAAGTGCTGTGGTATAGTTTCTGACTAGTAGTGACAGCTAAATTAGAAGAACATGAATGAACGATATGAAACATTTTTGACCCAAACATACTACTGTACATTGTCCTTCTACAATGAGACATTTACATTTACAACTCCACAGGCAGACTTTCAGGACAAAGATCCCTCCAAGAAGATCTACCTGAGTTCTATCCAACAAGAAGATCCTGCTAAAAGCAAGATGCTTCCGTCCCCTCGGAGAGTCAGCTATGAAGAGTGTTAAGCATGCCTGAGGAGCCCAGTCTTTTAAAACAAGATGGCTGAAGGTCAAAGTTCACAGAAATCAGCCAATCACATCCAAGCTTGTCTGCTGCGGCGATGATGCTGTGAAGTATATAAAAACTGTCTTTACTCTTAAAAGAAATACTTTTTAGGATGGCATAAGATTGGAGGAAAAGAGGGGGGGGGGGGGGCACACTTATCGGGTATTATGTCTCTGATGAAGCAATAGGTGAGTGGATAGATGGGAGAAGGAGGGATGGGTGAGTGGATGGATGATCTGACACAGATGATCTTCCATGCCAAACAGCGCTGGCAGGCATGTCTATCTTTCTGTCTCATGTCTTCTTCTTGTTGTCCATGCTGTGTGGTGTTGGTAGTCATGTCTGTCTTTCTTGTTCTCATTGTCCATGCCGTGTGGTGTTGGTAGTCCTGTCTTACATTCCTTTTCTCATTGTCCATGCCGTGTGGTGTTGGTAGTCCTGTCTGACATTCCTTTTCTCATTGTCCATGCTGTGTGGGATCCAAGGCTCCATCTTGGAGAACAAAGGATAGACCCACTGCCCCCAGCAAGCATGTCACAGGAGGGGGACTGATTAGGGGTGTTTCCTTCTCAGAGCACACCTGCATGTGAGGCAAGGAACCAACAGTCTGTATACAAATAAGTCAGACCAGTAAAATAGATGTGCACACAAAACTCAACTTCTGGAAGAAGACCAAGTCCAGGATTGGATTAACAACCAGAACCTTCCACCAGAGTTTACAGCCGGTGAACACCAAGCAGAAGACGAAGAAGAAGATGATGTTTATCCACAACCTTCTGTCTTGTGTACTTTCAGTTCTGACACAGATGATCCTCCATGCCACAATGTTAAACTGTCCAGTATCTTGTGTACTTTCAGTTCTGACACAGATGATCCTCCATGCCACAATGTTAAACTGTCCAGTATCTTGTGTACTTTCAGTTCTGACACAGATGATCCTCCATGCCATAATGTTAAACTGTCCAGTATCTTGTGTACTTTCAGTTCTGACACAGATGATCCTCCATGCCACAATGTTAAACTGTCCAGTATCTTGTGTACTTTCAGTTCTGACACATATGATCCTCCATGCCATAATGTTAAACTGTCTAGTATCTTCTCTCCCTGTCTCAATTCGCTTCTTCCCCCCCCCCCCCCCCCCCCCCCCCTCCCCCCCCCCCTCCCCCCCCCCCCCCCCCCAGCTTTCCCACTGTCACGATGTTCTCCAGCTTTTCCCTTTCACCTTTCAAACAATGTTGATTGTCTCCTTCTGATGTGGGCAACCACTTCTCTCTGTTTCTTTCAAGACATCTTCATTACTCTTTTATCTGTCCAGGCTATCATCATCATTTGCCTTTAAAAAAAAAATAGAAACCACACCTCCTCTGCTTCCTGATAATTTTTCACTTATCGTCCAACTGTCCATGATTCACATTAGTATATCAGGATATGATTTATATAGCTCTTGAGAATGTATATTCTAGCCTGCCTTTATGTTTTTGGTTGTTTGTTCTATTGTGAGGCTAATTATATTGTTAAAGGTTTCTCTCAATGTGTGTCCTATCCAATGGCAGCACCTTATCCTCACCTTCTGATTCACAATGGAACTCTGCTTGCTAGTGAAGATAGGGATGGATCACCTATGGGAATGTTCCAAGTGTTGTGATATCTGTTTTAACTCATAAATGTTTAGTTCTCTCACAAAGCTCTATATCGGTGATTCTGACATACCATTGAACTCCCTCTATTATGCGCAGGCATCAATCAACAAATGTCTGTAATTTTAAGAATAGTATTATTTAAAAAAATAATACTAATAATAATAATACAGTTAATACAAAAATAATAATAAATCAGACAGTTACTGGTACCATAGGAATTTTAACTCTTCGCTTGCTGCTGGAGATGGGGGATGGAGCGCTTATGGGGGTGTCTAGAGTCCAGTGATGTTGATTCTTAATTGAACATACAACATTCAAGAAAAGTAAAACTTTATTAACCATCACCATCGGGACCTGGGCTCTGACAGATAACCGAATACACGGTAAACAGAAATCTATTCATACATATGTACGGGAACATGCTTTTACTGCAGGCTTGGGACAAAAATGATAATAAAATCCTTTAAAAGGATATATACACATATACACAGTATTTAATTTTACTAAACCATCAAAATAAACGCCAACATAAGAAGTTGCTTAAAAATAATTTGTCATCTCCTTTTGTGTCTTTAACTCTTTAGGTCCCAGGGGGTTTAGCATCACAGGCCCAGGAGGTAGTAAAGAAAGTAATAAAATCGGCGCATCATGCGTTCATTGGGCTTTTAGGTAGGAACCTATGAACGTATGATGCGTTCCTTGGGACTCAAAGAGTTACAGCTCAAGCTTTCTGCGAGGCGATGTTCCGTTATCTTATTTAGAAGTAGATTCTGTGTTACATTTGCCCCTTCTTTCATAGTAAGGTGTAACAGTAACCCCCGTGTGGGTTCCGGGGCCCCGTTGTGGGTAAAACAAGAACAGACCCACTGCTAACCCAAAAGCATGTCATAAGAGTCGACTAATTGGGAGCTTCCTTCGAAGTCGGAGTGCTGAAGGGCTCGGAATGCTGAAGAAGAAGAAAAAGAAGATGGACGCAAGTGAAGATGGTTACAACTTGAAGCTGACCATCAGACCTGTGTCCACACTTGCTAACTTATGCTGAAAGAGACTCAGCCCCCACAGCCATGTCCCTAGTGCAGTCACATCGATTATTATCAAAATTAAAAACTAATTCCTTTAAAACTGTTGTAATTTTGTCTGAGACTGGTTACATATTTCTTCAGAAAGCAATATACTCAGCCAATACTTAAATGTGAAAAACTTAGGCTTCCTTCGAAGTCGGAGTGCTGAAGGGCTCGGAATGCTGAAGAAGAAGAAAAAGAAGATGGACGCAAGTGAAGATGGTTACAACTTGAAGCTGACCATCAGACCTGTGTCCACACTTGCTAACTTATGCTGAAAGAGACTCAGCCCCCTACAGCCATGTCCCTAGTGCAGTCACATCGATTATTATCAAAATTAAAAACTAATTCCTTTAAAACTGTTGTAATTTTGTCTGAGACTGGTTACACATTTCTTCAAAAAGCAATATACTCAGCCAATACTTAAATGTGAAAAACTTAGTTTAAAAAAAAACCGACAACAAATTACACATAAATATACCCGTGGTGTGTAGCCTTGCAGACGCAAACGTTGAGTTTCCTGGCGCATGAGATCTTCATATCCTCCTTCTTCTTCTTGGTCTTTGGCAAGATCCAAGAACAATTGTTCTTTTAGCTGCTGCTCTTGTTCACGCCGAGCTTTCACCTGGCCACACAAATTTGTTTATAATGCATCATCAGTCTACCTGGACAGTGTAGTTTTAGTTGTTTTGCATGTTTTTTTTCCCCATGACTTTATGTATTTTTATATTTTAATGAGTTTTTTTTACTTCTTTCTGTGTTTTTCTGTATTTTTCACTGTTTTTATGAGGTTTTCATATCTTTCTGTGTTTTTCTGTATTTTTCAGTTTTTATGAGGTTTTCATATCTTTCCGTATTTTCAAGTCTTTTTATGTTTTTCATGTTCTTTATGTGTTCTAAATGTTCTTTCTGTATTTTTAATACCTGTGTTTTCCTGTATTTGTGTTTTTCAAGTTCTTTATGTATTTTTCTGTCTTTTTGCTATGCATTTTCCCAAACTGCTGTGTATTTTCATGTGTTGTGCATTTTCATGTGTCTTTATATATTTCCATTTACCATTCTGTAATTTAATGTTGCTTTGCGTATTTTATTGTGACTTATTTCCACATTATACATGCAGAACAGCCGACACAGAACTACTATAAAGTTAATTGAGTGTTCTTTACAGGACATTGTAGAACCAACCCTAGAATTTAAAAAAAAAATTGTTTGTGATTTTTACATTCACTAGTTTGCCATTATATAAATCCGATCCTGATATACGCAAGTGAATCATGGACAGTTGGTAGACTAGTGAAAAATTATGAGGAATCTGTACAGATGTAGTTAAAGGTGACAAGCATTGATGATCTACCTCCTGGGTCCACAAAAGCAGCAGCAGCAGCAGTAGCGGAAGCAACAGGGTGAAGAGAATATTTCAGATGGCATGGGGAAATCAAGAAACACCACCAGATTGGTACACTGCTGTCATTGTCCTGATATGGAAAAATAAAGGAAGTAAGAGGGACTGTACTATTTACAGAGAAATATTGCTTCTCAGTCACAATGGGGAAATGTATGCTAGGACCCTAGAAAGAAAGCTAAGACCAATAACAGAGTATCAACATTCAGAAGCACAGATGGGATTTTGGTAAAATAGCACACAGTTGCTATTTGTACATTATCAGAGAGAGCAATTGAACACGATAAGATATGTCTGTTGAAATTCATAGCCTTTGATAGAGTTGGCAGGAATATGTTGTGGGAATGTATGGGAAGAAAAAGGAATCAGCAATCATCTCATTAATATTTGCAATAGCCTGTACACACGTAGTAAATGCTGCATAAGATGGAAGGCAGGATTGTTAAGAACTTGTATGGTGAACTCTGGTGTGCGTCAGGGTGATGTACTATCGCCACTTCTTTTTATAACATTCATGGATACTATATGTAAAGAAATGAACTTTAATCATGAAGAAGATATTACCGAAATATTATTTGCTGACGACCAAGTACTCATAACAGAAAGTACGGAAGAACTTCAGAACCACCTAAATCAAATTTAAAAAAACGGGAGGAATATAACATGAGAATAAACACACAGCACTACCACAGAGAACTACCACAGTCCACAGAGAACTACCACAACCCAAAGAGAATTACCACAGCCCACAGAGAACTATCTTAGAGAACTACCACAGCCCACAGACAACTACCACAGCCTACAAAGAACTACCACAGCCCACAAAGAACTACCACAGCCCACACAGAACTACCACAGCCCACACAGAACTACCACATTCCACAGAGAGCCACCACAGCCCACACAGAACTACCACAGCCCATATAGAACTACCACAGCTCAGATAGAACTACCACAGTCCACAGAGAACTACCACAGTCTATAGAGAACTACCACAGTCCATATAGAACTACCACAGTCCACACAGAACTAACTACCACAGTCCACACAGAACTAACTACCACAGTCCACACAGAACTAACTACCACAGTCCACACAGAACTAACTACCACAGTCCACACAGAACTAACTACCACAGTCCACACAGAACTAACTACCACAGTCCACATAGAGCCACCACAGCCCACACAGAACTAACTTCCACAGCCCACACAGAACTAACTACCACAGTCCACAAAGAACTAACTACCACAGCCCACACAGAACTAACTACCACAGCCCACACATAACTAACTACCATAGTCCACACAGAACTACCACAGTCCACAGAGAGCCACCACAGTCCACACAGAACTAACTACCACAGTCCACACAGAACTAACTACCACAGTCTACACAGAACTAACTACCACAGCCCACACAGAACTACCACACTCCACACAGAACTAACTACCACAGTCCACACAGAACTAACTACCACAGTCCACACAGAACTAACTACCACAGTCCACACAGAACTAACTAACACAGCCCACACAGAACTACCACAGTCCACAGAGAACTAACTACCATAGTCCACACAGAACTAACTACCACAGTCCACACAGAACTACCACAGTCCACAGAGAGCCACCACAGCCCACACAGAACTAACTACCACAGTCACACCAGAACTAACTACCACAGCCCACACAGAACTACCTACCACAGTCCACACAGAACTACTTAACACAGCCCACACAGAACTAACTACCACAGTCCACACAGAACTACCAGTCCACAGAGAGCCACCACAGCCCACACATAACTAACTACCACAGCCCACACAGAACTAACTACCACAGTCCACACAGAACTAACTACCACAGTCCACACAGAACTAACTACCACAGTCCACATAGAGCCACCACAGCCCACACAGAACTAACTTCCACAGCCCACACAGAACTAACTACCACAGTCCACAAAGAACTAACTACCACAGTCCACACAGAACTAACTACCACAGCCCACACATAACTAACTACCATAGTCCACACAGAACTACCACAGTCCACAGAGAGCCACCACAGTCCACACAGAACTAACTACCACAGTCCACACAGAACTAACTACCACAGTCTACACAGAACTAACTACCACAGCCCACACAGAACTACCACACTCCACACAGAACTAACTACCACAGTCCACACAGAACTAACTACCACAGTCCACACAGAACTAACTACCACAGTCCACACAGAACTAACTAACACAGCCCACACAGAACTACCACAGTCCACAGAGAACTAACTACCATAGTCCACACAGAACTAACTACCACAGTCCACACAGAACTAACTACCACAGTCCACATAGAGCCACCACAGCCCACACAGAACTAACTTCCACAGCCCACACAGAACTAACTACCACAGTCCACAAAGAACTAACTACCACAGTCCACACAGAACTAACTACCACAGCCCACACATAACTAACTACCATAGTCCACACAGAACTACCACAGTCCACAGAGAGCCACCACAGTCCACACAGAACTAACTACCACAGTCCACACAGAACTAACTACCACAGTCTACACAGAACTAACTACCACAGCCCACACAGAACTACCACACTCCACACAGAACTAACTACCACAGTCCACACAGAACTAACTACCACAGTCCACACAGAACTAACTACCACAGTCCACACAGAACTAACTAACACAGCCCACACAGAACTACCACAGTCCACAGAGAACTAACTACCATAGTCCACACAGAACTAACTACCACAGTCCACACAGAACTACCACAGTCCACAGAGAGCCACCACAGCCCACACAGAACTAACTACCACAGTCACACCAGAACTAACTACCACAGCCCACACAGAACTACCTACCACAGTCCACACAGAACTACTTAACACAGCCCACACAGAACTAACTACCACAGTCCACACAGAACTACCAGTCCACAGAGAGCCACCACAGCCCACACATAACTAACTACCACAGCCCACACAGAACTAACTACCACAGTCCACACTGAACTAACTACCATAGTCCACACAGAACTACCACAATCCACACAGAACTAACTACCACAGTCCACACAGAACTACCACAGTCCACAGAGAGCCACCACAGACCACACAAAAAGCAACAAGACCACTCACAATCAGACTCACCTGTTCTTCCAACTCACTTCTAGTGGTGAGTTTGTTGCGCCTTTCTTCTTCTTCCTCCCTGTGTGTCATCTGCTGAACTATCTCCATCTCCCTCACCAGCTCCTCTCTACGCTGCAAGGATTCCTCCTGCTGTCTCTGCAGATCCCTCAGTTTCTCGGCGATCTGTTCCTGCCGGCTCTCTAGAACCTATGGAAACACAGGCATGAAAAGTTTACCTCCAGGTTGGAGCTAGAATTGTGAAGCACGATTCTGGTGGACTTGACCACTTTAATCTGACTATGGAGGTCATGGCAGTCACCAAAGCAATCAAATGTTTACCTTCAGATTGGAGCTAGGATTGTGAAGCACGATTCTGGTGCTGTCACCTTCACCACATGTAATCTGACTATGGAGGTCATGGCAGTCACCAAAGCAATCAAATGACTGAAGAAACTGAAGACACAGACCTTTTCCAGAGCATGCTTTTTTCTGTGATGCATTGAGCATGCTCAAGAAGACAGAGAAGAGATGGGCTGGTGTATAGTCAGTTGTGAAGAAGGGTTTGAGAATCATGTGTATGGAGAGCAAGGCGGACACACCAGATTCTATTCCTATGTTTAGATGAAGGCTGCCATATATGGATTACATAGAAATTAATCCAATGAAAAAAAAGCTCAGTGATAGGGGAAGGGCAACAATGTGCACAAAACAGAGAAATCGATGTTTCTGCCAGCGCCTTTCTTATCACGAACTACACAACAAAGGGGCGAAGTACTCTAACCAACAGGGCTCACCAGGGGGTCAGATGAATACCTTAAATATAGGAAGAGAAAAGGATGATGTAGAGTGGATACAATTTAATAAATGAGTGAGCAAAAACATTAATAAATATAACAGTGACAATATATAATAGTGGTAGGGATAAACATACTCATGATCCATAAAACAAACAGAATGGAATAAAATTATACAATTTAATAAAATAAAAGTAAGAATAGTTAAACCGCACAGACTGAACATTGATACCTGTCGGGCTAAGAGCATCTAGACGTCAGGCAGAAAAATGGAGGCAGACTATAAAGTACCGTACTGCTAATTCCACACCTACTGCGGCTGCCACCTGTTGTCCGCACTTCTCAAGAACTTTCCAGGCTCAGATTGGACTAATCAGCCACCTTCATACTCATAATCATTACTACTTTGGATGAAACTCTTCATTACATGCAATGGATGAACAACAGACTATGGATGAGGCAAATTCCAAAGAAATGCAACAGACCTGTTGGAGACAGTGAATAGTGCAGTGAGCAGTCATCTAACAAAGCAGAGGAATAAACGTGCAAGTCTACTAAGAGATGAACGTAAAACTGGTGGCTATCCCTCTTCAGTGCAGTTTTCCATGTCAAAGATGCCGCATTCAGGTCACTTTCCATCGTTCGTCTCCAAGTTGTTTTTGGGCGCCCCTGTTTTCTCTTTCCCTCTGGTGTCCATGTGAGAGCTGTTTTGGCAGGTATATCAGAATTCATTCTCATAACGTGGCCAAGCCATTTCCATCCTCTCTTGGTAATCATACTGTCTAAAGTTTCTTGGTTTGTGACATGAAGTAGTTTAGTGTTTGAGATTGTATCTGGCCAGAAAATTTTGATAATTCTACGTAGACATGTGTGGTGGAAGGTGGACAGCTTGTGTGCATCTTTTATGGTATTCCAGCATTCTGCTCCATAAAGAAGAACTGGCAAAATGATGCTCTTGTAGAGTCGGAGTTTCATTCCTCTGAATACAGAAAACCACAACACTGTGCTACAACCTGGTATCAGTGAGATGACAAAAGAACAAGAAGAAGAAGAAAGAATTATTTCCCACTCACCTCGGCCATCAACCGATGCCTGGCTTCCCGCTCTTTCTCCCATTCTGCTTCTCTCTTCTGCCACACACGACATGCCTCATCTCTGTTGATGTTAACGCACCTCAAATTATGATAAACACTTGGCAAATACTACAGAATGTTCAGCAAATGTCAAAAACAAATCAAGTATTAGGAAATACTTAGCAAATGACTACTAATAATTGGCAAATGCCAAGAAGTAATAAAAATATATCATGAAATACTGAAGATGAATTATTAAATAACCAACATATATCATAAACTACTCAAAATGTATCACAGAATCCTTAACATATATCATGAGATACTAAAATATACCACAAAATACTCAAGATATATCATGAAATACTAAAATATTCCACAAAATACTCAAAAGGTATCACGAAATACTCAATATGTCTTACAAAATACTTCACATATTATGAAAGACTCAAATCGTATCATGATATACTCAACATGTATCACAACATATTTAACACGTATCACAAAATCCTGAACCATATATCAAAATACAAAACGGTTGGAAAGAAAAACTAGAAGTGTCATGAAATATTCAACCATAAGAAATCGGAAACTTCCCTTGTTAGACCAAACCCACTGCCCCCTCCCCCAGCTCCCCGCCCAAAAAAAGTCATATCATAATAGGTGCATAATTAGGAAGTTTTTTCAAAACTCTGAGAGCATCTGCCTGAGAGGCGAGGAACCAGCAATCTGCACACATATAAGCCAAATCTGTAGAATGGATCTGCATGTAAAACATGAGCTCTGGAACAAGATCAAAGTCCAGAAGTGGACAAACAGCCAGAACTTTCCACTGGAGTTTACAACTAGTGGACGCCAATAACCAGAAGAAGACCGGAGACAAACAAATTCAACAGCTGACCACTCACTGATAGAGCATGTCCAACTCAGCCTCTCTGGCTTTCTCCAAACGGAGCTGGTCTTCAATCACCTGTGAGAAGTACAGGTGAGATCATGCATCAGTGATTTCAGTTACAAGTGAGATATTTTATATATAGAGTTTAACTGCCAGAAATGATCTTATTAATCAGTCAGGAACTGACACATTAATAAAGGTTGGTACTGTCCCACATTGTATACCTCTTGCTCTCTCACCTTTAACTTCCTACTCACGTGGTGTTATGTCTTTTAAAAGTTAGTTGTGTCCCATTACAGGACGTTGCAGAGCCAACCCCAGCATTTTTTTATTACTATGACCAAATATATTTCAATTTTTTTCTGTCTTTCAGCCACTCTGTATGAAAACCATTCATCTAATTTTTTTCTGTCTTTCAGCAAACTCTGTATGAAAACCATGGATCTAATTTTTTTCTGTCTTTCAGCAAACTATGTATGAAAACCATTCATATAATTTTTTCTGTCTTTTAGCAAACTCTGTATGAAAACCATTTATCTAATTTTTTTCTGTCTTTCAGCAAACTCTGTATGAAAACCATGGATCTAATTTTTTTTCTGTCTTTCAGCAAACTATGTATGAAAACCATTCATATAATTTTTTCTGTCTTTCAGCAAACTCTGTATGAAAACCATTCATCTAATTTTTTTCTGTCTTTCAGCAAACTCTGTATGAAAACCATTCATCAAAATTTTTTCTGTCTTTCAGCAAACTCTGTATGAAAACCATTCATCAAAATTTTTTCTGTCTTTCAGCAAACTCTGTATTTAAACCATTCATCTAATTTTTTCTGTCTTTCAGCAAACTCTGTATGAAAACCATTCATCTTTTTTCTGTCTTTCAGCAAACTCTGTATGAAAACCATGGATCTAATTTCTTTCTGTCTTTCAGCAACTCTGTATGAAAACCATCGATTAAATTTTTTCTGTCTTTCAGCAAACTCTGTATGAAAACCATGGATCTAATTTCTTTTCTGTCTTTCAGCAACTCTGTTTGAAAACCATCGATTAAATTTTTTCTGTCGTTCAGCAACTCTGTATGAAAACCATCGATAACATTTTTTCTGTCGTTCAGTAACTCTGTATGAAAACCATCGATAACATTTTTTCTGTCGTTCAGCAACTCTGTATGAAAACCATCGATTAAATTTTTTCTGTCGTTCAGCAACTCTGTATGAAAACCATTGATTACATTTTTTCTGTCGCTCAGCAACTCTGTATGAAAACCATCGATTAAATTTTTTCTGTCGTTCAGAAACTCTGTATGAAAACCATCGATTAAATTTTTTCTGTCATTCAGCTACTCTGTATGAAAACCATTAATTAAATTTTTTCTGTTGTTCAGCAACTCTGTATGAAAACCATCGTTATAAATAAACATCAACCAGCAAAGATTCTCTTCCTCTGCTTCTCAACTTCCTCTTTTACTGCTACGAGTGTCAAGGGAGATATCAGGTTCGGCTTCTTACCCTTCTAGCCGCCTCAACCATAGACACACTGTACTGTTGCAGAGTGTCTCTGATCTGATCTTTCCATCTTGTTCTTGGTCTATCCTCGTGCTCCATGTCCTTCTCTTGTCGTGTATGCTTCTCAACATGTCTTCTTCTGTCTCTCTTTCCACAGATTTTTCCAGTTGTCACAACATGTTCAAACTGCCTTCTTTTCATACCATGACCAAAAAAATAATGACTGTCTTCTTCTGAATGTGTGATAAGATGTCTTTGAGCCCTCGCCTCTTACAAACATCTAGGTTGCTCTTTTTAGCTGTTCAAAAATTATTCAGTAAAACAAACCACACCTCCGTGGTCTCAAGATTTTGTTAGGCTTGTTTTTTAAATTGTCCAGGATTCACAGCCGTATGTTACAACAAACTGGCTGTATATAGCATGCAAGAATTCCATTCCTAACCTCCAAAGACTGGATTTATTGCATAAAATGTTCTTCATTTTAAAAAATGTAGCAGTTCTGGCCTGTCCTGTTGTTCTTTACCATATATCTTCTGTCTGAGGTTATCTGTGTGACAAGATACTTTCCTGTAATTGCCCTAAAATAACGCCTTTGACTTCTATTATACATTTAGGCACTATTCTTGTCTTGGAAATCATCATTTCTTCTGTCTTCCTATTATTCAAACTAAGGCCCATTTTATCACTTTCTACTAGTGAGTGTTAACTGTTCTTTAAAAATGATTTAGCATAATATGCTCGATGCATCACTGACTTAAAAAAAAAGGGTCCTCCGCCAGGACATTTATCGTCGACCGGTAAAAAAAAAAAAAGTTAGGAAGACTATCAACCAGGTTGTCACTGGAAAATAAATGTTTCATTGGTTACTGAAGAAACAACAGATGGCTACTGAAGAAAACAGACGGCACAGATGGGTACTGAAGAAAACAGATGGGTATCGAAGAAAACAGATGGGTACTGAAGAAAACAGATGGGTACTGAAAAAAAAAACAGATGGCTACTGAAGAAAACAGACGGCTACTGAAGAAAACAGACTAGTACTGAAGAAAACAGACGGGTACTGAACAAAACAGACGGCTACTGGAGAAAACGGATGGGTACTGAAGAAAGCAGACGGGTACTGAAGAAAGCAGACCGGTACTGAAGAAAACAGACGGGTACTGAAGAAAACAGATGGCTACTGAAGAAAACAGATGGGTACTGAAGAAAACAGATGGGTACTGAAGAAAACAGACGGGTACTGAAGAAAACAGATGGGTACTGAAGAAAACAGACGGGTACTGAAGAAAACAGACAGGTACTGAAGAAAACAGATGGCTACTGAAGAAAACAGATGGCTACTAAAGAAAACAGGCGGCTACTGAAGAAAAAGAAAACAGATGGCTACTGAAGAAACCTATTTATTCATTCACTCATTTATCTACTAGCTACACAAATGACAAACAATCGAGCACCTGTTTCATCCACTGAGCATCAGCCCTTGCCTTCTCTCTGCGAGCAGATTGCAGCGCCACCTGCTCATGTTCTTTCTCAATTAACGACTCCAGGAGTTTCCTGTCTTGTTCCTGTGAAGACAACAACAGCAAAAACTGTGACTAGATAGCTCAACAGGAGAAATAAAAAAAGATCAGCACAAATACCCCCCAAAAAAAATCCAAACAGTCTTTACCAACACACAATACTTGTTGTTGGTACCTTTCCGTCTTTCTTCTTTGTTGGCACCTTTCCGTCTTTCTTCTTCTTTTTCTTTTGTCCTCTAACAGATACCGAGTTGTAGCCCAGTGTCGTGGTTTTCTGTATTTGTCTTGTGCTTTTCGGGTGGCTTGGGTGATGGATTTGTTCATCTTAATTTTTTTTTTTGCAGTTTTCAACTACACCATTTATCCATCTCTTTCTTGGTCTTCCTCTCAAGTTCCTTCCAGATGTTCTGCTTTACAAAAGTCTTTCCAGATGGTATTTTTTTATACTGGGTAATGAAAAGGCTTGCGAGTCCGACTCGTAATTCCAACATACCGCGATTGAATCCCACTGCAGGCTGCATGGATTTTCATAATGGTACAGGGTGTCGCAGGTCGACCCAGCCTAAAGCAGGTACCAGGATGTATGTCCTGGGGAAGTAAAGATAGCCAGCGTAATGCTGACCACATTACCCACCTAGTGCCAATTGGCCTGTACAAATATTGCTGCTCTTCCCATATGCCCGATGCGCTTAAGGCGTGAAAAGGGATCTTTACTACTTTTTTTATTTTACAATGAGTAGGCATGGAACTCACAGCCCCTAGCGATGACCAGTGTAACTAACAAGACCCGCCCGTGTTAATAGAAGTCTTCCACAATTATACCATTGTTGTCGTCACATATCTTTACTGTGCTTTTCTTCTCAGATCCTCAGCTCCCATCCTTTCTGCGATAATTTCTTCATTCTCATTCCATTCTTGAAGTGCCCTCTCCATGCAACACGCTCCATGGCATTTTGTTACCATGAATCTACCTCAATACCTGTATGATTCATGTCCAACTTGCACACATCTTCATATCATAGTAGAGGTCAGCCTCGACATATTCTACCAATCTGTAATTCAACACAGAAGATGTCCTTAGGGACTCTACCATCCTCCATTCTCCAGATGTGACCCAGCCACTTGAGCCTCTGAAGACCGAGCACGGTGGAAACTGTTGTAACATCTGCTCTCTCCAAAAGCTCTGTGTTTGAGATCTTGTCCTGCCACTTAATGTCAAGTATTCTTCTTAGGTACCGCATGTAGAAGCCATTTAGGTGTTTCTCCTGATGCAAATTAGTTTACAAGTTTCACTGCCATAAAGAAAAGTGCTGAGAACATAAACCTGATAGACAAGAGTTTTTAATCACACAATACAAAAGAATCATAAACAACTGAGAAGGTCATATAAAAAAAAAAAGAATGATAAAAAAAAAAGTAAAACAGGAAAAGGGAGACTATTACGAAGTAAGGAAAGTGAAGGACCTTTCGGTTAACAGTCCCACATCATCGTGCCCCGCAGTTAAGTGTAGGCGGTCCTGTTTTGCTATCTCACATGATCACCAGAATCACTTATCAGTTCAGTGCTCTTGTCTAGCTCCATCAATGTGGCCAAGTCATCCAGGTATTTATCTCTTTCTCCTAACATGTCCTAAAACACTGACTGTCTAAACACTAACTGTCTAAACACTGACTGTTTAAACAATGACTGTCTAAACACTGACTGTCTAAACACTGTCTATCTAAACACTGACTGTCTAAACACAGACTGTCTAAACACAGACTGTCTAAACACTGACTGTCTAAACACAGACTGTCTAAACACTAACTGTCTAAACACTGACTGTTTAAACAATGACTGTCTAAACACAGACTGTCTAAACACTGACTGTCTAAACACTGACTGTCTAAACACTGACTGTTTAAACAATGACTGTCTAAACACTGACTGTTTAAACACTGACTGTCTAAACACTAACTGTCTAAACACTGACTGTCTAAACACAGACTGTCTAAACACTGTCTATCTAAACACTGACTGTCTAAACACAGACCGTCTAAACACTGACTTTGTACATCTAATTTCTCTTTTCAGTTTACGGTTTTTATCTGTCATCTCCAGAGGGCGAGAACAGTAAGAAGAAGAAGAAAAGGAAGAAGAAGAAGAAGAAGAAGAAGAAAGGGAAGATGACACTGAACTTACTAATTCTTCTTGTATAACTCTAGACTTGTGCAACATCTGAGCCTTATGCTGCCGCAGCAACAACCGCCTGTAGAAAAAAGCCATGTGACACATAAAGATAATCATAATAAAACCTATTTTAACATAAATTCTCTTAAGACAAACATCAGTTAACAGAAACTAAATGTCCGTCTTAGCAAGGATTATTATAATACATCTGTTTGTCTCCAGTTAGCATTTTAAAAATTAGTTGCATGTCCTTTACAGGACGTTGCAGAACCAACCTCAGCATTTTTTTGGTGGCTTTTGTGGTTTTTCTAGGCAGATTTGTGTCCAGTAGTTTGTCATTGCTTTCTGGACGGTCGGCTTCTCGATACCACGGTAGAAGCCAATGCAAGGCCTGCAGCTAGGATCAAACCCGGCACCACAAAACTCGTTGGCAACACCTAAGCCACAGACCCCAACCCAGTTAGCATACATTTTTTAAAATACAAAATTTTGACCTTTTGGTCCCTCTGAATTCATATTAACAAGGTTTTAATGTTTTAACAAAAGTTCAATGATGGCGTTACAGAAAGTATAACAGTGCTGATTTATTCACACCCCCCATTCTTTATTTAGGCTCCAGATGCCATATTTAGGGAACAGAAACATGAACCGACCCACATTCCTTTCCAACTTAACTCTTTGAGTCCCAAGGAAGCCGACATACGCTCATACACTCCTACCTAGAAGCCCAATGAATGCAAGATGCGCCGATTATACATCTTTCTTGACTTCCCCTTGGGCCTGTGATGCTAAACCCCCGGGACTCAAAGAGTTAAGAAGCTGAAAATACAACAACTGCATCTGGGTCAAATTCCCCATAAGTATCATTTTTCCAACTTGTCTATAGTGACTTATTTACAAGAATGTTGAATGTTGAATTCGGAATTGACATCACAGAAAACATCCAAAGGATGCTAACTACTCGAGACCTTTAAAGTGATGTTTGCCACTCTGCACTGAGCATGCCTGTCCTCACCTTTCACAACATGCCCTGTAAGTCAGTTACAATGACGGCATGTGTGTACAGCTGATTCTCAAGCCAGCAGTGATGGCCTCCACCTTCATTCTCAAACTAGACGTGGTATCATATGCCAGGCTTTGTTGCAATTCATTTACAAGATGCAGAGTTAATGCTACCAGCTGGTTTTTTTCCCTGCCCGCCCAAATGTATAGGAGGTCAGGATATGAATACACTAAATAACAGCAACATTTTTTCCCTTGAGCTAATGGCTTTTTTAAAGCCAAGCTGGGGTCAGAGTTTCATGTAAGCCTTATTGATAGAGGTCATGACCTTAGTCATCTGACACAACAGTTTCTTCCCCCTGCCCCAGGGGGATGTTTTCCATTTAATGGCTCACCCAGTTCATGTTTACCGATTACTCCCTCAATATATCTTTATATATTTCCCTCCAAAAAGATTATTTTACAAAAGAATGTAGACAAATACATCTGTAAAGATTTTATTAGAGATACCTCAATTTTTTTTCCTATATGATATTAAAAAAAAATTCCAACAGAGTCAAGACCTGTTTATTTTAGTGTTCCTGGGGTTAAAAGGTTAGCAAGAATGTAAAAAGCAACTAATTATAAGTTTAATGAAATTAGATGTGTTAACACAGATATCACTGCCGAGGTGTAAACCACAATACAGTATGTCAATTGCTGTTTTAAGGACGTAGGAAAAAGAAGAAGATATGACCACATTTCACACAATGACCTAAATAAATCCATGACTGTTTAGGAATCAACATCATAACATGTTCAGAATACCCACAGGTGGTTTATCTCCCACAGAAAATATCTTTAGGTGGAGATGCTAGCAGTTTCCAGAGCATACTTGTACAAACATCACATCCTTCCGCTCATACATCCTTTACAGAGCATACTTGTTGTACAAACATCATATCCTTCCGCTCATACATCCTTTCCTGCTGAATCCACACTTAACTTCAATTTCACACAACTATTTCACACAACAGCTTCTGAGTTGAATGCATGGCGTGACCCTGTGAGCTGCGGATTGCATTTGGAATGTTTTTTCGACTGTGACCAACGTGGTGTGAATTGTAGATTCAGAAAATGGCGCGATGCCGGTCGTGCAATGCTGGCGGGACCCGTATTAAAATTGATCGCCCGGGCAACTGCTGATCTGTTGGCGACAAGTTCTGCTATCATCAATGATGAACTACATTTCTAATGTTGGACTGTTTGTGTTAGCACTTCGGATGGCTACCATATGCGTTAATGCGAGTGTATGCTAGATATGCTGAGACAGCAGTCTGTCAATCTTTCCACAAGGGACTGTGATAAACATTCTGGGTGTTTTTCGCTGGCACAGGAGCGGAGCAAAGATGGGGCGACCCGTTTGCTATGAAGCTGAAACTAAGACTACCAGACTACCAGACTATCACACAACTATACACATGTTCAGGTGAAGAAAAGACGCTGGCATTGGATAGGACACACATTGAGAAAACCGAAGAACAAAATAACTATAATGTCTTTGCATTGGAACCCAGAGGGGCATAGGAATAAAGGAAGGCCAAAAAACACATGGAGAAGGGAGCTGGAGAATGAAGCTAGAAAGATATGGAGGACATGGGGAGAGCTGCATGCGATAGCAAAGAATAGAACGACTTGGCTTGAGTTGGTTGAGGGCCTATGATCCATTGGGGGCTAGAAAGGCAGAAGAAGAAGAAGAAGAAGAACAATACACATTCTATAAGGCATACATGAAAAGAGAAGAAGGATGTAGAGCATGAGATAGACCAAGAACAAAATAGAAAGATAACCTCAGAGACTGCAACAGCACAATGTGTCTGTGGTCGAGGCAGCCAGAAAAGCAAAAAGCAGAACCTTACATCTTTCTCGACACCCGCAGCGATAAAAGAGGAAGTGAAAAAGAAGAAGAACCCAGGTTATTTCATTGAATAAATGATCATACATACCCTAGTTCTTTCTTTTTTCGCTCCTCCTCCTTTCTCCGCTGGAGCTCTTCTATTTGCTCCAGCTCCCACTTCTGTTTTAATAGATCCTCCTGTTGTTTCCTCCAAGCTTCAGCCTAAAATAAAACAAGGCATCAACAGCTGTAAACATACAAATAAACAACATGCTCCTCAGTTGTAAACTATATGGAATAACATCAGTGACAGAATAATGTCAGTGACATGACAACATCAGTGACAGAACAACATCAGTGACAGAATAATGTCAGTGATAGGACAAGATAAATAATAGTATAATGTCAGTGTCAGAATGCAGTCAGTAACAGAACAAGATCAGTGAAAGAACAGGCACTCACTTCTGCTTCTCGTCTCCTGAACTCCAGCATCTGCTCTTTCAGAATCTTCTTGAGTGACTTCTCTTGCTGAAGCTTCTTCTCCTCCTGCTGCCTCTCCAGCTCCAAGGCAGCCAATCTCTCCTGCTCCATCTGTTTCTCCAAGGCCAACTTCTCCTGTCTTGCTGTCTCTAGCCTCTGTAAGGGTCCGAAAGTAAATCATGTGTAAACTGGGCAGGTAATCAAGGGAAAAGTCAAGTAAAGAAAGCTTTCACGCCTTTAGGCATATTGGGCATACACAGCTAGACCTATATTTCATAGACCAACTTGCACTCAGTGGGTGATGTAGTCAACATCACGCCGGCCAACTTTACTTCCCAGGACTTTACCTGGTCTCCATTCAAGGCTGGGTCAATCTGGGAGCCAAAGTCATTTTTAAAAAAAGTCAGGTACCAACATGATCCAAACCAACAACCTTCCGATCCCTAGAAGCATCTAGCAGGTCCCAAACTGGGCAAGCAATCAAAGTAAATAAGACATTTATAGATAACTTCTTATTCTGTTTTTGTTCGCTTGAAATAAATTATCTATATCTTCAAACCTGTCTCTAGTATGAACTTCACTGTCCTTTGTAATTCACTAAGCGGCCTATAAAGTGTGACTTCCACAAGTGTCTCTTTTGGCCAGAAGTTTTGCCTGGAAGCGTTGATAACTAAAATCAACAGCTCTGTCAGCCCCAAACAACGCATGATGTATTACTGACGATTCCACACTCATCTCAAACATCACATCAAGTGTCTTCTTATATTTCAGTTTTGGTCAGTGTATACTAAATAATTCTGGCAACCACGGGGTATCTTTCTATTCATTTTTAATTCCTATAACAAAATGAGTGGTTAGAGTTTTCATGTCAATATTTAATGGGAGAAATTACTATTTGGTACTTTTATTTTTGTTCACCCCATCTCAGCAACCCCAAGATTTCGTGGGGAATTAGGGTCAGTGTTAGTCTGTGTTAATTTCACACCATTAAACGCCTATACTATTGGACTTTCCAGTGAACACCCCCCCCCCCCCCCCTCCCCCTCTCCAAAGAATCAGGGATTCGCCGAGATATAGTGTTAAAAAAAATGTGACTGAAAGAATAAAAGCACTGGATGCAGAGGTGCTGAATCACATGAGGCGGTTCATCAGACCTAGGGATAAGTCTGTTGGAAGATCTATCTACATCTCTCCAAGGTTAATCTAGAAACTGGTTCTACCAGTGGCCTAGACAATCTAGCGTGGATCGAGGTTTCCATTAAAGTTGCAGCACACAGACCATTCAAGGCTTCAAATGTTATGTTTATTGATTAGCTTGTTTTTCCTTTTCAGCCTATGGTGGCAAATAGAGCAGGGGTGATAGTTCTCCATGTCTGGCGGTTGGTTGCTGGCACCTGTTCTAGGTCTTAGATGTTTATTAGGTCCACTGCATTGCTGAGCCTTTCCTGATGATGGTTCTAGGCAAGGTCTCTCTCCTGGTCTTCCCTGATGATAATTCTCCTCAAGGTCTCTCTTGGTCTTCCCTGATGATGGTTCTAGGCAAGGTCTCTCTCTTGGTCTTACTTGATGATGGTTCTAGGCAAGGTCTCTCTCTTGGTCTTCCCTGATGATGGTTCTCCTCAAGGTCTCTCTCTTGGTCTTCCCTGATGATGTTTCTCCTCAAGGTCTCTCTTGGTCTTCCCTGATGATGTTTCTCCTCAAGGTCTCTCTTGGTCTTTCCTGATGATGGTTCTCCTCAAGGTATCTCTTGGTCTTCCCTGATGATGGTTCTCCTCAAGGTCTCTCTTGGTCTTCCCTGATAATGGTTCTCTTCAAGGTCTCTCTTGGTCTTCCCTGATGATGTTTCTCCTCAAGGTCTCTCTTGGTCTTCCCTGATGATGGTTCTCCTCAAGGTCTCTCTTGGTCTTCCCTGATGATGGTTCTAGGCAAGGTCTCTCTCTTGGTCTTCCTTGATGATGGTTCTAGGCAAGGTCTCTCTCTTGGTCTTCCCTGATGATGGTTCTCCTCAAGGTCTCTCTTGGTCTTCCCTGATGATGGTTCTAGGCAAGGTCTCTCTCTTGGTCTTCCTTGAGGATGGTTCTAGGCAAGGTCTCTCTCTTGGTATTCCCTGATGATGGTTCTCCTCAAGGTCTCTCTTGGTCTTCCCTGATGATGGTTCTCAACAAGGTCTCTCTTGGTCTTCCCTGATGATGGTTCTCCTTAAGGTCTCTCTTGGTCTTCCCTGATGATGTTTCTCCTCAAGGTCTCTCTTGGTCTTCCCTGATGATGGTTCTCCTCAAGGTATCTCTTGGTCTTCCCTGATGATAGTTCTACTCAAGGTCTCTCTTGGTATTCCCTGATGATGGTTCTCCTCAAGGTCTCTCTTGGTCTTCCCTGATGATGGTTCTAGGCAAGGTCTCTCTCTTGGTCTTCCTTGATGATGGTTCTAGGCAAGGTCTCTCTTTTGGTCTTCCTTGATGATGGTTCTAGGCAAGGTCTCTCTCTTGGTCTTCCTTGATGATGGTTCTCCTCAAGGTCTCTCTTGGTCTTCCCTGATGATGGTTCTAGGCAAGGTCTCTCTCTTGGTCTTCCTTGATGATGGTTCTAGGCAAGGTCTCTCTCTTGGTCTTCCCTGATGATGGTTCTCCTCAAGGTCTCTTTTGATCTTTCCTGACGATAGTTCTACTCAAGGTCTCTCTTCGTCTTCGTTTTAATAGGTTACTCCCTTTTTATGTCTTTAAATATTTCGAAAATTAAAAACAAACACTAATAAATTTCGAAACAATTTATGCATCTGTGTAAAATATTTTTTTTTTAAAATTCCCACATGTTTATGACCTATTTTTTGTTAGCATTCGCAAGGCCAAATCGAAAAGAAAACATTATAACTCAGAGACAGCCACTGACCTCCTCCTTCTCCACGAGCTGGTCACCCCAGTTAGCAACCACATGATCCTGCAACAGGTCAGACTCCACCTTCCTCATGTCGGGATTGTTGTCTATCCAGTGCTGGTAGAGCTTGTCTTCAACAACCTGCAGAATACAAAACACGGCTGAAACACTCAAAAGAAGGAAAGAGGAATCCCCATAATGTGGCAGGTCCTTTGCAGAAGGTCGCTCTCATCACAGCCTGCCTGAAAGAAACTCGGTCTCTAATCAAATCTCCTGCCACGTGCACTTTCATCCCAAGGTGTCACTTATATCCTGTGCATATCTTCATGCTGGCCGGCACCTGTGCCTCTTTCTTGGTACTATAACTTCTGTTATTATGTTTTCCATCACCTGTGCCTCTTTCTTGGTACCATACCTTCTGTTATTATGTTTTCCATCACCTGTGCCTCTTTCTTGGTACCATACCTTCTGTTATTATGTTTTTCATCTCCTGTGCCTCTTTCTTGGTACCATACCTTCTGTTATTATGTTTTCCATCACCTGTGCCTCTTTCTTGGTACCATACCTTCTGTTATTATGTTTTCCATCACCTGTGCCTCTTTCTTGGTACCATACTTTCTATTATTTTGTTTTCCATCACCTGAGCCTCTTTCTTGGTACCATACCTTCTGTTATTAAGTTTTCCATCACCTGTGCCTCTTTCTTGGTACCATACCTTCTGTTATTATGTTTTCCATCACCTGTGCCTCTTTCTTGGTACCATACCTTCTGTTATTATGTTTTCCATCACCTGTGCCTCTTTCTTGGTACCATACCTTCTGTTACTATGTTTTCCATCACCTGTGCCTCTTTCTTGGTACCATACCTTCTGTTATTTTGTTTTCCATCACCTGTGCCTCTTTCTTGGTACCATACCTTCTGTTATTTTGTTTTCCATCACCTGTGCCTCTTTCTTGGTACCATAACTTCTGTTATTAAGTTTACCATCACCTGTGCCTCTTTCTTGGTACCATACCTTCTGTTATTATGTTTTCCAATCCGTTGTGGTGCCTGATATGACAAAGATATTTCAGCTTCCGAGACAAGATGCTGTTAACTAGCCAACAATCCATTAACTAGCCAACAATCCATTAACTAGCCAACAATCCATTAACTAGCCAACAATCCATTAACTAGCCAACAATCCATTAACTAGCCAACAATCCATTAACTAGCCAACAATCCATTAACAAGCCAACAATCCAATAAGTGATGCTCAGATCTTTTAGAATGTATTTCTTTTCTTCTTTGTCCATGGCAATCTGAGAATCTTTCTATAGTATTTCAGCTTAAAAGCCCTTACTATCTTTCTTAAGGACTGTGAAAGGGGAACGCATGCACAAATATAATCAAATATTTTGACAAAGTCTTTAATCAATGGATAAAACAACTTCCTAATTGAACAGCCAGTAATGTCAACAAGAAACCAGTCACATTTATATGTCCTGTTAATTTCATGTGACGTTTTGTTATGGATTTTATGAACCACCTAATTATGATAGCAGCTGTTGATATGTCATTGTGCTTTAAATAAATGCAAGCACACAAAAATTGTTTGTCAAAGGCCTCAAAATTAGGCTGTGTCTTATATAACGAAGGTAGGTCTACATGCACTGTTGGTTAGTTCGACGTTAGTCTTCCCAAATAGAGTAGGCCCCTTTTAGTTCACAAGTTTGTTGGGCTGGTCATCTTTCCTGAAGGTTGCTGGTGTGTCCTGCTCTGTTGTTTGGTTTCTGTGATGTCTTGCATTTACATTTTCATTCCGAGAAAGAGAATGCTTGTGACAAAAGTTGCAGCATTCTCGGAAGGGGGGGGGGGTTGTGTTAGACCTAGTTTCTCCGGCATCAACGGCATTGCTGAACACCCCCGGAACCTTGTGCAAAGGTCACATGGTTCAGGAACTACCAATCAAAAGTGAGCTAGTGTGTAAATGGGCGGGGTCTGGGGAGATCAACATTGAACTAACCGCACTGTTATTTTTTATAGTTGCCCGCAGTACTGAAGAAGACTGTAAGCGGCACTGCCACACTACAGATTTTAAACTCCCCGTCATAAAATATGCAGAAAAACCCTCAACAACGAAAAATATGGTAAACACCACAGATGCCTAAAAACACTCTAGACATGACATGGATGAACACAATGTAAATATCAAGAAATAACAAGTTTTGACAACAACTGTCACAAAGAGTTACACACCCTTTGCCTCTTCTCCTCCCGAGCACTTTTAAGTCCTTCAGCTCTTGCTCTCATTTCTTCAAGTCTCACGGTGTTTGACCCGGACATGCCTTTAAGCTCTGCCTGAAAAATTTCATTTACATTACGTTAACCAAATGTCCTACATCACAATTTCTAAATAGACAACTTTTCCTCGATTTATGACCCATGTGACTTGCATACAACTTGTTGCTTGTAGTTACTTGTCCGTATCAACATCCTAGCACATCAGTTTGACTCATCTGTGCTCCATCCCCCAATTCAGCAGCCATCTCAATTCTTGACGCTCACTACAACCAGCAGGAGTTGACTGGTAGATCTTCATTCTTTGCTCTGCAGCCAGTTTCTACCCATTTCCAACTGGCGGCTGATCGTCTCTGAATCCTTTGTCTCAATGTCTCTGGAAAACAGCACAATCAATATGGCTGCCTTATCCATACCTCCTCCTCCACTAACTACTGGAGACACAGACAGCCTATCGGATCTTTCATTTCCTTTCACCCCGGTGTATAAAGCCAAACCAGTTACCAGTTTCTTAAGGCAGGACTTTTGGATGCTGACAAGCCATTCTAGTCAAAGTCTGCCAGTTTGTCCCACAGCACAATTCCTAAACACACATACCATCAATCCCAATTCAAGGACATACACATCATAAGCCACAATTGCTATATATAATACTGAAACTCTGTTCAGAGATCAATGCAACTAAAGTAGACCTTTTTTTTTTGGGTGTATTTTGGTAAAAAGGATTCATTTTTAGCTTTAAGTATGTTGATCTAACACTGTAGTAATGCACCTGACAAGATGCAGTGAAATAGGGCTGGCCTTAAATTGTGCAATTTACTGTTTGTGTCTGCATTTGTCTAAATACATTTGTCATAAATCATAATGCTTTAATACGTATAAGTCACCAGAAACTACAATTCCTAAACATGAATGTCTCCAACTACAACTTGAATGTTGAATTAAGAATCAACATCATAGCACTTGTGGCAAACAGTCCCATAAGCACTCTGTCCCAATCTTCAGCAGCAAACAAAAGGTTCCAATTCTGATGGTGCGAGTACCATCCATCTTGCATTTCCCTTGAGAGTTGAGCGTCGGCAAGATCCCCTGGTAGCTTCCCCAGGGCCATTCTTCTCAGACCGTCATGATTATTTGTGCCTTCGCACTGTTAACTCACTCCCAAAGGGTCCTCACAACATCTGACTTGTCATACATCAATTCACCACCAAGTGGTGCAGAACTGCCAGTCTATCTGCCTGCTTGTTTCCTTACATACCGGCATGACCTGAAGATAATATCCAAAGGAGGCTAACTACCCGAGACCTCTTGAGCGATGCTTGCCACTCTGCACGAAGCATGCCTGTCTCCACCTTTCGCAACATTTTCTGTGAGTCAGTTAAACTACAACTGTAAAAGATTACACAACCAGCCCATCCAGCTGTCATGAACCAGTGAGTGAGTGAAGCTGAACCCAACCAAGATGGCATACTCAGCGATTAACACCTATGATCCGAAAAGTCGCCATTCAGACGAAAATCACAGGTAAAAAATCTCACAAATCTCCTTCAATCTTAAAAGTTATAAGTGGGTCCCGACAACCATGAAGCAACATGAAGCCTGGACAGTGTCAGATGTTTTAATAAATTCAGAAAATTTTTCATTTTTATTTAAGACAGTGTTGTCTTATTGTGAGTTTGATTTATAATAAATTAAGAAATAACTGTTATAATTATTTGAATGATGAATTAAGAATCAACAGAACTCGGGCAATTCCATAAGCGGTCCGTTCCCATCTTCAGCAGCATGCAAAGAGTTCTAATTTTCATGGCACCAGTAACTGTCTGATTATATATATCCATCTCGTCCTTCCCCTGAGTGTTATATTTATTTAAGACAATGTTATGTTATTGTTAACCTGACTAATGAAGATCACACAACAGACTGAATAATCTATTATATGGCTTAATCACATCAGCCCGTAGCAAATTATGGATGTGAGTTGCAGACTCAGTAGTCCATATGTGAAGAAATAATTGAAGCTTTTCAACTGATTTGCTACAAAAAAGGTTCTTGGAATGTCATAGACCAAGAAAAGAGTAACACTGACATCCAACACGATGTCAGCATCGAGGAGAATTGGCTCACAAACAGCATCGTATCCTGAAAGCTCAGATATCCTGGCCACATTAAACGTGATTGTGGCCTGAAGACAATGATGATAGAGTCTACAGTTTCCGGAAGAAGAAGCAGACTACGAAGGTCGATACAAGACATGCACTGGCTATGGAAGCACACAGGGCTGGAGAATATGCTAGAGAAAGAGAGACTTTCAGGCACGCCATTATGAGAGCAACGTTCTGTAAAGAATCTGCTGTCTGAAGATGAATCATTAGGAGGCCAAAGGTGCTGCACTGGATTTCCCCAAATGTATAGAAAATCCTGGGCATGATAGAAAAGAAGGGGGAGTGGGGGTGGAAAGGGGGGGGGGAGTAACTAACAAACGAATGAACTTTTTTTCAAAGGGTTACAAATTAGGCACGCAGGCCTATTTTACATTCGGCCCTTCCAAACTCCCATCTTTCACACAGCATTTGTATTTCATAAATAAAGTATGTTATGTTCATGTAATAATAAGCATATTCAAAATATCAAGTAAAAAACAAAAGCATGGGTGGTAAAATATGTGTGCACGCTCACGCACAAACACACACACCCACATACACACGCAAACCCATTCTCTCACTTACACACACACACAGGCACCTAATACACACATACATATAAACATGCACACACACACATACATACACACAGTCATACACACAGTCACCCACACACGCTCTAAAACACACACGCATACAGCCCAGACACATACAGATACACAGAGCTATACACACACACACACGTAGCCGCACAAAAAGACCCATACAAACACACACAACGATGCACACAGACACATACATACACACAAGTAGCCGCACAAACATGCACACATTATTAAAAAGACGAACTCACAAATACACACGAAGCAACACACAAAGAAACACGCAGGCATAGACACAGACACACACGCAGAAACACCTACAGACACAATAAAGATACACACAAACAGACAGACACACACACACACACACAGACAAACACACAGCCACATCCACACATATACATATACAAACACACACATAGACCCACACACACAGTGAGCCCTGCGTGGTGTATAAACAGGCCCTCATGATGATGATAATGATAATTAGATTAAATGAAAATTAAAAAAAAATAAAAAAGGAAACAAAATCTACTTCATAGGCCATGTTCTCCTGTGCAAGCAAAGTTGCCAGTTTGTCCCTCCGTCTCTTCAAGTTCAAAGCCTTTTCATCTTTATCAACTGAAGCTTTGTATGCATTCATGCTGCGGAAGGATTAAAAAAAAAAAAAATTTATGCATGGATGATTACAAATAACACAGTGGTTGGCTTTTATGAGTTTTCTGGAACTCTGTGAGCTTAACAGTTAAGCTCCCTGTGTGGGCTCCAGGCCCTCTCTGAAAAGGTTGAAGAAGAAGGGCGAATTGACTCTTCTTCTTCTTCTTCACTTCCTCTTTTACCGCTGTGGGTGTCGAGGGAGATATAAGGTTCTGTTTCTAGCTCTTCTGGCTGCCTCGACCATAGGCACATCGTGCTGTTGTAGAGTTTCTCTGATGTTATCCTTCCATCTTGTTTTTGGTCTACCCCGTGCTCTACGTCCTTCTTCTCTTCCCATGTATGCTTTGTATGGTATGGTGTCACAAGGCATTCTCTCTAAGTGGGCAAACCATTTTACTTGCTCTCTTTGTATGTAATCCAGAATTGGTTCTGTGCCGACTTGTTCTCTTATGATCTCATTTCTGATCTTATCTCTTATGGTCACTACTACAGCCCTTCTCAGACATCTCATTTCCGTGGTTACTAATTTTCTTTTATGGTTTGTTGTGAGTGACCATGTCTGGCACTGGTAGCACAGAGTTGGAATAAATATGCTTTGAATAAGATGTCTCTTTGTGCTGACTGGGATTGTCTTATGCTGTAAGAGGGGGGCTAGCTGTCCCAATACTTGGTTTGCTTTACTGCATCTAATGTCAATTTCTTTATCCAATTTCCCATCGTCGGTAAATGTAGTTCCCAGATATTTAAACTCAGATGCGAATTGACTCACTGCCCTTAAAAAGCAAGTCTAATTCAGTGATTAATGAAGCCATTTGCCCCATGAATGAAATATTTAATGGATCATAAACCTATAGAAATCTCCATGAAACCTAAAAAAACAACAACAACCATATCGCACAAGGAATATATAAAGAGATATAAATAGGGAGTAAATGAAATACTTTCCCCTTGACATTAAAAAAAAAAAAAAACATGCACTGAGCAACTCATACCATGACCTCTATCATTGGGGCTTATAGTTCAGAGCTATGGGCAATTCTCTTCTAAATAACAACAAAAAGAACGATAATGGCACCAAAAAACAGTGATAGCTTGGTTGACAAACACCTCTAGTTATGAACAAAGTGGTCCGTGAACATATTTTTCCAACACATTTTTGACCTGATCCACGAACAATACACATCAGAAATTCGGAGGGCTCTCTGGGAGTGAGTGAACAGTGAGGAAGCGCAAACAGATAATTACCATTTGTGGAGTTACCAGAGAATTTGGCCGATACTCAACACTCAAGGGAAAGGCAGGACCGATATACAATCAGACAGTTACTGGTGTCATCGGAATTGGAACTCTTCATTTGCTGCTGAAGATGGGGAAGGAGCGCTTATTGGGTGTCCTGAGTGCTATGATGTCGATTCTTAATTCAACATTCAACTGCAAACAATGCTTCGACCAATGAACACACAAACATGGCTTTGGTAACCTGTTTTTGGTTAAGCACTGTGAACAATATTTGTCAATGTGTTGTGCTTGATAGATTTGTTGTTGCTTTTTTGCATTTAATTGATCCACATTATTGCTCACATGAAAGTTGAAAGTGTTAGTGTTAGGGGGGAAAGAAGCCTAAGGGTATTACAGTAGAAACAAAGCATGAAACAATAACTAAACAGGAGAATGGTGTTTATGTTTCTATCTCGCCAAGCAGTTTCCATATGGCTTAATGTACAATGTATACTATCTTAACTCTTTGAGTCCCAAGGAACGCATCATACGTTCATAGGTTCCTACCTAGAAGCCCAATGATCGCATGATGTGCCAATTTTATTACTTTCTTTACTACCCCCTGGGCCTGTGATGCTAAACCCCCAGGGACTCAAAGAGTTAAAGAACAAAACAGCGCTAAAGACTGCTGAAAATTTACTGTCATTTACACCGCGGCAGCAATCAAAAAACTTTCGAGGATACAAACAAGAGAACAAATCCAAGAAATACATAAACAGCTGCCTGTAATTATTACTGAATAGAACTCTTCTTCGAAAGAGCAGCCTTCATTCTCCGTCGCAACCATTCACCTGTGCCAGCAACTGTCAAACACAAAGGTCAAGTTAAGCTGTATATATTATACTATATTATACTGTATATTTTTGTCGAACATAAATCAATAAAAATGTCAAAAAAACTATGCTTCTGGGGTGGGTGAACAGACATTTTTTTTCTTCCTTACATTTTTTTGGGGCTCATAAATATTTTGATTCACAAACAGTGTCAATGAAAGAATTAAGTTCGTGACCCGAGGTAAACTGTATTTAAAATCAAGATCAAAGCACATTATGTTGTCAATACATTCACTACCTGTCTTGGAAAACTTCTGCAGATGACCAGGCATTTTGTTTCGCTGCCCACACATCTGATTTCTTGAAATAGTTTGCAGTTTCTGACCACTGGTTGCGAAACTCATTTTCATGTTCTCGATGCCGAACTATTGCTTGTTCATACATGTTCTTGCGTGATGACCAGTACCCTGACATCGTTGGCAATGCCATTTTGTTCCTCTTTGCGTGGTTATATCCCTGCAGAAACAAGCAATTTAATCTATTTATTTTAAAAACAGAACAGGCCTCACAGTGCATTAATATGACATGTGCCTCAAAATGAACTTTATTTTCAAAGGGTTACAAATTGGGCACACAAGCCAGTCTTATATCTGGACCTTTCATGCATCCCTCTCTTACACCACAGTTGTCTTCCATCTAGAAACATGTTAATACAGCAGTATGCACAATATTAAGAGCAAGTAAAACGCAAAAGATACAGACATATAGATAGAAAGACTGACAGATAGAGAACGAACAAACAAAAAGAACAATTTTATTTCCAAATGGTCACAACTGGGTACGCAAGTGACATTCACCCTTTCAAACACTCATCTCTCACACAACAACTATGTTTTAAATAACAAACATATTATGCTCACATGTGTTCTGCACTCAACAGACCAAAAAGACACAAGGATTTCCCTTTGAGAGACCCCAGTTAAGTACTTTTGTGTATTCTAGTACCTAACTGTAACAGTGTCTATTCACGTAATGTGTGTGATGTGCTGATGAAGGCATTTGAGCTTCAAAGCTTAGTTGACATTTCTGAGTATGTGAAGCTGATTATTTCAACATTTCATTTGGTCTGACATCTTTTCATCAATTTATTTTAAGTAAGATTTGACTCCCTGTGTGGGTTTTGGACACATGAAGCGGAAAAGATGGAGTGATGGCATTAAGAACAGCCTTACAGAAATGAACATCAGTCTTAATGAGTGCTCTTGACAGAGCTCATCAACGAACATTACATCTCCCCCTGACACTTCGATGAGGTACAAGGTGGAAGAGAAGAAGAAGAAGCAGATGTGGTGAAGGCTACCTGAAACTGAACAGATACAGCATCCATATCAGGAAAGAATTCAGCAGGGAGTGGACAATTTTCTTTCTACGCGTGCAGGGAAACCAGAGGTGGACTTTCAATCAGGCTGTAACTGGCATCATCAGTATGGGGCTCTGTTGGCTGCTGAAGAGGGGAACGAAGCGTGTATGAGGAATGTCCCAAGTGCAGTGATGTCATTTCTTTGATACATTAATTCTGTATCTTGCATGATGCTTTCCAAAGCATGACCAACATAAAACAAAAAGTCATGCACCAAGGCACACCAGTCATGTGAATATCATCACAACACCAGTTGTGTGAATATCATTACAACACCAGTTGTGTGAATATCATTACAACATCAGTTATATGAATATCATCACAACACCAGTGATCTGGTGACCTTCCCCCCCCCCCAGGAAATAGCACCTTTTAGGCTGGGTCAGCCTAGGCCAATGAAAACAGATCTGTCTTAATGAATGGGATTCATAACCCTACGGCACTGCCTGTCAGTCAAATATCTAGTCACTTAGCAACAGCGGTGGTCACTTATAGTGACATCATCATTATCCTGTTGTGCCATTGTATGTCACACAAGTCTCGTAGTCTATTCTTCCATTCTGTTCTGTCCTGTGCAATCAGTTCAATGTCACGGACAGAATCTAGACCAGCATCTTTGGCTTCTCTCGTTAACATCCATTTACGGGTTTCTCTTGATGTCCTCTTTCTCAATCTATTTATTCAAAACTGTAGTGCCTGTCTGGTAATTCTCCGGTTTCTCCTCAGGATGTGTCCAATATAGAGCCATATTCTTTGACTTATAACCGTTATTACTAGTGGTTGCCCAGATATTTCTCTTATTTCTTCATCTCTCTTAAATTCATCTGATTTTATGTTCAACATTTTCTTTTTCTTTTTCGTTGTACCCCACCAGGACATCAAACAAGTGACAAACACTCGTGACACAAAGTGCCACCATGGGGATGAAGATCACACATGGAGAGGTCCCAGAAACCCCTTTCAGCTGTTGGGCCATATTTATGGCCAGGCTATATTCAGGGTCCCCGGCAAAAGCCAGGGTGGGGCTTTAAATAATGAAAAATTGCATCTCACATGGGGACGACTTATAATTAATCAATGTTCTCCTCAAGCATTTGTTTTTAAATGAATTACTTTCATCTGATGTCACTTAAGGTAACATCAGAAATTATGACTTTCCTCTGAACTTCTACCCGATATTATGGCGGCCAAACAAATACACCAACAGGGCCTCAGTCATGTGTAAAATGCGGACTTCCTGCAACGAACACATCACGGCAAAACTAGAATTATTTGACAATTTCAAGAGATGCAACACTGCAGACAAAGTAGCAGACAATAATAGCGACCATTGACAATTTCGAGCTTTTCTGCAGACGATAATGGAGACCATTGACAATTTCGAGACACGCAACATTACAGACGATAAAAGCGGGGAGACCATATGCTCAGATGCAGATTAGCGATACTGTTCTTCCAATTAAACTCACCACTGAGAGTATCAACCCATATGGCTGGGAGACCTCGCGCTCCAACGAAGATTAGCTATAGTGTTCTTCAGATTAAACTCAACTCCGAGCGTATCCCCCACGCCACGCATAGTGGGATCTAAACTAGATGCCTGGGACTCACAAGCAAATAAATTGGAGGAAGTTGCAGGAGATGCAGTAGCTGCTGTTTGTGAGTCCCAGCCATCTAGTTTAGCCCCCCCATCCATGCCGTGCGTAGCAGTGCGGGGGATACTGTCAGCGGTGCGGGATAGTCACAGAAACAGGTCCGCAATTAACATATCACTGAGACCCTGTCAGAGCATTTGTTTCATTAATTGGAGTTGATCCTAGTTTAACCATGATGTGTTCATCACAAGAAGTCTGCATTCTGCATAGGGCTAAGGCCCTGTTAGGTTATTTGTTTGGTCGCCATAATATCAGGTAGAAGTTCGGAGGAGAGCCGAAATGATTAATCTCAGAGTAATTAAAAATACAAAAAATAGTGAAAAAGTTAGATCATTATTTATTTTATAAAAAACAATGAATCAGATTTGCGACCCGACAATATAACTTCTTTTTCTTCTTCGCGTTCACCAGCTGTAAACTCTGGCGGAAAATTCTGATTGTTCATCTACTTCTGGACTGTAGTCCTGTTCCAGAACCGGAGTGTTGCGCCGTATGCATCCGTTTTTACAGATCTGACTCATTTGTAGGCAACTGCTGGTTCCTTGCCTCTCAGGCAGATGCAATCCTACTTCGAAGGAAGCTCCCAATTAGTCTGCTCTTACGACATGCTTTTGGCTTGGTCTATTCTTCTCTTGTTTTCCCCATAATCGGGCCCCGGAACCCACACGGGAAACAGTACACTAAACTACTAAACTAAAATATGCAGTTGAACTGATGACGTAGCTAAGACGTGGAAGAAGCTGTTAAGGCCTCTCTACTTTCTTCTCCTAACGGATTTCACCCTGTGAGATAAATAATTCATTACCCTTGTACAAATCTAGAAAGTATGAACTGTTGAAGTCATAAAAAATAATTTTGAAAATGCGACCAAACTTGTCCCGTCTCCAGCCTAAACAATCTTCTTGCGCATGCGCATGCATGCTTGGAATTATCCAAAATATGAATTAGACTTTAGATTTATAAACATTGACAATTTCATTGCAAATAAAAGTTTAAATATTCAATGTAAAGATAAACACATTTACAAATAAATTATTTCAGTAATATACTAGTAATAAGTAAACTTAGTGATTTATATATTTAGTTATCTGTATTCATTTATTACCAATAATCATGTTTTGTTTTGTAGTCTTCTCAATCTGTAGCAGAAGCGAGCAGCTAAAAAAAGCAGAAACAGAAAACATTAGGAAACCCGGGACGTGGTAAGATTGTTATCGTTATTTAATATTTTGTTTGTATGTTGTCTTTAATTTCAATCCTGCTTTCTCTTAGCCACAGGCTGGGACTAAATCTGTTAGTATGTGTTATTTTGATGGCTACGATGTTATTCCCATTACTGTTTCAAACAGTGTTTGCTAACATACATTTCATTGGCAACTTCTAGTTTCCAGCAGTCGATGACCGTCGTGTCAACTGTCATTCTGCAACAGATGCTCGATCGATGGTTGCTATGATTGTCAACAGGTGACATCGAGTTGTTGGGTAGTGAGAGATCGAATGTGTCTAATTCCTACCTCGTCCAGACTTCAGGTTATTTCGTAACCGCCGGGGACCTCGATATAATTATAACCTCACGGTTGAACCGAACGCGGCTTATCAGGATTTGTACATACATGTTGAATTCTAAATCGTGTACTGTATCCCTGTGTTAATTGTTAATTTTGCAAAGCTGCAGTGAAATGCGTAATGCGCTGCAATGTGTCCAATGAATAGAGAAAATGTCTCAGAATTACTGTAAATAATACAAACGAAATAAATTTACCCACATCAAAGGACTTGGGAGAATGGCGGTGCGAGGAGTTAGGTCAATTCTTTGAGGAATTGGATGAAGAAATCTGTAAGATACTACTTGCTTTAGAAATGAGAATGACGAAAGACTGTTAGACATATGTGTGCACAACATGATCTTGTTAATACCAATACCTTTTTTCACAAGTTATTACATGGTATAAGTGGAATGATCCAGATACTAAGAGTCAGATTGATTACATCTTAACAAGAAAAAGGGAATTTCACAAAGTCACAGATTTGAGAGTTATACAAAACTTGAGTTTAGATACAGATCATAGGATGATGATACTTTACAGAAAAGTCAAGATGAGTTTTCAAACAAGAAAGAAATGTCATAAAAGTGACATAATTAAATGTAAAGAACTAGAGTGTGAGGGGGAGGTGTAACATTCATTGTTAAGATCTGTCAAAAGCACTATTAAGATTGATGTTCATTTCTGTAAGGCTGTTCTTAACTCTTTGAGTCCCAGGAGGTATAGCATCACAGGCCCAAGGGGTAGTCAAAAGAGATAAAAATCAGCGCATCTTGCATTCATTCGGCTTCTAGGTAGGAATATATAAACGTATGATGCGTTCTTTGGGACTCAAAGAGTTAATGCAATCACTCCATATTTTACGAGGTCTTTCACTTGGTCTCTACCTATTGTAACGTTTCAGTGTGGCTCGCTGTGGTAGATAGTACCCGAGGATTTTTGTTTTTGTTGTTCTTCTTCTTCTCTTTCACCTTGTACTTTAGTGAAGTGTCAGGGAAAGATGTAACGTTCATTTATGAGCTCTGCCAAGAGCACTATTAAGATGAATGTACATTTCTGTAAGGCTGTTCTTTAAGCCATTCCTCCATATTTTCTGAGGTCTTCCGCTCGCTCTTTACCTGTTGTAATTTTTTCACTGTTTAAGTTATCACTGCTTAGGTTATCACTGTTTAGGTCATAGCTGTTTAGGTTGTGACTTTTTTTTGGGTGGGGGAGTTGGGGGGGGGGGGGGGGGGGGGGGGTGAGGATATGTGGATGTGGATATGTTTATTTTCTCTTTCTGCTGCATACGAACATATTTTTTTTGTCTTCTACTATTTTGAAAGCTCAGTGACCAGATGTTTAGTAATTTTACACCAGCCTCGCAGGCCAGAAAAAATAACTCCGCTGGCCAGTTTTGGCCCGCCTCTGTTCTGGAGACAAGAAGATGACATATTTGACACAAGATATTAGTTTATAATATGTTATTGTTGCTCTGTTTTGGATTGTTAGGTAAACATCGTGTGTTAGGAACTCATGAATGTGAGCAGCTGTTTGACACTTGCAAGAAGGTACCATGTCCGAAGTCCCCAACAACTCATTGGCAGCGCCTCAGTTTACATCCAAGACCATATTTGGCACTATCACCAAATTTGAGGACGTCCAGGATAGAATCATCAACACTGAGCACTTCCTGCAGGCATGCACAGATATCACTGGCATTTTGGGTTAGTCATCTTCCTCTTCTTCCTCCTCCTCCTCCTCCTTCTCCTCACCTATTCTTCTTCATCTGCCCATCATCATCTTCTTGAATAGATGTTTCTAGAACAGCAATGTTGTAGGGGGAGGAAACAGAAAAATAGGTCATGGGAGCAGTGGCAGAATAAAATAACAGACTCTGTTACGCTGAGCATTACTTTATTTCGTTTTGGTCATCTGTTACGCTGAGCATTCCTTTATTTTGTTTTGGTCATCTGTTACGCTGAGCATTCCTTTATTTTGTTTTGTTCATTCCCCATCTTTTTGTAGTTTCTCACATGGCCTATTGGTGGACGCTGGTGGTTGGAGTACGTTCCCTTTTGTTATTGTTGTATATTTAGTTCACGTTGAGAAAGGCTCTGGCCCAACGTCAGTTTGTGTGTTTTTGTGAACATTGTTCTGCTTCCCACTTTCGCTAAGCTGTTTAGTCACAGTTCACTGGATTAATTTGTGTATTACTGGAATGCTCAGTGTTTATTACAGGTCCATGCTGCACATCCGTACAGGTATACAAACACAGTAGTGATTGCAGTACAACATTCTTACTTACTGGTTACTTGTTGTCTGTATCGAAATCCTAACATCATTCTTACTTACTGGTTACTTGTTGTCTGTATCGACATCCTAACATCATTCTTACTTACTGGTTACTTGTTGTCTGTATCGACATCCTAACATCATTCTTACTTACTGGTTACTTGTTGTCTGTATCGACATCCTAACATCATTCTTACTTACTGGTTACTTGTTGTCTGTATCGACATCCTAACATCATTCTTACTTACTGGTTACTTGTTGTCTGTATCGACATCCTAACATCATTCTTACTTACTGGTTACTTGTTGTCTGTATCGACAATCCTAACATCATTCTTACTTACTGGTTACTTGTTGTCTGTATCGAAATCCTAACATCATTCTTACTTACTGGTTACTTGTTGTCTGTATCGACATCCTAACATCATTCTTACTTACTGGTTACTTGTTGTCTGTATCGACATCCTAACATGATTCTTACTTACTGGTTACTTGTTGTCTGTATCGACATCCTAACATGATTCTTACTTACTGGTTACTTGTTGTCTGTATCGACATCCTAACATCATTCTTACTTACTGGTTACTTGTTGTCTGTATCGACATCCTAACATCATTCTTACTTACTGGTTACTTGTTGTCTGTATCGACATCCTAACATCATTCTTACTTACTGGTTACTTGTTGTCTGTATCGAAATCCTAACATCATTCTTACTTACTGGTTACTTGTTGTCTGTATCGACATCCTAACAACATTCTTACTTACTGGTTACTTGTTGTCTGTATCGACATCCTAACATCATTCTTACTTACTGGTTACTTGTTGTCTGTATCGAAATCCTAACATCATTCTTACTTACTGGTTACTTGTTGTCTGTATCGACATCCTAACATCATTCTTACTTACTGGTTACTTGTTGTCTGTATCGACATCCTAACATCATTCTTACTTACTGGTTACTTGTTGTCTGTATCGACATCCTAACAACATTCTTACTTACTGGTTACTTGTTGTCTGTATCGACATCCTAACATCATTCTTACTTACTGGTTACTTGTTGTCTGTATCGAAATCCTAACATCATTCTTACTTACTGGTTACTTGTTGTCTGTATCGACATCCTAACAACATTCTTACTTACTGGTTACTTGTTGTCTGTATCGACATCCTAACATCATTCTTACTTACTGGTTACTTGTTGTCTGTATCGACATCCTAACATCATTCTTACTTACTGGTTACTTGTTGTCTGTATCGACATCCTAACATCATTCTTACTTACTGGTTACTTGTTGTCTGTATCGAAATCCTAACATCATTCTTACTTACTGGTTACTTGTTGTCTGTATCGACATCCTAACATCATTCTTACTTACTGGTTACTTGTTGTCTGTATCGACATCCTAACATCATTCTTACTTACTGGTTACTTGTTGTCTGTATCGACATCCTAACATCATTCTTACTTACTGGTTACTTGTTGTCTGTAACGAAATCCTAACATCATTCTTACTTACTGGTTACTTGTTGTCTGTATCGACATCCTAACATCATTCTTACTTACTGGTTACTTGTTGTCTGTATCGACATCCTAACATCATTCTTACTTACTGGTTACTTGTTGTCTGTATCGACATCCTAACATCATTCTTACTTACTGGTTACTTGTTGTCTGTATCGAAATCCTAACATCATTCTTACTTACTGGTTACTTGTTGTCTGTATCGACATCCTAACAACATTCTTACCTACTGGTTACTTGTTGTCTGTATCGACATCCTAACATCATTCTTACTTACTGGTTACTTGTTGTCTGTATCGAAATCCTAACATCATTCTTACTTACTGGTTACTTGTTGTCTGTATCGACATCCTAACAACATTCTTACTTACTGGTTACTTGTTGTCTGTATCGACATCCTAACAACATTCTTACTTACTGGTTACTTGTTGTCTGTATCGACATCCTAACATCATTCTTACTTACTGGTTACTTGTTGTCTGTATGGACATCCTAACATCATTCTTACTTACTGGTTACTTGTTGTCTGTATCGACATCCTAACAACATTCTTACTTACTGGTTACTTGTTGTCTGTATGGACATCCTAACATCATTCTTACTTACTGGTTACTTGTTGTCTGTATCGACATCCTAACATCATTCTTACTTACTGGTTACTTGTTGTCTGTATCGACATCCTAACATCATTCTTACTTACTGGTTACTTGTTGTCTGTATCGTCATCCTAACATCATTCTTACTTACTGGTTACTTGTTGTCTGTATCGTCATCCTAACATCATTCTTACTTACTGGTTACTTGTTGTCTGTATCGACATCCTAACATCATTCTTACTTACTGGTTACTTGTTGTCTGTATCGACATCCTAACATCATTCTTACTTACTGGTTACTTGTTGTCTGTATCGACATCCTAACATCATTTTTACTTACTGGTTACTTGTTGTCTGTATCGACATCCTAACATCATTCTTACTTACTGGTTACTTGTTGTCTGTATCGACATCCTAACATCATTCTTACTTACTGGTTACTTGTTGTCTGTATCGACATCCTCTAACATCATTCTTACTTACTGTCATTACTTGTTGTCTGTATCGACATCCTAACATCATTCTTACTTACTGGTTACTTGTTGTCTGTATCGACATCCTAACATCATTCTTACTTACTCGTTACTTGTTGTCTGTATCGACATCCTAACATCATTCTTACTTACTGGTTACTTGTTGTCTGTATCGACATCCTAACATCATTCTTACTTACTGGTTACTTGTTGTCTGTATCGACATCCTAACATCATTCTTACTTACTGGTTACTTGTTGTCTGTATCGACATCCTAACATCATTCTTACTTACTGGTTACTTGTTGTCTGTATCAACATCCTAACATCATTCTTACTTACTGGTTACTTGTTGTCTGTATCGACATCCTAACATCATTCTTACTTACTGGTTACTTGTTGTCTGTATCGACATCCTAACAACATTCTTACTTACTGGTTACTTGTTGTCTGTATCGACATCCTAACATCATTCTTACTTACTGGTTACTTGTTGTCTGTATCGACATCCTAACATCATTCTTACTTACTGGTTACTTGTTGTCTGTATCGACATCCTAACATCATTCTTACTTACCTGGTTACTTGTTGTCTGTATCGACATCCTAACATCATTCTTACTTATGGTTACTTGTTGTCTGTATCGACATCCTAACATCATTCTTACTTACTGGTTACTTGTTGTCTGTATCGACATCCTAACATCATTCTTACTTACTGGTTACTTGTTGTCTGTATCGACATCCTAACATCATTCTTACTTACTGGTTACTTGTTGTCTGTATCGACATCCTAACATCATTCTTACTTACTGGTTACTTGTTGTCTGTATCGACATCCTAACATCATTCTTACTTACTGGTTACTTGTTGTCTGTATGGACATCCTAACACATGGGGTCTACAAATTCAATGCTCCGTCCTCTGATACAGCAGAAATCTGTGTTTTCATGGTCAGTGTATTCAATGTGAGTTGACTGACATCTCTTCTTTCTTTGCTTCATTGACATCCTAAAACATAGGGTCCACACATTCAATGCTCCATCCTCTGATACAGCAGAAATCTGTGTTTTCATGGTCAGTGTATTCAATGTGAGTTGACTGACATCTCTTCTTTCTTTGCTTCATTGACATCCTAAAACATAGGGTCCACACATTCAATGCTCCATCCTCTGATACAGCAGCCGACTCAGTGTCTTCATGGCCAGACTACTAAATTTGAGTTGACTGGCATCTGTTCTTTCTTTGTTTCATTGGCATCCTAACACATGGGGTCAACACATTCTGATGCAGCAGCCATCTCAGTGTCTCCATGGTCAGCATACTCAATTTGAGTTGACTGACATCTCTGCTTTCTTTGCTTCATTGACATCCCAACACATGGGGTCAACACATGCAATGCTCTGTCCTCTGATACAACAGCCAACTCAGTGTCTCCATGCTCAGTTTACTCAATGTGAGTTGACTGACATCTCTTCTTTCTTTGCTTTTTCTACATGCTTGTCCTTGTTTAATAACCACTTCCAGCTGATGGTTCATTGTCTCTGAATCCTACTTCTCATTGTTCATTTAAAAGTCACCTTCATGGCACATCGGGCATGAACAGAAGTGCTCCGATCTTCTGAAATTGCCTCCAAGGGTTTCTAGGGTAACAACTCCCATTCCCTTGTTGCTCATTGTCTAATTGCTTTGAAACACTACATATTCAGAACGTCTGGCCTGTCCATACTTATTCCTACACTAACTACTGCAGACGTCTGCAGTATTTCAGCTCTTTAATTTCCTTTTGTGGGTTCTTAGATCGCATTCTAGGATTTAAAAAAAAAACAACAAGACCCACTGCCACCGTAACAAGCATATTGTAAAAGTCTACTAATTGGGGTTTTTGTAACAGTTTCTGTACCAGGACTAGAGTCCAGAAGTGGCTAGCCTGCCTGGAAGTCTGGGGTTTAATCCTCATGTTCCCCATATGGGTTTCGGAGCCTCACTGTCCCCCTAACAAACATATCATAAGAACTGACTCATAAATAATGTTTCCTTGGAAGGTTTAGTGCATCTGCCTGATAGGCAAAGAACCAACAGTCTGCATACAAATAAACCAGATCTGTAAAGCGGATTTACACGCAAAACTCCAGAAGTGGATGAACAAACCTGAACTTTCCACTAGAGTTTACAGCCAGTAAACATGAAGAAGAAGAAATCCACATTGAGGTAGACCGTTTAAAATTGACTTTGGCTGCGTTAAATGGGCACCAGGCAATGTCCTGGGAAGTAAAGATGGCTGAAAGGATGCTGGTATCATTCAGCGAGTGCTGATTTCTCCATAGAAGTATAAGCCTAGCAATGTATGCCCAATGTGCCAGCATTGTGAATGAAATGTCATTAACTGCTGTTTTTTTTTTTTTAAACTATTTTATAAACAATAAACATGAAAAGTTAAAACAACAAACTGTCATTTTTTTGGTATTGTTTTGGTAGATCATCTTGGGACAAGTTTTACACTGGCTAAAAAAGACATGCTCGGAAATATCAAGGTAAAAATATATTCTCTCTTGCATTTGATGTGTGCTGTTTGTCCTGCGTTGTCAAGGTGTCCCTCACAGTGCTGTCAATTGTTTTTTAGACTTACCTTTTTTTCTTCAAATTTGTAAAAACTGCTGATGCCTTGCAGACTTCTTTCTGCCTCTGCGACTGTCAAAATTATTATCTAAATAAGTAAATAGATCTGTTAGTTTAATTGTTGTTGTCTCTAGTTTTTACAAATCTCCTTGATTGGTATCTTCAGTATATCTAAAGCCATAGTTACTTTAATTTAATAAACATATTTTTACAATTTTGGTTTGTATCTTCTCATTCAGAGAATTAACGAGCACTATAAAAAGGATGTAGCTCAGTTTGCAACATTGAATGTGATACTGGAGGCGGAGTCTCATATGGACAAGAAGCCATCCAACTTGGCACTTGGTGTTATATGGCTGAAAAGGTATGTTTCATAAAATTGCCAGATGAATTTAAGGGCCTGTTGGCAAGGTAATGAAAGCTGAAAGACTGCAATGGTTGGGGCAAATAGAGAGAATGGCAGATAACAGAGAGATAAAATCTGTGTATACAAAACAGTTAAAAGACAGTAGTCACTTGACATCATGCTGCAGATGAACAGGACGACGTCATAATGACAGTTTGAAGATGGCCGCCTCATTGCGTGACTTAGCAGGTCGTGAACAGTCTATTAACAAAGTCACACTGTTTTGATAGGGATGCATCACCTTACGAGACCTTCATTCGCTGCGAATTTATATAGATTTCACTGTTTTAGTGATCAAACAACAGGTAATAGAATGCTGCTTCTCTTTGGTGCATATCAAAAGTGAGGCAGTCATCTTTGAGCTGTCTTAATAATGATATTGTATTTATCTGCAACATGATGCTATGTGCTTAACACTCTTGACATCCTTAACAACAATACTGACAGGTTACAAGACAGTGGCATGGTGATTGTAATTTCCGTTGCACTTATTTTTTTAACGAAAAGGGTCCAGGACATGTGACTGAATGTGTTTTATTATCCCAAATAAGGGCTTTAGAATTTCTGCGAGCTTTCATTTCTGGCCTTTCGACCGAACACCACAACAGGGTCGAGGAGGAGAACCTAAGGCAGACGGTGCTACAGGCTTACGAGGGAACTCTGCAGCCTTACCATGGTTTAATGACCCAGTTCTTGTTCACAGTAAGTGTCTGCTGAATTCAAGTTGTTTGTTGTAGGTCTAGTTTGTTTGTTTAAAATGCTTATGTGAGTTTTCTTCTTCTTCTTCTTCTTCTTAGCATTCAGTGGCAGAAAACTCTGGTCTAAAGTAATGGTTGTTCATCCATTTCTTGACTTTAGTCTTGTTCCACAACTTTAGTTTTGCATGCATATCCGTTTTACATATCTGGCTCACTTTTTTTCACTGTTAGTTCTTTGCCTCTTTGACTTCAGAAGAAACATTCTTAATTAGTCATATTTGACAGCCTGCTTGTTAGGAGGCAATGGATCTATCATTGTTTCCTCACAGTGGGGGCCGCAGAACCCACGCGGGACACTAGCTGTGATTTCCTCCTTCAAAAAATACATAAGCATGAAGACAGAAAACACAACCAATAGATTGCACAGTTTAATGCCTGGCACATTTTGCAGTATTTTGTCTGTGGAGATAAATGGGATTTAGGGCCGTTGTTCTTATAGCAGGGACAAACAGCAACGCAGTTTTTACCACGCATCTTTTCAGAAGTGAGCTCTAAACACTTGTGCAATCATTTTCTCCTTTATCTCCATTCTTTTCTTGATTTTCTTTCTACAGGCAATACGATTCTTGTTGTTGTTGGCACCTGCCCTTCTTTGTAGATTTTAATGTTATATTGTTCTACAAGTATGTGTTGAAATCACAGCCCGTGGCGATGACGAGTAAATAGCAAAACCCTTTCACGATAAGAGAACTCTTCCACACTTCATCATCATCATCAGTCAGCATGTTAGTTACTTGGTCTTTCCACTTGAGCCTGAGGCGGCACATAGGGCAGAGGTCAGAGCTCTCCTTGTCTGGCAGTTTGCTGCCACTTGTTGTGGATCCTGGGTGTTTATTAGGCCCGTGGTTGAACCTTCGCTGATGATGGTTCTACACAGTGTCTCTTTTGGTCTTCCCCGTTTTTTGTGTGCCTTTCTGTGTTCGTATGAGGGCCTGATGAGGGAGTCTTGCCTTCTCCATTCTGAGTGCATGTCCTTTACACAACAGCACTTTTGTCACAGCACACCCGAAAGTCTGTTTCTTTAGCCAGTTATACAAACTTATGTGTTTTTATAGCCGGTACATTTTCAATTACTTGGTCAGTGATGGAGGTGGAGGCGGTAACTGCAGCACTCTGGTGGCTAGAGAACAAGATGCATACACATGTCATAATTGTAACAGACTCTGAAAGCATGCTGAGAAAGGTGAAGACAGGGAGGCTTCGAGCTGTAGCAAGCTTTACTGGAAAGGTCACAGGTAGTGAGCATACTTCGAATCTTTTCTCCAGGCTATGCCGACGTGTTGGGTAAAGAACAGGCAGACAGATTGGCTGGATCTGCACTACTGAGTGGTGAATTGATACATGACAAGGCAGATGTGGTCAAGGCCCTTTAGGAACAAGCAGCGGAATCAGTAGAGAAAGAATATTATTATGGGCTGGAGAGATTGAGGCACCTGGGTGTAACTAGAGGGGCTTGCCGGCTCACTACACTCAGAGGAAAGGCAAAACGGACATATAACCAGATTGTGACCGGTACCATCAGTATTAGAACTCTGCGCTGGCTGCTGAAGATGAGGACGGAGCATGCATCGGAATGCCCTGAGTACTGTGATAACAATTCTTGACCGAGCTCAACTCATCTCAACTTACTTGCTCAAATTATTCATACCGGGAAAGATGGCACCACTTGTATCACAGCATGCCTGTAAGTCTCTTTCTTTAGCCAGTTCTAAATTCAAATTCAAATTCTCTTTCGTTGACCACTTTCAGCTAGGTCCGCTCACATTTCTGCTCACTTTCCTTTCAGCTAGCCAGTTCTACAAACTTGTGTGCTTTTATAGCTGGTGCATCTTCAATTACTTGGTCGACTTATTCATACCAGGAGAGACAGCTAAATAGCTTTCACATGCGATGGATGCCTAAGAAGAATACTTGGCATCAGGTGGCAGGACAAGATCACAAACACTGAGGTATTGGAAAGAGCAGGTATTACAACAGTCTTCTCAGTGCTCAGTCTATGAAGGCTCCAGTGGTTTGGTCACACCTGAAGAATGGAGGATGGCAAAGTCCCTAAAGACATCCTTTATGGTTAATAAAAGACGGGTAGAAGATGTCGAGGCTGACCTCTGCTATGATATAAAGATGTGTGCAAGCAGGACATGAATGATACAGGTACTGAGGTGGACTCATGGGAACAAAATGCCATGGACCGTGTTGTGTGGAAGGGACACAGCGGGAAGGGAAGGAGAATAAAGGAAAAAAATGAATGCAGAAAGGATGAAAGCTGAGCATCTGAGAAAAGACAAGACTAAACACAAATATTGACAACAATAGTCCTGCAATCCCATGCTATAATTGTGAAAGACATGTCTCAGTGGGGGAAGGTCTTGCTAGTCACACTCGCCATCTCCATGGGCTGTGAGTCCCAAGCCTCCTCATAGCACAGTATAATACTTATTGTCTAGAAAGACGGAAAGATGCCAATCATCAGTTGCATCTTCAGTTTCACAATAACAGCATAGGGTTTCAGTTGCCAGTGCATGTTTTTAATGTGCTGAGATTGTAAACTTTCGGCGGCCTTGTCTTCTTTAATAAATAGGGCACTAGAACAGGAAGAAAAACCTACACTTGAAATGCTCTGTCTGTGCAAGGTCACTAACAACACAAGCCGAAGCAGGGGTTACGAAAACCAGCGTTAGAGAGACAGTTGGAGAAAGACCATGTCAGCATTATATTGACAGACAGAGAATGAAATGGTTGGGCCATCTAAGGAGAATGCAACCAGGCCAAACTGCATATGAGAGTTTTTACAGCAGAACATCTGAGAGGAAGGCGAGAGGAAGACCAAGAAAAACATGGATAAATCATGTAGCCGAAACCTGTAAAAAAGATGCACAAATCCATCTCCCAGGTCAGCCGAGAAGCTCAAGACAAATACAGGAAACACTGGGCTACAACCTGGAATCATGGAAACGACAAAAGAAAGAAAGAAAAAGAATTTTCTACTTTTTTTTCTCATTCCTTTCCAAATGCCCCCCCCCCCCCAACCCTCTTTCCCTAATCGATGTAGCATGGCCCATGTTCTTATTGTAGTTTTTCCGACAAACCAACAAGCACTGCAATATTCTATAGCAGAACTGGTAAACTGGATATTTTGTGTGTGCCCACAGAATATTTCTCGTCTGGTGCCTTACAGACGGAACCTTCTCAAGACTCTGATGCTGGACCCGACTGCTTCTGTGGATATGGTATGTGGATTGTTACTTTGTATCCACAAATACTTGTTATTTTTTTGACTCAGTGTTGTTACTGGAAAAATAATGGCTTTTTTTTTAAAGAATATACCATATTTTTCTGTGTTATAAGGCAACCACATCTATAAGACACCCTCATATATAAGACATCCTCATATATATATAAGACGCCCTCATATATAAGACACCCTCATATATATAAGTCACCCTCATATATAAGATACCCCCATCTATAAGACGCCATCATATATAAGACACCCCTATCTGTAAGACGCCCTCATATATAAGACACCCCCATCTGTAAGAACGACCTCATATATAAGATACCCCCATCTATAAGACGCACTGATATATAAGACACCCCCATCTGTAAGACACCCTCATATATAAGACACCCCCATCTATAAGATGCCCTGATATATAAGACACCCCCATCTGTAAGACACCCTCATATATAAGACACCCCCATCTGTAAGACTCCCTCATATGTAAGACACTCCCATGTATACAACACAGGGCAGCTCATTTTAAACATCCTGATATTTGTTAAAAGCGTTATTTGTATCATATCTTAAAATTTATAAATGATACCAGTAAATTTTGAATCATATTTCCCTGCAGGTTATTTCCGACATAGACTTATACCTGGTGAACTTTTCTGCCACCCTGAAGTTGTTGGAGGAGCTGCTCACCCAGTACGGCCTGACCACAGAAGACAAGGTTTGACCAGCTGGCCGATCCTAGCAGATAAATAAGTTAGATTGAGTTGTACAGCAATCATTATCCATGTAGCAGGTCTGTGATTGTAGCGTTTGCAGTCTGTACACTACGAGGATGAAATTTGGGGATGACCACTGATTTATGGATGAAACAAGGTCACATGTTAATCCGTATTTAAATGTTGCTGTGAGTCATGTTGTTATGTGTAAGATATTGTTAGATATTAAATTGTTGGATAAAAGCATGGGTAAAATAGAAAAAGATATCGATAAAATTGTAAATGAAAGTTCTGGATAAAATATTTTAAAAGACAATAATTGATCAATATTTTAGAAGAAAAGTATGGATAAAATATTTAAGAATTAAGTTATGAATATAATATTGTTTAAGAAAAGTATGGATAAAATATTTAAGAATTAAGTTATGAATATAATATTGTTTAAGAAAAGTATGGATAAAATATTTAAGAATTAAGTTATGAATATAATATTGTTTAAGAAAAGTATGGATAAAATATTTAAGTATTAAGTTATGAATATAATATTGTTTAAGAAAAGTATGGATAAAATATTTAAGAATTAAGTTATGAATATAATATTGTTTAAGAAAAGTATGGATAAAATATTTAAGAATTAAGTTATGAATATAATATTGTTTAAGAAAAGTATGGATAAAAATAGTGTAGAATTCCATTGGGTTCTGGGACCCCATTTGGGGGAAAGGGGGGGGAGGAGGGGGAGAGGGGGAAAATTGATACACTGCCCCCTTACAAGCATGTCTCAAAAGATGACCATTTAAGGTTCTGTTGAACTTGGATGTGTTGGGCAGACAGGCGCAGATGTCACAGCCTAGCTGTAAAACACAACATGCCAACCACAGAAGAAAAAAGATTGTAAATGTATGGGTATTAGGGCTGTCCTGAATAGTGATTTTCACTATTCGGTCAAATACGAATAGTGGGACCAACTATTCGCCAAATACGAATAGCGTATCGTCATCATCAGGTGCCTTGCCGATTGGCGTAGGCGATCGTGCCTCTCCACAATCTGCGAACTCCTGCGGCATGTATCAGTTCGTGTGCCGACACACCTCCATGCCATGCAACAAGAGAGTCAAGAATCTTCTCTCATTGTCTTCCTCTATCCCTCCTTCCACAGATCTTTCCATTTTCCCTCTTCTCATAACATGGCCGAAAAATGTCTCCTTCTGATGTCTGTGATTAGTTGTCTTCGTGCTCCTGCCACTTTCAAAACCATCGTTTGCTCGGCTGTTCGTTCGATGTAATTTAAACGCACCTTCATATTCTTGTTAGCAATATGTTCAAATTTGATTTGTACAAAGACACCCTGAAAGAACGAAAAATGATCTCTCTCTCTTTCTCTCTCTCTCTCTCCCTTTCTCTCTCTCTCTCTCTCTCTCTCTCTCTCTCTCTCTCTCTCTCTCTCTCTCTCTCACTCACACACAGACACACACACACACACGCATGCAACAACAAAAAAGAATAAATATAAGTGCTTATTTGATGAGGCTAACAGTTGCTATTGTACAGACCACATTTTTCATTTTAAAATTTCAGCCAAAATGTAATCACAACCTTACTTATCCGCTGCACCACGATACAGATGAAGGATAGGTCACACCTCGAGATAAATACAAAGACAATTTTTAGCACGCTGCGGTTGGCATTTTATGCAGTATGATACACGTTGAGTGTGAAAAAAGGAAAAAAAAACAACTCTTTTCGACATTTTAATTTGAACTTTTAGGTATCTTCATGCCTTCTTTAATAATATCACAATTTATAGCCGACTATTCTTGATTTTCGCCACGTCACCCCTGGCATACGCACCCAGTTTGAGAACATCTGCTGTAATGCCTCGGTCGAGTCAGTAGGCAAAGACCTTGCCAGCTGCTGTAACACGCAACTTGGTCGCAGTTTCCCCCGCTACAACAGACTATTGTGTTAATGAAAGAGTTATTTCAATCCATCGCAGTGTATGCAGAAACGGGTGTAAGGTAACCACTATTGTATACGGCCCGAATACCGAATAATTATTAGGTCCACTATTCGGCCCTGAAGTGAATATTCGGGACAGCCCTAATGGATACAGTATTTTATTTGGAAAAAAAAAAGTATAGATAAAATATTTTAGAAGAAAGACTTGGATTTAATATTGTAAAAGAAATATCTGTGAATGGGTTCCGGGGCCCCAATATGGGCAAAACAAGAATAGACCCACTTTCTCCCCAACAAGCATATCGTAAGAGTGGACTGATTGGGGAAAGGACAAATGAAATATTGTTAGAAATATAGGTATAAATAAAATATTGCAGAAGAAAGATGATAAATTTGTGTATAAAATGTTGTTGAGGAAAATGTAATAGGCAATTGTTTAATTTTTTTTTTTTTCTGTTGTTCCTCTGAGTGATGTATTTGCTTTGTGCCTGTTCACAACATACACATAAGATACACATGTGGACAGGCATCGGAGACAACAGATCATGTCCTCCAAGACTGTCCCAAATACAACAACATATGAAAGCAAAACTTTTGGCCAAGAGAAACACCGGTGCGAGTCAAACTTTACGGACCACTGAGCGACTTACAAAGGACAGTAAAGTTCATACTAGAGACAAAATTGCAGATATAAATAATCTATTTCAAGCAAACAAAAGAAGAAGAAGATGAGATACAGCCAAATATACGCTGCAAGTGTCTGTGTCGTCTTTATTTAGAAGTGAGGTCTAGTCTGTCAGTGTGTTTGAGGACATGTTATGAGATGGAACCTACTCGAGAACTGGATAACAGCTAGCAAGAATGATGGAAAAAGAACAAGGGAAAAGCGGAGATAAATACCTGGATGGCTTTTGTGCAAACAAAACAATATTTATGGCTGAAATGATATTCAGATTATATTCTAATTTTTATTGATACATTTTTGGGAGGGTAAAAAAGAAACATTTATGGGTAATTATTTTAGGGTGAAATAGTAACGTTTATGGAGAGTATTTGCCAGGAAATTAATAGTAACATGTATAGAATTTTGACAGAAATGTAACAAATAAATGGCCTAATACTGAGTTCAGATTAATTAATTACATTTATAGAAATATTTTGCCAAGAATTAATAATAACACAGTTAGAAAATCTTTATAAAGATAATGTTTGTTTAATGTCATATACTTAATGTGATAATAGTGCTTAAAGGGTATGTTACCTTTTTTTTATAATTTTTTTTATTAAATACAGATAATACCTTGATAGAAACAATTAATAGCATTGAACTCAGGGGGTTTAGCGTCACAGGCCCAAGGGGTAGTCAAGATAGATGTAAGATCGGCGCATCTTGCGTTCATTGGGCTTCTAAGTAGGAATCGATGAACGTATGATGCGTTCCTTGGGACTCAAAGAGTTAAGCATTATATTTTTCATTACTATACAGTGATATTTATGGAAATAAAAGGCCATATATGTAATCTTATATTATATATATACATTTTTCTTGCATCATTAAATAATCTCGTTCATGTGTGTCCTTGCCCCTTGGGCTGCAACCTAAAGGTTTCACCAGCACTGCAAGAACCACATCTGAGATAAAAGTCCAACAGAGAAGATTCCCAGATGCCTCATTTAGCCTCTGGCAGAGGTTATAATTAGGGCACCAGTACATCAAGTCTACCCTGCCCTCAGGGGTGGTTAAAATGTTAAATTGGCCCTTTTTTAAATTGTCCTTCTTCGGGACTGCAGTTCATAGAATTCACACCTTAAGGTTGAGTGTCAAACAGGTTAAAGCCAGTGGGGTATTCTTTATAGGATGTTGCAGAACCAACCCCTTAGCATTTTTTGGGGGGGCTGTTGTGGTTTTTCTAGGCAAATTTTACTTTCAGTAGTTTGCCATTGCTTACTAAACGAACAGCTCTCAGTACCACGTTTGAACTCAGCACAAGACAAATAATCCGCAGCTGGGATCAAAACCTGCACTCTGGAATTACGAAGCGTGTTCACAACACCTAAACCACAGACACTGACATCAAACAGGTACCAAACCTAAAAGTCTCATTCATACAAAGGACCCTTTTGTATTTCTTTAAGGAGTATTGGGCATATAGGGCTAGACCAGTATTTTACAGACCAGTCGGCACTTGGTGGGTGGTGTGGTTAACATCCTGGCCACCTTTACTTCCCATGACTTTACCTGGTACCCATTTGAGGCTGGGTCGACCTGGGAGCCAAGGTCATTCTTGAAAATGTCCAGCTCCATCGGCACCGGAACCCACAACCTTACGATCCACAGGGGAGTGTCTGATTCACCTGTGTTACACCTGTGTTATAATGGGCCACCTGGTGGTTACGCAGTAACAAGTAGTCCAACTTGCGTAGGTGGGGTGTGTGGTTATACAGTACTTCTTCTAATTATCCTCCTCCTCTTATCCTCCTCCTCCTCCTCTTCTTCTTCTTCTTCTTCTTCTTCTTCTTCTTCTTCTTCTTCTTCTTCTTCTTCTTCTTCTTCTTCTTCTTCTTCTTCTTCTTCTTCTTCTTTTTCCTCCTCCTCCTCCTCTTCCTCTTCCTCTTCTTCTTCCTCCTCCTCTTCTTCTTCTTCTTCCTCCTCCTCCTCTTCTTCTTCTTCTCATCCTCCTCTGTCCCCTCTTCCTCATCATCTTCTTCTTCTTCTTCTTCCTCCTCTTCTTCCTCCTCCTCTTCTTCTTCTGTCCTCCCCTTCTTCTTCTTCTTCTTCTTCTTCTTCTTCTTCTTCTTCTTCTTCTTCTTCTTCTTCTTCTTCTTCTTCTTCTTCTTCTTCTTCTTCTTCTTCTTCTTCTTCTTCTTCTTCTTCTTCTTCTTCTTTTTCCTCCTCCTCCTCCTCTTCCTCCTCCTCTTCCTCTTCTTCTTCCTCCTCCTCCTCTTCTTCTTCTTCCTCCTCCTCCTCCTCCTCCTCTTCTTCCTCCTCTTCTTATTCTTCTCATCCTCCTCTGTCCCCTCTTCCTCATCATCTTCTTCTTCTTCTTCTTCCTCCTCTTCTTCCTCCTCTTCTTCTTTTTCTGTCCTTCCCTTCTTCTTCTTCTTCTTCTTCATCTACAGCTGAGAGTCCTGGTTGTTTATCAGATTGTGGACTCTGTTCAAGTTCCAGGACTTGAGTTGTGCATGCACATTTGATGTACAGCAGACCATTAGTTCTTCACCCTTCAGGCAGATGTGCTGTAATTGTGAAGGATGTATACCTAATTAGTTGACTTGTACAAGATGCTTTTTCAGGGGGCAATAGGTCTGTCCTTTTCATTCATTGGTTGCCCCAAAATGAAGTCCCAGAACCCATGAGAGGATAATACAATACCAAATAATATCTATGTTTTGTTGTTATGAAATATGTGATAAATTGTATGGATACAATTATAGATTCTGTTGTTGTCTTGTGATATACTATTATGACTTTGTGATGACTGGGCTTTGCACGGTGGCCCATGGTCACAGCACACTGGGCAGAAAAGCCGTGCAAGAGACGACGGCACAGCAAACTGGGCAGAAAAGCTGTGCAAGAGACGACAGTAGAGCAAACTGGGCAGAAAAGCTGTGCAAGAGACGACAGCACAGCACACTGGGCAGAAAAGCTGTGCAAGAGACGACAGCACAGCAAACTGGGCAAAAAAGCTGTGCAAGAGACGATGGCACAGGAAACTGGGCAGAAAAGCCGTGCAAGAGACAACGGCACAAGAAACTGGGCAGAAAAGTCGTGCAAGAGACAACGGCACAAGAAACTGGGCAGAAAAACCGTGCAAGAGACGACGGCACAGGAAACTGGGCAGAATAACCGTGCAAGAGACGACGGCACAGGAAACTCGGGGCTGGAGAGCTGAACGAGGAAATGCCAGAGGTTGGCTCTTAATCAATTGCATACCAGAGTTTGAGGAAAACGGTTGTGATGTGGTGTACCAAACGTTTGTCGAATGATTATTGTGAAAGTGAGCAGTCATGTCAGGGACTGAATAAACTGTCTTTGAATAGAGTTTGAGAATCAGGATGAATATGGAACCTGAGTGCTGTTCTGGGTTATTGACTGTAGACAGTTGTGTTTGTTAGCACCTGTGCATGTGTGCTACAAGGTCACAGGAAGCAACAGTGCTGGCTAGAATGTGTGAACTCTAGACTGGAAGCCAGGATAGAAACTAGCAATATTGAAAGCAGCAAGCATTATTGCTAACTTTTTAAACTGACTTTTTAAAATCCTAGAATTGTCCTGTTTTTGCCTTATTATATTATCCCGGATGATCATGCAATGTTTTTTTACTCAGTTACTTATATTGCTGTTGTTGCTAAAATCCTTTTTTTTAATTATGTTTGCGTCACAGCACTTTAAGCTTTCCCATGCTTGTTTCCCATGCAGCAGACACGCCAAGGTACCTCTACTGATTGTTCCCATAGAAAGTTGGTTACCATGCCTATGTGACCTCAAAATCATACTGACATACTTCATGAAGCTCCACTCCTAGGTCATGTAATCATGTTAGCTGTGTGCTTGTGTGTGTGTATAATGCTGGGAAGACGGTCATTTTGTTAGTGCCAGAGTGGTGTTTAGTTCAGGGCCTGCTTTGAGTAGATCGCCCACTTGTTTATCGTAAATGCATAAGGATGAGTTTGTCTGTTTAATGAAAGCATAAACATGATCATTTCTCCCTTCTGTAATCTGTAAGTTACTTCCCTTTACCCCTACCCTGCCAAACTACACACCCTTTATAGCTGGATTTACTCGTATGCATCAGTAACATATTATTGTGCATGTGCATTTTATGTTTAGTCGGGGCCTGCTAAAAACACTCAGCATCACTTTTGATGTGTAGTTAGGTCCTGTGGTTGTAGTATGCCCATTAGTTTGTTGACCTGACATTTGACTCACTGGGGCATAGAATATCACTTTCTGGGACAGTACGAGTTAAAATCTGACAGTGACGTTTTCTTTGTTAGAAATGAGCTGATCTCAGATGTACATGCAACTTCACTGAGTGATTGTAGTTGACCATTGATCTCTTGAGTTGACCATTGAGTTTTTTTAAAATATGATGTAACAGCAGTAATGATATGTTAATTGATGTTGTGTTGATGACCACTGAGTTAATGACCACAGGTGTGAATATGAGTTAATGACCCCTGAGTTGATGACCACAGGTGTGAACATGAGTTGATGACCACATGTGTGAACATAAATTGATGACCACCATTGTGAACATGAGTTGATGACCACTGAATTGATGACCACATGTGTGAACATAAATTGATGACCACAGGTGTGAATATGAGTTGATGACCACTGAATTAATGACCACATGTGTGAACATAAATTGATGACCACAGGTGTGAACATAAATTGATGACATCATGTGTGAACATAAATTGATGACCACATGTGTGAACATAAATTGATGACCACATGTGTGAACATAAGTTGATGACCACATGTGTGAACATAAGTTGATGACCACATGTGTGAACATAAATTGATGACCACAGGTGTGAACATGAGTTGATGACCACAGGTGTGAACATGAGTTGATGACCACATGTGTGAACATGAGTTGATGACCACATGTGTGAACATGAGTTGATGACCACATGTGTGAACATAAATTGATGACCACAGGTGTGAACATGAGTTGATGACCACAGGTGTGAACATGAGTTGATGACCACAGGTGTGAACATGAGTTGATGACCACAGGTGTGAACATGAGTTGATGACCACAGGTGTGAACATGAGCTGATGACCACATGTGTGAACATGAGTTGATGACCACAGGTGTGAACATGAGTTGATGACCACATGTGTGAATGTGAGTTGACCACAGGTGTGAACATGAGTTGATGATCACAGGTGTGAACATGAGTTGATGACCACAGGTGTGAACATACGTTGATGACCACATGTGTGAACATGAGTTGATGACCGCATGTGTGAACATGAGTTGATGACCACATGTGTGAACATAAGTTGATGACCACATGTGTGAACATAAATTGATGACCACAGGTGCGAACATGAGTTGATGACCACAGGTGTGAACATGAGTTGATGACCGCATGTGTGAACATGAGTTGATGACCACATGTGTGAACATGAGTTGATGACCACATGTGTGAACATGACTTGATGACAGTCATGGATTTGAGTTACCGACCCATGTGGACATTACAGTTTGGATGTGATTTGACCACAGGTGTGGATACGAGATGCCAACATGCATTGACATAGTCTGGTCATGTTTTGTTTTTTGCCTCTCCCAACCACACATAATTGACTGTTGATATATGCTCCCTGACTGCTTGACTATTTATGACACTTGGATGATATTCTGTTAAAACAAAATCCCCCCCCCCCCACCCCTTTCCCTCAATCATTTATGTTGAACATATTTCACCCCTCCTACTTTTTGTTACATTAATGTACCTTAATTTTCCTTGCATAAGACATCATGTTTCTCCAGATTTTTAGAGTTTGAATAAGGGGTCATTTTATACATGGAATGTGTTTAAAATATTTATTTCTAAATTTTTGGTACTTACAGCATGTCGACTCTTCTTCGATTGCGGAGGAAGGAGACGGAGCATTTATGAGAATGTCCTAAGTGCAGTGATGTTAATTCCTAATTGATTGATTTATTGTTCAGATTTATATTTTAATTATTTTAAAATATGTCAATAATACAGAGTGCCTGCACCTTTTTGATGTCCTTGATAATTTTAGTTGTGTAACTGTTACAGCGCCTGTTCATTCTGTGTGCCTTTTTTAATTTGATGATGGATTTGAGCAGGGATTTGGGCGGCTAAAGTCTTGTTGTTGTCTACATATCTTGTAATTTATATGTTACACATCTTGAACTTGTACGTTGCACATCTTCAACTTGTATGTTGCACATCTTGAACTTGTATCTCCACACCTGATTCTGGGGTATTCCATTGTTCTGATGCTGGTACCTTTTATGTGATCTTGTGAGCAGGGTTTGGGGTCATGATTTTTCTTTTTTAAAAGCCAAATTGACAGAGTTTACCACAAGCCTCAGTGATGAAGGTCATAGGGTTACAGAATTAGTCACCCAATAAAAATTAAATCTGGGGAGTGGATTCTTTTCAATGCTTCACCTTAATCATGTTAATTGATTGCTCCTTTCATTTATCTGTATATATTTGGAACATAAATTAAAAATTTCAATAAGTAAATTTGTTTAGAAATATTGACATCTTAAAAGATCTGAACATCAAGGAAGATTGGCTAATAAACAGCATCCTTTCTTGAAAGCTGAAATATTTTGGTCATATCAAGCGCCACGACGGATTGGAAAAAATTATAGCAGAAGGCATTGTACCAGGAAGGAGGGGCAGGGGCCGACCGACACGAAGATGGGCACAGGATATAAGTGACTCCTTGAGTGTGAAAGTTCATGAGGCGGGAGAACTGGCAAGAGACCGAGTTTCTTACAGGCAGACTGTGATGAAAGCGACGTTCTGCAAAGGACCTGCTACATGATGATGATGAAATTTGTTTTAAAGAGATTTATTAGAGACCTTTGTAAATGGTTTTGTTGTTGTTTTTACACATTTTTTGTCTGGACCTTTAACTGGATAATGACTGATTGTTTGTAACATTCATAAAGTGAACGGTTTGAAGATTTAAAAAATAATTGATTACAAAAAATTAGAGTGAGACGAAGACAGCTGTAAAATTGTTGGCACTGGTATGTTGACATCTTGATACCAACAATGAATCACATGTTTACACGGTGTTTTATGTCTAATGGTCCAATATCTGTGTCGCAACTGGCATTATGTTGTGATCTTTTATTATAACATTGAAAATCCATGTGTCTGTTTGTCCGTGACCTGTCACAAGAACTTGTTACTCTTTCACCTGTCTCCAGAAGAACTGTCTGGATTGTGCTTCTGTCATTCCATGATATTCTCTGCATTCTTCTCAAAAACCACATCTCCGCCCTGCTGCAAATAAATGTTTTTTCAGTTTGTCTGCTTACTTTCCAAGTCTGGCATGCATATCACACTACAGGTTGTGTACAACACTTGAACATTAATGTTTTAGCTGTCAGAGATTGCGAAAGATAGAATGTCTTAGCGTGTGGTTAAGGCCTCGGCATCATTGGTTGATAACTCACAGAAGAATCATCCCGACACTTCTGATCTCAGCACAGCCTAACTCATAGAAGAATCATCCCGACACTTCTGACCTCAGCACAGCCTAACTCATAGAAGAATCATCCCGACACTTCTGACCTCAGCACAGCCTAACTCATAGAAGAATCATTCCGACACTTCTGATCTCAGCACAGCCTAACTCACAGAAGAATCATCCCGACAATTCTGATCTCAGCACAGCCTAACTCACAGAAGAATCATCCCGACAATTCTGATCTCAGCACAGCCTAACTCACAGAAGAATCATCCTGACAATTCTGACCTCAGCACAGCCTAACTCATAGAAGAATCATCCTGACACTTCTGACCTCAGCACAGCCTAACTCATAGAAGAATCATCCCGACACTTCTGATCTCAGCACAGCCTAACTCATAGAAGAATCATTCCGACACTTCTGACCTCAGCACAGCCTAACTCATAGAAGAATCATTCCGACACTTCTGACCTCAGCACAGCCTAACTCACAGAAGAATCATCCCGACACTTCTGACCTCAGCACAGCCTAACTCATAGAAGAATCATCCCGACAATTCTGACCTCAGCACAGTCTCTTTTTCACCAAGTTTGCCTTCCATCTTCTTTCCCGATGTTTATATTGCACTATGGGTAGGCCTTTTTCAAATTTCCCAGGTTTGCTAATTATTTCTATTTGTTCAATTATTTCGATTTTCAACTGTTGAAGGTTGTTCACACGTGTTTCATCTGCGATAGTTTATGGCCACTTTCACATATGTAGTGATTCTGAAATTACCTGATGAAATTACCACCACACTAATTAACGTATAATTCCAGAGATTGAATGCATTTATGACGTACAAGCACAGACTGTTTGCAAGTGAATCTATTCCTTCTCACACATTTCTACACCTAATGTTTTATAACTAAGCGAGCCTATGACATTTGTTAGATTACCATAGTCCACTTAGTGTGGCATTTGTTAGATTACCATAGTCCACTTAGTGTGGCATTTGTTAGATTACCATAGTCCACTTAGTGTGGCATTTGTTAGATTACAAAAATCCACTTAATGTGACATTTATTAGATTACTACAGTCCACTTAGTGTGGCATTTATTAGATTACCTCAATCCACTTAATGTGGCATTTGTTAGATTACCACAATTCACTTAGTGTGGCATTTGTTAGATTACCACAGTCCACTAAATGTGGCATTTGTTAGATTACCACAGTCCACTTAGTGTGGCATTTATTAGATTACCACAATCCACTTAATGTGGCATTTGTTAGATTACCACAATTCACTTAGTGTGGCATTTGTAAGATTACCATAATCCACTTAGTGTGGCATTTATTAGATTACCACAGTCCATTTAGTGTGGCATTTGTTTGAATACCTCAACAGTGCTGTGAGTGTTGGCCCTCAGGAAAGCAATGGCAAACTACTGAACATAGAACTGTCTAGTAAAACCACAGTCAGCTGAAAATTCTAGGGTTGGTTTATTTCTCACATTTGCTTGCTGTGACAGTGAATTGTTACATATGCAGCTGGGAGCAGAGGAGAGACTTGAGACAGTTGAATTGTTACATATGCAGCTGGGAGCAGAGGAGAGACTTGAGACAGTTGAGCTGTTACATATGCAGCTGGGAGCAGAGGAGAGACTTGAGACAGTTAAACTGTTACATATGCAGCTAGGAGCAGAGGAGAGACTTGAGACAGTTGAACTGTTACATATGCAGCTGGGAGCAGAGGAGAGACTTGAGACAGTTGAACTGTTACATATGCAGCTAGGAGCAGAGGAGAGACTTGAGACAGTTGAATTGTTACATATGCAGCTGGGAGCAGAGGAGAGACTTGAGACAGTTGAATTGTTACATATGCAGCTGGGAGCAGAGGAGAGACTTGAGACAGTTGAATTGTTACATATGCAGCTGGGAGCAGAGGAGAGACTTGAGACAGTTGAACTGTTACATATGCAGCTGGGAACAGAGGAGAGACTTGAGACAGTTGAACTGTTACATATGCAGCTGGGAACAGAGGAGAGACTTGAGACAGTTGAATTGTTACATATGCAGCTAGGAACAGAGGAGGGACTTGAGACAGTTGAATTGTTACATATGCAGCTGGGAGCAGAGAAGGGTCTTGAGACAGTTGAATTGTTACATATGCAGCTGGGAGCAGAGGAGGGACTTGAAACAGTTGAATTGTTACATATGCAGCTGGGAGCAGAGGAGAGACTTGAGACAGTTGAGCTGTTACATATGCAGCTGGGAGCAGAGGAGACACTTGAGACAGTTGAATTGTTACATATGCAGCTGGGAGCAGAGGAGAGACTTGAGACAGTTGAGCTGTTACATATGCAGCTGGGAGCAGAGGAGAGACTTGAGACAGTTGAACTGTTACATATGCAGCTGGGAGCAGAGGAGAGACTTGAGACTGTTGAGCTGGTACATATGCAGCTGGGAGCAGAGGAGAGACTTGAGACAGTTGAACTGTTACATATGCAGCTGGGAGCAGAGGAGAGACTTGAGACAGTTGAACTGTTACATATGCAGCTGGGAGCAGAGGAGAGACTTGAGACAGTTGAACTGTTACATATGCAGCTGGGAACAGAGGAGAGACTTGAGACAGTTGAATTGTTACATATGCAGCTAGGAACAGAGGAGGGACTTGAGACAGTTGAATTGTTACATATGCAGCTGGGAGCAGAGAAGGGTCTTGAGACAGTTGAATTGTTACATATGCAGCTGGGAGCAGAGGAGGGACTTGAAACAGTTGAATTGTTACATATGCAGCTGGGGGCAGAGGAGAGACTTGAGACTGTTGAATTGTTACATATGCAGCTGGGGGCAGAGGAGAGACTTGAGACAGTTGAATTGTTACATATGCAGCTGGGAGCAGAGGAGGGACTTGAAACAGTTGAATTGTTACATATGCAGCTGGGGGCAGAGGAGAGACTTGAGACTGTTGAATTGTTACATATGCAGCTGGGGGCAGAGGAGAGACTTGAGACAGTTGAACTGTTACATATGCAGCTGGGAGCAGAGGAGAGACTTGAGACAGTTAAACTGTTACATATGCAGCTGGGAGCAGAGGAGGGACTTGAGACAGTTGAATTGTTACATATGCAGCTGGGAGCAGAGGAGGGACTTGAGACAGTTGAACTGGTACATATGCAGCTGGGAGCAGAGGAGACACTTAAGACTGTTGAATTGATGAGATAATGCTTGACCACCTAATGTGGAAAGGTGGAGTAACATCCGTGGAACTGATTCAGAATACCAAGAACTGAGATCTGTGGAGAGACATGGGTGCCTGCACCGCCTTGCAATGTACCTGATGATGATGATAATGGTGATGTTTTTTTATATTAGCTGTATATATGCTGTATTCATTACAGTTGTATTCTCATTATTGTGTAGTTTCACCTAGGTTGCATTTTTGTTTGGCTGATGAAGGTATTTTTTGCCTCAACATCCAGTTATTACTGTGCTGTTATTCTTTGATATTTATGCTTACTACGTGCACACTGTGGTATATACTCAAACATTCCACTTTTTCCACTTTGCCATAAATAAATTGAAGTAATTTGAATGCCCTATTGTTACGCCTTTATATGAACAGGACATATGATGCTCACTTGGTATTGATATCAAGCAAGCAGCACTGGGCGGCTGATGTGGTCATGATGGCTCTCTCACCTTCAGAGAACCTTCCGTGGTAGACATTTTTGGCTACAGCTTCTGCCTGAGCTTTTAAAAGGGTGGTTATATTGTAGTTTGCAGCTAGGCTGTGGTATCTGCACTTTTTGGCCCAGCATATCTGATTGCAGCAAAATCCTTAAGTAGTTTCCTTTTATGACATGCTTGTAAAGGGGCATGGGGCTGTTTTCCCCCTCCCACTTTTTCCCCTCACCCCCTCCTCCCACCCCCAGTGGGACTCCAGTAAATTCTAGTTTTTTTTCTTGCCTATAGATGCACACTGAACCGTGTAGCCATATTTCCGACATTACATCATGGAAAAGGGGGAGGGGGCAAAAGGGGGGGGGGGGGTGACTTTTAAAGTGGTTCTTGATTTCAGAGTGTGCATGCTTACATGCACACACACACACATAAAGCTTCTTTTTTTGCAGCTTGGGTGTCAATGGAGAAATAAGGTTCTGCATCTTGCTATCTTGTCCCTTGCTTTCTTGTCCCTTGCCTCAGTCATAGATACATCATTGATGTTGTAGAGTTTCTCTGATGTCATCTTTGTAAAAATAATTACCAGTGAAAACGTCTTCTTTTTCCTCCTGCTCCTCCTCTTTCTTCTTCTTCCTCTTCTTATTCGTCTTCTTCATCATCATCATCTTCTTCTTCTTCTTCTTCTTCTTCTTCTTCTTCTTCTTCTTCTTCTTCTTCTTCTTCTTCTTCTTCTTCTTCTTCTTCTTCTTCTTCTTCTTCTTCTTCTGCTTTGATCCTTATAAAAATATTCCATAAACCGGCATCAGGAAGTGGGCGGTAACTTTTATGAAAGCTGTGGTTGAGTCCAGAACTGCTTGCCTACCATAAAGCTTTGTCCTCATTGAGGATGGAACATCTCAGACTGCTTCTCTGCTCGCAAAACAACAACACTTGTGGCCCCATCTACCACTGACATAGAAACTGGTCCTTTGTCTGTATATGTTTTTATGTTTATGATATTTCCAAATTGTATCGTTTTCTTTGTTATAAATGGAAGCGGGCATAATATTATAGTTATAAATTATATTATCTGGGTTTATTTTAAGCTATAAATGAATTAATAATAAATTGGAGTTCTAAGATAGTTGGAGTTTGTGAGTGGTTATTGATTCATTATCTGTGTCATTGTGTATGTTTTCTTTTATTGTTGTCTGTCCTCGTTGTTGTATATTTTGCCCTAATTGTTGTATGATGCCATCACTGTTGTATTTTTGTCATCATTGTTGTTTGTTTTTCCTTATTGTTGTTAGTCCTATTTGTTGTATGTTTTCTGTCAGAGAAGGTTGCCCTTATTGATTTTTGTCCTCGTCCTTAGTGTCGAATGTTTGCCCTCATTGTTGTATGTTTGTTCTTGGTGTTGAAAGTCTTTCCTCATTGTTGTATGTTTGTCCTCATTGTTGTGTTTGCCCTCACTGTTGTATGTTTGTCCTTATTGTTGAATATTGTGTCTTCATTGTTGTTTGTCCTGACTGTGTGTTTTCTCTCAGTGTTATAAGTTTGCCATGATTGTTGTATGTTTGTCCTCACTCTGGTATGTTTGTCCTTAGTGTTGAATGTTTGTCCTCATTGTTACATGTTTGTGTGTTGTTTGTTTGCCCTCTGTGTTAAATGTGTGCTATCATTGTTGCATGTTTGTCCTCAGAATGGTGTGCTCTCAGTATTGTATGTTTGCCCTTAGTATTGTATGTATGCTCTCAGTATTGTATGTTTGCCCTTAGTATTGTATGTATGCTCTCAATATTGTTTGCTTGTCCTCATTGCTCTATACTTGCCCTCAGTGCTGTTTGTTTGCCTTCTGTGTTGTATGTTTGCCCTCAGTGTTGTATGTTTGCCCTCAGTGCTGTATGTTTTCCTTCTGTGTTGTATGTTTTCCCTCAGTGTTGTATGTTTGCCCTCAGTGCTGTATGTTTGCCTTCAGTGTAGTATGTTTGTCTTCAGTGTTGTATGTTTGCCCTCAGTGTTTAATGTTTGCCTTCAGTGTTGCATGTTTTGCCTTCAGTGTTGTGTGGTTGTCCTCATTGTTCCATGATTACCCTCAGTGTTGCATTTTTGCTCTCAGTGTTGTATTTTTGAACTCCATGTTGCATGTTTTTCCTTAGTGTTATGTTTGCCCTCAGTGTTGGTATTTGCCCTCAGTGTTGTAAATTTGTCCTGAGTGTTGTATGTTTGCACTCAGTGTTGTATGTTTGCTCCCAGTGTTGCTATTTGCCCTCAGTGTTGTAAGTTTCTTCTCAGTATTGTAGGTTTCCTCTCATTGTTGAATCTTCTTTTCTTCATTGTTGTATGTTTGCCCTCAGTTTTATAATATGTTTAGGCTCAGTATCGTATGTTTGCCTTCATTTTTTTTTAGGTTTATTATTGTTGATATTTTACATTGATTAAATTTGGAGGTATTTAAGGACCTGAAGGGGATGAAACTGGGTGGAGAATTTTAGAATCCCTAAGGACATCCTCTACGGTGAATTATAGATGTGTAGAAGATGTCCAGGTTGGTCTCTACTAAGCTGTTATGATGTGTTCAAACGGGGCTTGAATGATACCAGTATTGCGGTAGCAGATTCAAACAAGTATGAAACCTCATCAAGCAGTAAGCCAGTACCAAACTACGTCAATAGACATAAGTTAAAATGGTTCGGACATGAGTCAAGACCAACACCTGATAGCCCACAAGAGAGAGAGAGAGAGAGAGAGAGAGAGAGAGAGAGAGAGAGAGAGAGCCCTGCCACTTAGGCATAGAGAAACTAGAGGTCGACTACGTAAACCATGGATAGATGAAATAAATGAGGCCTTAAATTCCAAGGAGAGGAGTTTGATCCCAGCTGCGGGCGATGTGTTAGCAGACCATCTTGCATTGATTCCGACAGTGGTATTAAGAGCCGACCTTTTAGTAGGCAAGGACAACATACTGAACTCAGAAATTGTTTAGTAAAATCTCAAACAGCAAAGAACTTGCTTGGGCTGCTTCTGCAAAGTCATGTAAATGACAAACTAATACATTGTTTAATTCTCTTAACATGAATGGGTATTGCTAGGCACATTCGCCATAGGCTTGGATTCGCAAACGTCACCACCTGGCAGGATAACATTGTCTGGAAAGATGGAAAAGTGGTAAAAGTGAACTCCTTGAGTTAAACCAGAAGGTTTTACTGGAGATACCAATGTGTGTACGAACAAAACTACTGCCCTAGAGCAAGAGGCAGACCGAGGGTACGATGGATAGACAATATATCAGAGATCCTGAGGCAACACGGACTAACAACAACACATACCTGGCCCAGGATAGAAAACTGCGACTCCCCACTACGCTGTGAGGCAATTGTGGACAAGACAAGACAAGACCAATGTGTATAAATAAATACTTGAAAAATCCACCAGTTTACTGATTTTGAAGACGTTAAATACTGGGACAGTCAGATTTCTGAGTATGCTGTGACCAACTATGGAAAGGACTAGAACACACTAAACATTGGGTGGGACTGACAGAAGTGCTAATCACACATCGCACGTTGTTTGGGACTGAAGAAGTTTTAAGAAACCGACCCAGTTTTAAGTTTGATGGTTTTGATGGCGTCAGAGGCAGGGAGAAAGAGAGAGAGAGAGAGAGAGAGAGAGAGAGAGAGAGAGAGAGAGAGAGAGAGAGAGAGAGAGAGAGAGAGAGAGAAAAGGGGGGGGGGGGGGGGAGAAAGAAAAAAAACTCCTTTCGAAAAATTTTATTCTGTTTCCTTAGCTTGATAAACTATGAATGTTACACCGAGAGAAAAACAAAAGTCCCGATTTTAGCAATTATTACATGACACTTATACAGCGTTTTGTTTGTAGGCACACACCTTCACTGGAATAGAAACACTTCAAATACCGAATGGCAAAGACTCAAGCTGTTGACTAAACACAGCAAAAAAAAAAAAAAATGAAATGAAAGTACCAGAGTCCACATACTCGTTCTTATACATTTCCTGAAACCGGGAATACCAGGTATTGTGAAGGCCGCGTTTATCCGGAGAACTTTCCTTGGACTAAAATCTGCAGGCTGACTTTGTCGCGAACGAAGAAGAGGAAAGGTCGGTCAGCGTTGAAGGTCACTTGTGGGTTTTGTTGGTTAAGCGGGCCTGGCTGTGGTGCCGGTGCTGGGGCGACAGGGATGGTGCCAGCCTCGGTGATCTCAAAGAAAAGGCTGTGGACGAGCTGGCTCACGTGTAACCGGTCTGCAAGTACAAATATCGGTAAAACAAACGTTATTCTCCCCATTTACACAGTGTTACACACTAGCTCACTTCTGATTGGTCGACCTTCAGCCTATCTCACTTCTGATTGGTCGACCTTGTACCACGTTAACTTGCCACAAGGTTACGGGGGTTTCCCGAAATGCCGTTCATATCAAGTGTTTCAGCACGCCAGCCCTTTAAACACTCCAAAAACATCGACAAACTGGTTCTAACACAAAACCCCTTTAGAGAGTGATGAAACTTATGTCACAGGCATTCGCTTTCTCGGAATAAAAACGAAAATGCAAGACAACCCCGAAAGCAAACAACAGAGCGGCACACCCGTAACCTGCAGGAAGGCAGAATAGCCCAACAAACTTACGAATGGAACGTGACCTACTTTGTTTGGGTAGACTAACGTTTGTTTAACCCAAATATCGCACTGGATAACCTATCCCAATCATACCATAACCCGTGACCCGTTAGGGTTGTGAAGGTGCATCGAGGGAAGCATTAGAACGCAAAATCCGCATCACCCTCACAGGACTGCGATGATCTGTTTGTTCCTCTGAATGTTACCCATGCTTCCGCAGGGCCTTAACAATGTCTACCTTATCATGCATCAATGTTTGACCAAGTTGTGCAGAGCCAGCTAATCTGTCCATGCACTAAAGGTTGTTGCGTATCCTGTACAGGACGTTGCAGAACCAACCCAAACAGCCCCTGGCTGTTGTGTGGTTTCTCTAGGCAAATTTACGTCCAGTAGTTTGCCATTTCTTCCTGGACGGTCAGCTTCCTTGATACGACTGTCGAAACCAACGCAAGGCCCATGGCCAGCAGTTGGGATCGAACCCGGCATCCCGGCATTATGTAGCGTTTGCATCGACTTAGCCACAGAGCCGACGCATGCACTAAAAAGTCTTTAAAAGCGGCCCCAAAATTGAGCAATTTGGCTAATGCTAATTACAAATATTTTCTTAACATCCCACCCCCCACCCCTCACCGTTTTCAATTTTTGTGTGTACCACGTGTGTCAAATAGTAGAGTAGATGTTACACCCTATTAGGACATAACACAAGCGACAAACACCTGATGACACAAAGTGCCATGTGGATGAGGGTCACCCGTGGAGAGGTCCCAGAAACGGCGTTCATCCAGTAGACCATATTTATGGTCAGGCTATTTTGCGTCCCCTGGCAAGAGCCACGGTAGGGCTAAAAAATAACGAAAAATTGCATCTGACAAAGAGATGACTAGGTGTCAAATATGCGAGGTAGGTCCCTGTATACTGGGGTCCATGATAAAAACTTAGATGAAAACATCTGCAAATATAAAAGAGTGAAAAAAAAAAAATCACCAGCAACTGGCCATTTAGGGTTCAGATATGAATATGATGGTTGATAATGTTTCAAATTGATCTTCTTCTTCTTTTTCTTCTTCTTCGATCCTTCTGTCGGAAAACAGGTAGCCTTGATGAAAGCTATCATGCAGTCAATATCTTCTCGTGTACCATACAGTTTTGTCTTCAATGAGGTTGAAACAGGCCAGAATGCGACTCTGTTGTCAGCATATAGTTGACAGTGTTGTAGCACATGCTCAGCATTTTCGGGTGCCAAATGCAGGGACACGTCTCCGTGTTTCCTACACCGAAAAGTTTGCACATATGTTGACGAAGTCTGTTGTGCCCTGTCTTTAGTCTATTGGTGATATCCGCTATTTTTTCCCTCTGGTGTATACAAGGCACAACCTGGATCACTCCCCATAACAAGCTGGCAGCGCTATTGTGTTTTCATGACTGATAATATTTGATTTATAATTTAAAAAAAAAAAAAAAACTGGAAGAAACAAAATATTATAATACCGAAACTGCTTGACGCCTCCCCGCCCCCCCCCCCCCCCCGGCCCCCGCCGTTTCCACCTTTCGCCCTTTGAAACGTTCTTACAGTTAATCATGTGACCCCTCCCCCTTTCCCCCTTCTTTGTGTGGAGGCTCGTCGCCTAGGTTGAAAGCAGCTGGTCTAAAATATAATATCAGTTTAGCACTATATGGCCAAGTTCTGGGAAGTAAAGGCGACCAAAGTGATGTTGACCACATCACTCCAAGTGTCAAAATGTCAATAAAATAAATGTCTAGCCCTATATGCCCAAAAGGGAAAACAACAATAGACCCACTGCCTACCCAAAAAACATGTCGTAACAGTCTATTAATTGGGAGCTTTCTTCGAAGTCAGAGTGTATCTGCCTGAGAGGCAAGGAACCAACAGTCTGCACACAAATGTTTCAGATCTGTCAAACGGATGCACACGCAACACTCAGGTTCTGGAACAGAACTGTAGTCCAGAAGTGGACGAACAACTAAAACTTTCCACCAGAGTTTACAGCTAGTGAACGCAAAGAAGAAGAATATGCCCAATACGCCTGAAGATAGTAGTACATTTTACCTTACTAGGACATCACACAAGCGATAAACACCCGATGACACGAAGTGCCACCATGTGGATGATGATCACCTATGGAGAGGTCCCAGAAACCGCGTTTTGCCATTAGACCATATTTATGGCCAGGTTATATTGCGGCCCCTGGCAAGAGACAGGGTGGGGCTTCGAAATAACGAAAAATTGCATCTCACAAGGAGATGACTAGGTTGTCGCCTGAAGATGTGGAAAAGCGTCCTTAAATATATCCAAAAGGCGCTAAAAGTAGCAAAAGGAGATCCCTAATGTGTTTACTGTCCAACATCTGGAAATCAAAGACACTTAGCAAACACACAAAACTCAAGATCTTCAATTCTTGTGTGATTCCAGTACTAACCTATGGATGCGAGAGCTGGAAATCAATGAAAACTCTAGACACAAAATTAGACAGTTTTGAAAATAAATGCCTTAGAAGAATACTAAATTTCAAATGGTCAGATTTCCGAACCAATACACAAATAAGGCAAGAATCCAGGCAAGAGTATGTGTCTAATTTTATACGAAAACGCCGCTGGAACTATGTCGGCCACGCCCTTAGAATGGATAAATCAAGACTTCCTTACCAAGCCCTCATTTGGACACCACAGGGGAAAAGATCTCGTGGAAGACCAAGGGAAACCCTACGTAGAACTATCATCGGGGAAGGCTCGCTCATGGGCCACTCAAACATCCAAGACCTACAACGGATTGCAACGGACCGCCGTGCACGGAGAGTCACGACCTCTGCCCTATGTGCCGCACTCGACACAAGAGGAAAGACTAACTAACTAACTAACTAATGTGTTTACTGTTGACGACAAGGGTCAATATATACTCACTCTCTGAGATGCCGCGCAGTTCAGCTTCTCGTTGAGAAAACACTCTGGTGATACCCAGCTGCTCCAATGGCTGCCTGAGGGAGAATTTCGAGAGCACCTTAAACCTGGGGATGCTGATTTTGGTATAGCAAGACTTCAGTTCTGTAAACAGCTGGTTGAAATTGTTCGGGTTGGTCAGCGAACCCTCTGTAAAAAGAGACACGTCACGTTTAACTAGAGCTGGCTATAATATCGTTAACTGAAAACAGGACATTCCAAACCAGCTAACAACCCCCCCCCCCTTGAGGAGACACAACCAGCAACTAACATTCCCCACCCCCCCCCCCCCCCCTTCCCCCCCCCCCTACACACCAAACTTTCTATAACTTATTATTTTATTGTGTATTATTATTCGACTTCAGATTAGGTTTTCGTAAACATAAGAAACTACATACTTGATACGAGGTGAGGTTTTGTAAATATGAGATACTACACAGTTAACACTATGCCGCATGAGATGGCAGTGATCGGTTCCAGGTTTCACAATGTCCCACAGTGGGTTGTCAAACGCATAAAGCTGCAGTCAACCGACCAGAAAATACAAGATCAGCTGAATAACGAAAATCCTGCACTAAAAATAATCAAGGCTGAAGGACTCCGTGCAAGACACAGCCCAGTGGCAGCGGCTCTGGCGACCACGGAAGGCGAGGTCATGCCAGATAGTCATGATACACCAGAGGATACAGAGACCTAAGCAGTACATACCACTTGTATTGCAGTGTTCCAAATGTCAGAAGGCATGGCATTCAAAATCAACTTGCCTCAGCAAACAGGATATTTGCAGGTACTGTACAGAGCCTCACCGTTTTAGAGAAGGTCCACTGGCTCAGAAGAAGGAGGACTTCCGAAAGCCCACTTCAAACAGAAATGTGCCAATTGCTCCGGTCAGCATGAGGCCAGATATCTGGGATGGTCATACCCACAACAGTGTAGATTAATGACGAAAACAGCCATCAAGAAAAACCTACCCTATAGAGATGCTCAAAGACACGAAGCACCCAAGAGCCTCATTGGATACAGAACAACTTCAAAGCCATATTACGAACCTGGGCATGAAAATAAAAACCCCACGAGAAGACAAAGAAGCAGGAGAACATGCACAGATACACAGGTAGAAGGAGGAGATAAAATAAATCATGAAGACCAGGCTGGAATTTCAAAGTCAGATCTCGAAATAATATACTTCAATAGAAGACTTTAAATCAGAAATAGTGTCTACTCAATGACACAAAGAAAAATAGTGTCTACTCAATGACACAAAGAAAAATAGTGTATTCTCAATGACACAAAGAAAAATAGTGTATTCTCAATGACACAAAGAAAAATAGTGTCTACTCAATGACACAAAGAAAAATAGTGTCTACTCAATGACACAAAGAAAAATAGTGTCTACTCAATGACACAAAGAAAAATAGTGTCTACTCAATGACACAAAGAAAAATAGTGTCTACTCAATGACACAAAGAAAAATAGTGTCTACTCAATGACACAAAGAAAAATAGTGTATTCTCAATGACACAAAGAAAAATAGTGTATTCTCAATGACACAAAGAAAAATAGTGTCTACTCAATAACACAAAGAAAAATAGTGTATTCTCAATGACACAAAGAAAAATAGTGTATTCTCAATGACACAAAGAAAAAAGTGTCTACTCAATGACACAAAGAACCACCAAGACCAACGAAGAACATACAACATCGTGGATATCGTACCTACCAAACCGAAATAAAAACCCTTAAGAAACATAAAAGCCAAAGCCAAGACAGATGAAAGAGCGAGGCAAGTTGTACCAAAGAAAACCATGAAAGAGCTGGTGAAACGATCCAACCAGACTTTAGACAAATGTACCAAAGAAAATCATGAAAGAGCTGGTGAAAAGATCCAAACAGGCTTTAGACAAATGTAAAAAAAAAAAAAAAAAAAAAAAAAAAAAACTATCAAAGAGCTGGTGAAACGATCCAAACAGACTTTAGACAAATGTACCACAAAAAAAAAAAAAAAATAAAAAACATGAAAGAGCTGATACAACGATCCAAACAGACTTTAGACAAGTGTACCAAAGAAAACCATGAAAGAGCTGATGCAACGAACTAAGCAGACTTTAAACAAATGTCCCAAAGAAAACCATGAAAGAGCTGTAAAACGATCCAAACAGACTTTAGACAAATGTACCAAAGAAAACCACGAAAGAGCTGGTGAAAAGATCCAAACAGACTTTAGACAAATGTACCAAAAAAAAAAAAAAAAAACTGTCAAAGAGCTGGTGAAACGATCCAAACATATTTTAGACAAATGTACCAAAGAAAACCATGAAAGAGCTGGTGAAACGATCCAAACGGACTTTAGACAAATGTACCACAGAAAACCACGAAAGAGCTGTAAAACGATCCAAATAGCCTTTAGACAAATGTACAAAAAAAAAAAAAAAAAAAAAAAAAAAAAAAACATGAAAGAGCTGATACAACGCTCCAAACAAACTTTAGACAAATGTACCAAAGAAAACCATGAAAGAGCTGGTGAAACGATCCAAACAGACTTTAGACAAATGTACCAAAGAAAACCATGAAAGAGCTGGTGAAACGATCCAAACGGACTTTAGACAAATGTACCACAGAAAACCACGAAAGAGCTGTAAAACGATCCAAATAGGCTTTAGACAAATGTACCAAAAAAAAAAAAAAAACCATGAAAGAGCTGACACAACGATCCAAACAGACTTTAGACAAATGTACCAAAGAAAACCATGAAAGAGCTGGTGAAAAGATCCAAACAGACTTTAGACAAATGTACAAAAAAAAAAAAAAAAAAAAAAACAACTATCAAAGAGCTGGTGAAACGATCCAAACAGACTTTAGACAAATGTACCACAAAAGACCATAAAAGAGCTGGTGAAACGATCCAAACAGACTTTAGACAAATGTACCACACACACACACACACACACACAGACACACACAAAACACATGAAAGAGCTTGTGAAACGATCCAAACAGACTTTAGACAAATGTACCAAAGAAAATTATGAAAGCTGGTGAAATGATCCAAACAGACTTAAGACAAATGTACCACAGAAAACCACGAAAGAGCTGGTGAAACGATCCAAACCGACTTTAGACAAATGTACCAATAAAAACCATGAAAGAGCTGATGCAACGAACTAAGCAGACTTTAGACAAATGTACCAAAGAAAACCATGAAAGAGCTGGTAAAACGATCCAAACAGACTTTAGACAAATGTACCAAAGAAAACCATGAAAGAGCTGGTGAAACGATCCAAACAGACTTTAGACAAATGTACCAAAGAAAACCATGAAAGAGCTGGTGAAACGATCCAAACAGACTTTAGACAAATGTACCACAGAAAACCATGAAAGAGCTAGTGAAACGATCCAAACAGACTTTAGACAAATGTACCAAAGAAAACCATGAAAGATCTGGTGAAACGATCCAAACAGACTTTAGACAAATGTACCACAGAAAACCATAAAAGAGCTGGTGAAACGATCCAAACAGACTTTAGACAAATGTACCAAAGAAAACTATGAAAGGTGTAGGTGTGCGTATGTGTAATTCTGTGCATGTGAGTGTGTGCACCTAGACCAATGACTTAACACTGCTGAGATTGTTCAGAGCTTCTAGCTGTATGTGTGTGTGTGTGTTCTTTCTCTGAGTGTTTGTATCCAGAACAGCGAGTCAGCATTACTGAGGTTGTTGCGCTTTTCTAGGTACTGTGAGTGTGTGTCCCTAGAGCAATGACCTAACATTACCCAAGTTGCTGAGACCCTCCAGGTGTGTGTGTGTGTGTGTGTGTGTGTGTGTGTGTGTGTGTGTGTGTGTTGGTGTGTGTATGTCCCTAGAACAATAACCCAAAATTACCCAGGCTGCTGAGGCCTTCCAACTGGTCGGGAAGAACGGCATAGAAGGAGATACGATCGCCAGCGAATGGCAGCTCTAGGACGGTGGAGCCGAGAACGTTGGTCCTCACGTTCGCGTACCTGATGTCGTTCATCAGCTCAACCTGACGGACGATAAGACAGCAAAGATGAGGTCAGTTAGTTCACACCTGGTACATCTCAGCCAATAAGCTTGGCACACATACAAACATCTCGACTAATAAGCTTGTCGCATAATAAGCATCACACAAATCTAAGCCAATCAGCTCGTCACAAATCTCAGCAAATAGGCTTGTCACATATCACGTCCAATCAGCTTGACACTAATCTCAGCCAATACACTTGTCACAATTCTCAGCCAATAAGCTTGTCACATATTTCGGTCTATAAACTTGACACAAATCTCAGCTATAAACTTGTCACAAATCTCGGAAAATCAGGTTGCCACGAATCTCAGCCTATCGGCTTACCACACATTTCAATCTATCAACTTGCCACAAATCTTAGCCAATGAACTTAGCACACATGCAAACATCTCAGCCAATAAGCTTGCAACACATACACATACACAACTCTTAAACAATAAGCTTGCAACACACACACACACACATACACACACAAGTCCCAGCGAATAAACTTAGCAAAAAATACTAGACCACACATATAACCGAATTGTGTTTGCAGCAAGTTGAACGTGGTCAACTTTTTTTTTCTTTTAACAATTGGAATCAATCTTTACTTGTACTCTCTTTACTTTACTTTTACTTTCAGTGCTTTACTTCGACTTTAACCTTACTTTACTTTTACTTTCATTGCTTTACTTCGACTTTAACCTTACTTTACTTTTACTTTCATTGCTTTACTTCGACTTTAACCTTACTTTACTTTTACATTCATTGCTTTACTTCGACTTTAACCTTACTTTACTTTTACTTTCATTGCTTTACTTCGACTTTAACCTTACTTTACTTTTACTTTCATTGCTTTACTTCGACTTTAACCTTACTTTACTTTTACTTTCATTGCTTTACTTCGACTTTAACCTTACTTTACTTTTACTTTACGTGTAAAGAAGGGGATGAGGGGAGGTGGTTGCGTGGTCTGGAGATAGGGTGTTCGCATCGAGTGCTAGAGGTCTTGGGTTCAAGCTCCGGTAGTGAGATCAGACGCCTGTGTGAATTGTGCAGGTAACAAAAATCCCTCGGCACTTGGAAATCGAAAAGAGTAGCCTAACAGCTGCGCGGTCAAAATTTGGAGTTAAAAATCTACCCCAAATATTTCAGGATCCTAGCGGGTGCTACAGAGAACGTGCACTGCACTGAGCTACTTCGGACTCAGACGTGAGTTCAAAGTAGAACGGAGCACTTATGGGTTACTATCCGTGTGCCACGGGAGTCGCCGGATCGGAAGGTGGTGGGTTCGCTCCCTGGCGGAGCCAAACTTTTTTTCAAAAATAACCTTGGCTCCCAGGTCGACCTAGCCTTGAGTGGGTACAGGGTGCAGTCCCGGGAGTAGAAGCGGCTGACGTGATGCTGACCATATCACCCATCTTGTGCCGATTGGTCTGTAAAGTATGTCTAGCCCTATATGCCCTATACGCCTAAAGGCGTGGAAAGGAGTCCTTTACTTTCCACCCGTGTGCCATGATGTTGATCCGTTGTTGAAACCTCAAACCTCCTACTTTAAGTGTGCTATGACTTTACTGTGCTTTCCTTTGTTTTACGTTACCTTATCTGACTTGACTTTATTTACCTTGTGCCTCCCTTTGTTTTACGTTACCTTATCTGACTGGACTTTATTTACCTTGTGCCTCCCTTTGTTTTACGTCACCTTATCTGACTTGACTTTATTTACCTTGTGCCTTCCTTTGTTTTACGTTACCTTATCTGACTGGACTTTATTTACCTTGTGCCTCCCTTTGTTTTACGTTACCTTATCTGACTTGACTTTATTTACCTTGTGCCTTCCTTTGTTTTACGTTACCTTATCTGACTTGACTTTATTTACTGTGTGCCCCCCTTTATTTATTGTGGCTGGCTTGAGAATCAGCTGTACACACATGTCGTGATTGTAACCGAGTCACAGAGCATGTTGAGAAAGGCAAGAACAGGTCCTCTCGGAGCTGAGTGGCAAGCACTGCTTCACGGGTCTCAGATAGTTAGCGGTCCTTGTGCTATTTCTCCAAGTGTTGTTTTTTAGGGAGGGAGGGGGGGGGGGGGTGGGGGGGGGGGGGGGGGGTGGGGCAGGAACAGCGGCTGGTCAAACAGTTGAGAACGCTGAGCTCTTATGCGGGATATCCAGGTTCTAGTCCTCGGTAAGGTTAGAAATTTTGTTCTGTGGAGGGGCAAAAATTAAAATCCTACCCTGCACAGTCCGTGGCGACAGCATTGGCTATAAGGTCATAAATCCCCAGGTCCAAAGAGTTCCCTGACTGCACCGCAAAAGTGGTATATATAGACAGGTAATGAAATTTCTCTTCAGTTGTCACACAAACTAGTATTTCTGTAGTTGTCCCACACACTAGTATCTCTGTAGTTGTCCCACACACTGGTATCTCTGTAGTTGTCCCACACACTATTATCTCTGTAGCTGTCCCACACACTAGTATCTCTGTAATTGTCCCACACACTAGTATCTCTGTAGTTGTCCCACACACTAGTATCTCTGTAGTTGTCCCACACACTAGTATCTCTGTAGTTGTCCCACACACTAGTATCTCTGTAGTTGTCCCACACACTAGTATTTCTGTAGCTGTCCCACACACTAGTATCTCTGTAGTTGTCCCACACACTAGTATCTCTGTAGCTGTCCCACACACTAGTATCTCTGTAGTTGTCCCACACACTAGTATATCTGTAGTTGTCCCACACACTAGTATCTCTGTAGTTGTCCCACACACTAGTATCTCTCCAGTTGTCCTACACACACACACACACACACACACACACACACACACACATACCTTATTACCTCTAGTTAGCACACACACATGAAACATGAACACATCACTTACCTGGGCACCGACCTCACACACATTGATAAACTCATGTTTCCTGGTTTTGGAGGGGTCAAAGGGCACCTTCCAAGTGGCGTTCAGGTAGAAGACACTGATGCCCGTCACTGATGTTTCCGGGGTGATGAACCCTAATGTCAACAAAAACAACATTAATAAATGGCGCTAATAGTTGTAGCGGATCCGCTGTGGTGTAGCGGCTATATTCTTGCCTGTGGATTGGAAGGTCGAAAGGTTCAGGACACACGGAGCACACATGGGAATTCCCTGAGTGCTGTGATGCCAATTCCTGGCAACACAACTCAGCTCAGCTCAACTCAACTCAACTCGACTCAGCTCGGGTCCGGATAAAGGCAGCCAGACTTTAGACAGAAATGACCTTGGCTCCCAGGTGTCGACGCAGCCTTGAATGGGTACAACAGTGAAGTCCTAAGAAGTAAAGGCGGCCGGCGTGATGGTGACCACATCCCCCCACCGAGTGCCGATTGGTCTGTAAAAATATAGGTCTAGCCCTATATGCCCAACACGACTGAAGGTGGGGAAAAGGGTCCTTTAATAGTTGTAGAGTTTTTTTTTTTTTTTTTTTTTTTAAAGATGACAGGGCTAGCCTTAGTATTGGGTTTAGGCTTGATCTAACTAAGCTACAGATTAGGCAGGCCCAGTGTTGCCACTTTGGGTGTTTTACATCCAGATTTAGAGGATTTTCCTTGCATTTAGATGGCGTTTTTGACGTTTAAATGGTAGATGTTTTTCTAGAGGTTTTTTTTTTATTTACAGTGAATTTATCAAATCTAACCTAAGAAACAGGATGCAATTTGACCTCTTAAATGCTATCTTGACAATAAAATTCGGCATGATAAGAGTAGGAAAAGGCTGTTCCACTTTTCAGCTCCCTAATTGGGTATGAAAAGAAAATGGAGCAGCTTTAGCATACCAGAGTAATTTTGGATCTGAAGCTTCAACTTCATCATCCAAGCTAAATTTATCCTGTGATCTTGTGAGGCAGACTTCAGTAAAGATGAGGACATGATTCTTTAGGGTAAGTCATATCAATTGCTAGGTAATTTGTGACTCTTTCCATCTGGATGTTTTTTCTAGATGTTTTTCACGCACATTTAGATGTTTTAGATATTTTTGACTCCGTTTTGGATGTGTTTTTTTTGGTCAAAGAAAAGAGACAACACTGGGCAGGCCCTCACCACATATAGGGCCCTCACACTCTGCAGAGTGAGAGACGGAGCTACATAAATACACTGAAGTGTATCCTCTAGACATTAACCCCTAATAACACGTGTCCCTATCGACCAATGAAACTGACCGATTTTCTGCAATCTGGATCCTGTCTATAAGTATTTTCCGTCGATTATATATAGGCGCCTCTTTCGCTAGTATGTCCTTAACAACTGTGATTGCTATATATGAGAGTAATAGTTGGTTCGCTTTTGTTTCCACCGACTCTTCCTAGTCTGTTCAACTATTTAACTAGTCGACTATAGAACTGTTAACAACAGAAACCGGTCTAGGCAGGAGCGTACACTACACATTAATTTCCCTACTAGAACCAAACAACTAGCAGGAGAAGACAGAGGGCGACCAATATACGAGAGCTACAGGGTTATCCGCAACAAAGATGATGATGATGATAGGGTTGTGTGTGTGTGTGTGTGTGTGTGTGTGTGTGTGTGTGTGTGTGTGTATATATATATATATATATTAAGAGAGAGAGGGAGGAGGGGTAGGGGCCCATCCCAGCACTCAACACCTCTTCTTACTACAGGCTTGAAAACGATAAGCCATCGAGGCATTGTGCTCCTAAAACGGGTCACCAGGCAAAAAAAAAAGTTTTTTTTTTTTTTTTTAGGGAGGTCGCTTTTGAATCAACATTGACCTTAGCTAACAAACCGCCAGCTAGGGAGAAAAAAACAACAACAACAACAACTGATGACAATTGACCTTGTAGGAGGACCCGCCAGCCTGTAGGAACCTCTAGCCTACAGGAAGCTTGCAGCAGCCTTGCAGCCTACAGGAAAATACTGTTGATTTGTACATGCAACACTACTATGGCATTAGAGCTCAAATGCTATAAAAAGATTCTCAGAATATCTTAGACAAGGAAGAGGAGAAATACTGACATCTTGAAAAATCTGAACATCAAAAAAGATTGGCTAATAAACAGCATCCTGTCTCGGAAGCTAAAATAGTTTGATCAAACCAAGCGCCACCACGGATTGGAAAACAAATAGCAGAAGGCATGGTACCAGGAAGGAGGGACAAGGGGCCGACCAACACGAAGATAGGCACAAAATAGGAGTGACTCCTTGAGTATGAAAGTACATGAGGTAGGAGAACTGGCGAAAGACAAAGTTTCTTTCAGGCAGACCGTGATGAGAGCGACGTTCTGCAAAAGACCTGCTGCATGATGATGATGATGAACTCTACTATGGACTGCTACATGATGATTAGGATGTGATAAGAGCGATGTTTTTAAAATACCTGCTCCCTGATGATGATGGTGATGATGATGATGGTGATGATAATGGTGATGATGATGATGATGATGATGATGATGGTGATGATAATGATGATGATAATGATGATGATGGTGATGGTGATGATGATGGTGATGGTGCTGATGATGATAATGGTGATAATGGTGATGATGATGATGATGATGATGGTGATGATGATAATGATGATGATGATAATAATGATGATGATGGTGATGATGATGAGGAGGAGGACCTACCAGACGGTAACAAGCCTGGGATGTAGCCTAGAGTCTTCCTCTCCACAAACTCGTTGATGGGCCGCTCTGGTCCTCCTACGGCCACGTAATCATACTTGCCCACGCCTGTGTAGAAGAAGACCTTCAAGGCCTCCGTGTATTTGACCAGAAGGGGTGTTGTTGGCGGCACTAAGATGAAGTTCAGGGATATTATTCGGTATTCGGGCAGGCAGTAGAGCTACGGAGGGGATCAAATCAGTGTTAGTCATCTCAGTCAATAAACTTGTCCATAAAATCAGTCAGTAAAATCACACAGTATAATCAGTCAGTAAAATCATTTAGTGAAATCAGTCAGTGAAATCAGTCAGTGAAATCAGTCAGTGAAATCAGTAAAAGTAATCAGTAATATCAGAAAAATAAGTCAGAAAAATCAGTCAGTGAAATCAGTCAGTGAAATCAGTCAGTGAAATCAGTAAAAGTAATCATTAATATCAGAAAAATCAGTCAGTAAAATCAGTCCCAAAAAAGAACAAGGAATTTGCGGTAAGTAAAATCATGAAAATCAGTTAGTAAAATAAGTCCGTAAAATCAGAAAATTCGGTCAGTAAAATCAATCAGTGAAATCAGTCAGTAACAGAAAAGAAACAGAAGAAATATCTCTATTGTTCTTGTGATTCCATCGCTAGGGATGACGATCACTGTCATCTAAAGAGCGACTTGCGCAAGGACTTGGATTCTAGTGAGGAAGAGTTGCGCACTGACATGAAAAGCGCACAAACGGGCACTTTCCCGTAAATTATAATGCCTCTCGACAAGGCTCAAGATTAGAAGAGTTGATAATGAGATAAGCTGAGGTAAGATGAGAAGAGATGATGATGGTGATGAGATAAGTTGAGGCATATGAGAAGAGATGATGATGATGAGATAAATAAAGGTAAGATGAGAAGAGAAAAAATGATGATAGTGAGATAAATTGGGGTAAAATGAGAAGAGATGATGGTGAGATAAGTTGAGGTAAGATGAGAAGAGATGATGATGATAATGAGCTACGTTGAGGGAAGATGAGAAGAGGTGATGATGATGAGATAACCTGAGGTGAGATAAGAAGAGATTAAGACGATGATGATGAGATAAGTTAAGGTAAGAAGATAAGATATGATGATGATGAGATAAGTTGAGGTAAGACGAGAAAAGATTATGATGATGATAATAAGACAAGCTGGGGTAGGACGAGAAGAGATGATGATTATAAAAAAGATGAGGTGAGAAGAGAAGAGATGATGATGAGATAAGATAAGGTAAGATGAGAAGAGATGATGATGAGATAAGATGATGTAAGACGAGAAGTGATGATGATGAGATAAGATGATGTAAGACGAGAAGAGATTATGATGAGATAAGATGATGTAAGACGAGAAGAGGATGATGAGATAAGATGAAGTAAGATGAGAAGAGATGATGATCAGATAAGATGATGTAAGATGAGAATAAACGATGATGATGAGATAAGTTGAAATAAGATGAGAAGAGATGATGATGAGATAGGATAAAGTAAGATAAGAGATGATGATGAGATCAGATAAAGTAAGATGAGAAGAGATGATGATGAGATAAGATAAAGTAAGGTGAGAAGAGATGATAATAAGATAAGACGATGTGAAATGAGAAGAGATGAAGATAAGATAAGATAAAGTAAGATGAGAAGAGATGATGATGAGATATGATAAAGTAAGATGAGAAGAGATTATGATGAGATAAGATGATGTAAAATGGGAAGAAATGATGATGAGATAAGATGAGGTTAGATGAAAAGAGATGATGAGATAAGATGATGTAAGACGAGAAGAGATGATGATGAGATAAGATGATGTAAATGAGAAGAGATGATGATGAGATAAGATGCTGTAAAATGAGAAGAGATGATGATGAGATAAGATGTGGTAAGAAGAGAAGAGGTGATGAGATAAGTTGAGGTAAGATAAAAAGAAATGATGATGAGATCAGTTGAGGTAAGATGAGAAGAGATGATGATGACGATGATTATGATGATGAGATACGGTGAGGTAAGATTAGAAGAGAGGATAATGACGATGAGATCAGTTGAGGTAAGATGAGAAAAATTATGATGATGAGATAAGATGAGACGAGATGAGAAGAGATGACGATGATGAGATAAGATGAGGTAAGATGAGAAGCAATAATGCTGATGAGATAAGTTAAGGTAAGATTAGAAGGAAAAGTGGAATACCTCTCTAATGAGGATTCGATATCCGTTATAAACATAGTCTCGAGGCAGCGAGGCGATGCCTAAAGTCCGCGAGAGTTCTTCATAGGTTGCTCCCGTCGCTCCGAGTGTGATTATGGACAAGACGGTATGGATGCTGATGGGAAATACAAACTGTCATTACCAGGACATCCTTCCCTCCTCCCCCCTCCATAGAAAAACGGTTCCGGTACTAACAAGGTACCTATTACAGTAGCAACTAAAATATTACCAAAATACGTGCCATTATTGCGTACCCCCTTGACTCCCAGGTCGACCGAGCCTTGAGTGGGCACCAGGCTCAGTCCTGGAAAGTAAAGGCGGCCGGCGTGATGCTGACCAAATCACCCACAAAGTGCCGATTTGTCTATAACAATATAGGTTTAGCCCTATATTCCCAATACGCGTAAAAGCATAGAGAATGGACCTTTTTTTCTAATTGCGTACCCTAGCGTACTTCTTATAAAAAGTCCGGTCTTAACTCATAGCTTCTTCTTCATCTTCTTGTTTTGTTCTTACAAATCCTTGTTGCAGTTTACAGCTAGGTTGTGCTATTTGCACTTTTCAGCCAGCATTTCCGGCATCAGTCTACCTTGATTAGTTTACGATACCCCCGTCTGGGTTCCGGGGCCCCATTGTGGGGAAAACAAGAATAGACCCACTGACTCCCCAAAAGCATGTCGTAAGTGTCGACTAATTGGGGAGCTTCCTTTGAAGTCGGAGTGCATCTGCCGGAGAGGTAAGGAACCAACAGTCTGTATTCAAGAGAATGAGATCTGTAAAACTGATGTACACGCAACACTCAGGTTCTGGAGCAGGACTGCAGTTCAGTAGTGGACGAGCAACCAGAACTTTCCGCCAAAATGTACAACTGGTGAACGCGAAGAAGAAGAAGAAGTTTACGACAAACTTGTAAAAGGGCAGTGCCCCCCCCCCGCCCCCCTTCCCCAGTGGGACCTAGAACCCTCACGGGGAGTTTACTCATTGCGTTTCGTGGACCGTTTCTTAAAAATCTCTTCAGACTTACCAAACTCCACGTCATGAAGTTAATTAGTTCGTTGGTTAGTTAGTTTGTCGGTTGATTTATCACACAGCTAGTTAGTTATTTAGTTAACCAATTAACTAGTTAGCCATTTGGCAAAACGTTAGCAAGATAAATAGATATACAGTCATCCAGTTAATTATTCCCATAAATAAACAAAGGGAAACCCCTGAGGCCGTTACAAGTTATATATTAATAAAGTAACAGACAATGTATTGCTCGGCACTTATAGAAAGATAAAATAACGCACTAGACAACATACAAATTGAAAGCTATAGTTACCAAGCCAGGAATCGAACTTGTCACCTCCAGACGGCGTGTGCGCCTCGCTATGGAAACAAGTATGCTAAGAACAGGCCGAATTAGACATCCCCCCCCCCCCCAAAAAAAAAAAAGGTGTCTTTTTGGCCATGTCTATCGTACAGCTTGGAATCCACAATTATGGAATACGTAACTATAGATTTATTTTTTTATGTTGTCTAGTGTGTCTTTCTATCTGTCTACTTCTTTCTATAAATGCCGATCAATACAGTGTAAGTTAATTATATAGTTGGTTAGTAGTACAAGCAGTTAGTTCCCAATAGTTTTGGCGAGGGTGGGCAGTACATGTCTTGATTCAGTCCCCTGAACCCGTAGTTTGGCCTTAGAAGCCTGTAGGTCCCGCAATGCCAAATCAGAACTATATGTTTCTCATTTCACCACCGTCGACCCACAAACCAAAGAGCAAAGAACCACGAGTCCGGTTTCCTTCCTTTCCGCTCCCTTTGATGGACAAAAAATTGTCACGTTCAACCAGCATCCCCGAAAGGGGAGCTTTAGTTGTGACTAGGTTATATGTCTGCCATATAAAATAGCCGAGCATTACACGTCACCAAGAGCCTTGAAAAGGACTCGCAGTGTTGATGCGATCAAGGAAGACAGACCCAAATACTGAGCCCGATCAGCGAGGAAGTCGTCTACCGGCGAGCCAATAGGCGACACGGTAATTATTGATTTTTTTTGGCCGGGCCTTCATAACCTCCACGATCACCGCAACTTCAGGAGAGTTCCGATCCGCAAAACTTGTCAGTTTCAGTTCGCAAGTGCAGCCAGATCAAAATTATTAATAGGCTGAACCTGCTTTCCCAGCCTATTATTTGTCTTGCGCTTCTTTTGTGGCTTAGGTGATGGTTTTGTTCATCCTTTTGCAGGTTTCTGCTACACCATTTGTCCATCTCTATCTGGGTCTTCCTCTGGCCTTCCTTCCAGATGTTCACTTGTAAAAAGTAAATAGTGCTTTACTGTGTCTTATTTTGGGTAATTTTTTAACATTACAGTTCTATACACTATGGATTCTGTTGGTAAAATTGCTGACATTGTTACGGTGAGGCACTTGAGTATTAAGAAATGACATCATACATTTTTGAAGGTAATACTGAAGTTATTGGAGTTAATGCAACATATACTGGTATAGTGTGCCTTATTTGGGGCACTGTTTTCCACATCACAACTCTGTTCACAGTCGATTCTTCTGGTTAAATTGCTGACAGTATTATGATGAGGCACTTGGGTGTCAGACAATGCCATGAACAAATTGTTAAACGATCACATTTGACTGTCTGCCACCGTTAAAAAACACATGCTCAGCCACACAATAATCTTTCTTCAATAGTTATCACTATTATAGCTAAGACCAAAACACCGATATGTAGCAGTGATATTATAAAATAACGGTTACATTACGCTTGAAAGGTGACGTAAAACACAGAATTAATTACGATGCGCTAAAAATTGATTTCTAAAAATTGACAGTTATGAAATATAGGTTAGGTTTCAGTTAGTCTCCCCAAAGTATGTCACGTTTCATTCACAAGTTTGTTGGGCTGGTCTACTTTCGTGCAGGTTATGGGTGTGCCGCTCTGTTGTTTGCTTTCTGTGTTGTCTTGCATTTACGTTTTTCATTCCATGAAAGATCATGCCTGTGTCATGGGTTGCAGCACTCTCTATGGGAGATGTGTTAGACCCAGTTTGTCCATGTTTTTGGAGTGTTAAAAGCGCTGGCGTGCTGAAATATACAATACGCGATATGAACGGCATTGCGGAACACCCCCGTAACCTTGTGCCAAGGTGACAGGTTCAGAAACTACCAAGTGAGCTAGTGTGTATATGGGCGGTCCGTGGGGGTGACTAACGTTAGTTTTACCCAATAAACACTGTATAGAACTGGTGTTACCTGTAAGGTGAGTAAGCAACTGTTGTCTCATTCAAGGCAATCTTTTGGAACAAAAGTTGGGAAAAGAATGACGAGGCTGAAGTGAGGGGGTGGATGTCGTGACCTCTCGCCGCGTTGACGACCAGGAGCAGCGTCAGACACAGCAGCGTTTGTTTCATTTTATTGCACCTGTAGATAAACAGCACACAGTTTCATTTTATTGCAGTTTGTTCCATTTTATTGCACCTGTAGATAAACAGCACACAGTTTCATTTTATTGCAGTTTGTTTCATTTTATTGCACCTGTAGATAAACATCACACAGTTTCATTTTATTGCACCTGCAGATAAACATCACACAGAAGAATGTTGCGAATACCTTAAGCTACCAGAATAATCAACAATTATTGCCTGGAAATGGCTAATGAAAATAGAACGTTATATACAACGATGTGAAGGAGACAAACACAGTTCTTCGGTCATATGATGAGAAAAAGAGCACTGGAAAATATCATGATGACTGGAAAGATCACTGGTAGAAGAGGCAGAGGCAGACCAAGAGAATGTTGGTGGATGGCTTAAGACAGTGGCACGGAGGAATATTATCAGTGGAGTTAATCTAGAACACCAAAGACCGAGATCAGTGAAGATGCATGAACGTCTCCCCCAGTTGGCAAGGCACCTGACGAGTGATGTTGATCTTCTATTGTGTCGAACCGGGAGTCCATGGTTATGTATATATAATGACAACAGAAGAGAAGTAACTTTACCAACTGCGTGTTACCAGTGCCAGGGGCCCCACTAGGAACCGTTGATGCTTCAAGCACTTACAAGATTTTGGGACCACCTCCCTCCACCTCTTGATGTTTGTTAGGCCATGACTGAGCCTTTCCTGATGACAGAGTCTCTCTTGGTCTTCCTGGGTTTTTGTATATTTCCAATTTATTTATATTTGACAAGTTGTTTTGATATAAAACTAAATGCAAACTCTTTGAGCAGATCCTCGAAGTAATGTTATGTAACACATCTGCTTCTATACGTAATAGATATAAGGCATTCAGCGTGCCTTGCTGTATGGTTTTTCTGGTTTGAATTTTTCAAATATACTTCAACCAAGAAAATTAACCCTTGGCTTTTAAAATTTGTGTGGTGCCCCTTTCCTTCGTGATACTCTAAGCAAGTGTTTAGTGTGCTTGTTGGTTAAATAGGTTCTAACAGTGCCAAACGGCCAACACTATGTTATCAGTGCCAAACTGCCAACACTATGCTATCAGTGCCAAACTGCCAACACTATGCTATCAGTGCCAAACTGCCAACACTATGCTATCAGTGCCAAACGGCCAACACTATGCTATCAGGGCCAAACGGCCAATATTATGCTATCAGTGCCAAACTGCCAACACTATGTTATCAGTGCCAAACGGCCAACACTATGCTATCAGTGCCAAACGGCCAACACTATGTTATCAGTGCCAAACGGCCAGCACTATGTTATCAGTGCCAAACGGCCAACACTATGTTATCAGTGCCAAACTGCCAACACTATACTATCAGTGCCAAACGACCAACACTATGTTATCAGTGCCAAACGGCCAATATTATGCTATCAGTGCCAAACTGCCAACACTATACTATCAGTGCCAAACGGCCAACACTATGTTATCAGTGCCAAACGGCCAATATTATGCTATCAGTGCCAAACTGCCAACACTATGCTATCAGTGCCAAACGGCCAACACTATACTATCAGTGCCAAACGTGGACACTTACATCCTCTAATGAACGTAAAATTGTGAGATGCAGGAGTTTCAAGGAAAGACAGAATACGAAATCATGAAATCAGACAAATGCTAGGAAAAAAGCCAGTCTTACAGGTCATCAAAGAACAACAAATGAAGTGGTTTGGACACCTAACAAGAATGCCCTGGTACTATCCGCCACAGCGAGCCACACTAAAACGTTACAACGGATATAGAGCGATTGGAAGACATCGGACAAGATGGAGTGATGGCATTAAGAACAGCCTTACAGAAATGAACATCAGTCTGAATAGTGCTCTTGACAGAGCTCATCAACGTACATTACATCTCCCCCCGACACTTCAATGAGATAGATACAAGGTGGAAGAGAAGAAAAAGAAGAAGTGCCAAACGTGGACATTAAAAAAAAAAAAAAAAAAACAGAACAGAAAATAGAAATAACTGAATGTAAAGCCTACGACGAATAAAAGATTATATAATATAATTTATGTGATTTCGTAGACATATTTTTTTTTTTTTTTTTTTTTTTTTGCGTTTAATAAAAATTTTATTAGAAAAGTTTTCAATTATCCGCCTTTTTAACAGGCTTGTATATTTCAAGTTTTATGAGATTAGCTTGTCTAATGTAAAACGATAAGGACCTAATAGTTTGGTATAGCTTCAGGCCTCAACAAGTATAACCCTGACACGAACACACATACATAAACTTAGCCAGTCTTAGTCGAAGCAGGGGCTGCATGGTCTCGGGGCATGGTGTCAGCCTCGAGTGCTAGAGGTTCCGGGTTAAATCCCCGGTAAGAGCTGGGATTTTTTCACGTGGACTTGGACTTCTAGTAATTCCCCCTAGTCTCTAGTTAATGAGATCGGACTCCCCTGAGCATTGTTGGGCACGTTGCCCGGGCAAAAATTTCGAGTTAAAAATCTACCCAAAGTATTTCAGGATCCTCGCCGGTGCTACAGAGCCTGTGCACTGTGCAGAGCTTCATCGGACTCAGACTTGAGTAAGAAACGAGCACTTATGGCCCCTGTGCCTTGATGTTGATCCGTTGTTCAAACTTCAAACTTAGTTAAGGTTGCAACCGCAATCGTGTTTCCCTGCTCGGTTCCTGTGCTAGTGAAAATCAATTAAAATGTCTCTCACTGTCCCAACTAAAAAAAAAAAAAAACAACAACAAAAGGTGAACAAACAATTAGTCCCGGAACTATCCAGCAATATGCGCAAGCAGTAAATGCAAATGGCAGTTACTAGAGATGCCAAAGCCAACATTCGCCACTAGAAATACAGTTTGCGTTGATGGAATTGTCAGGTACGATAAGTTAGCTATACACACATAAAGTTTTTCACTAGCTCACACGTAAACCGGCTACCGGCCAGATTGAATACCGTGACACAACCCTCGCACACAGAAAAGGCATTCCCTGTGAAAAACACAGCTCACAGTGCTGGACCAAGCACGAAACTCATATAGCTTAGGCAGCGAAACTGTATATAAACATACATAAGACTTCATAACTTCTTTAACCTGTTCATTATCCAACTTCTCATTGTCTGTTGACCGTTGCTCTCTACAGCAATGCATCAACAATGGCGAGACACTTGTTCAGCCAAATAGAATATCTCGACGCCTACATAAAAACAGCATGTTAAACTAACCCCTTATAAGAAACCCAGATATTAAACAAACTGTGGTGTTGCGGCTAGCGGCTCGCCTGCAGGTCAGAGAATGTCGTGGGTTCAGATCATGACAGAATCGGAACTTTTTTTTTTTAAATGACCTTGGCTCCCAGGTAGACCTAGCCTTAAATGGGTACCAGGTACAGTCATGGGAAGTAAAGGCGGTCGACATGATGTTGACCACATCACCCACCGAGTGCCGATAGGTCTATAACAAATAGATCTAGCCCTATATGCTCAGTCCGTCTGAAGCTAGAGGGAAAGAGCCATTTACATACATTTCTGAAATTGAATTTGAAAGAGGCTTTACTAAGAAAACATTTTAATCGGCCAGCAATCGGTTAAGACTGAAAAAAGTTACAAATTCAAATATGGCACTGTTCTTTGGCCACGTAATGAGAAGAGAGACATTGGAGAACATTGTGACAACTGGAAAGATCAGTGGAAAAAGGGATAAAGGCAGACCAAGGGAGATGATGCTGGATGGGCTAAAACGATGGCATAAAGGGACATCATTAAGAGAGCTGTTTCAATCAGCCGGGAATCGTGTTCTGCGGAGACGCATGAGCGCCTACGCCAGGTGGCAGAGCACAGGATAATGATGATATTAATGCTAACATAGGATTCAGCACTTTTTTTGAGGCCGCTCAGTAGATTTAGCTCTCGTTGGCAATATTGCTTAGTCGGGCCTTATTCTCTTCCACGGCATGCCTCTCGTACCACGCACCATAAAGTCACTAGAACCATCGTTTTATCAGCCACCCGCATGAGAATCAAATCCTACGAGGATCGAGGATTATAGAGTCGAGAGGATCGAGGATTGTAAAATCGAGAGGATCGAGGATTTTAAAGTCGAGTGAATTAAGGATTGTAAAGTCCAGAGGATCGAGGATTGTAACGTCGAGTGGATTAAGGATTGTAAAGTCCAGAGGATCCAGGATTGTAAAGTCGAGAGGTTCTAGGATTGTAAAGTCCAGAGAATCTAGGATTGTAAAGACGAGAGGTTAGAGGATTATAAAATCCAGAGGATCAAGGATTGTAAAGTCCAGAGGATCGAGGATTCTAAAGTCGAGAGGATCGAGGAATGTAACGTCGAGAGGATCTAGGATTCTAAAGTCGAGAGGATCGAGGATTCTGAAGTCGAGAGGATCGATTTTATTCCCCGGGTTTTATTCCATATAGCTCGGCATCTCTCCACACAACGGCTAGCAGACTTCTGAGATAGCAGCCTAAAGCACAAACACAGCAGCTCAGGCGACGATCAACGGGATCCTCATGGAAAATTACACTCGAGAATGGAAAGCTTGTTAACTTGTAAGCCACAGAATCGCACCTCTACGCGGTATGAGCTGTTTAAAAACCAGAAAAGGAAAAATAAAAAATATAGGAGAATGAAGGAAAGGAAGAAAGGAGGAGGAGGAGAAGGGAGAACAGAAGATGAAATAGAAGAGGTAGCAAAATAAAGAGAGACAACACGATGATAATGACGATGATCGTGACGATAATCATTGTTAGGACGATTATGTGGACAGTCATATTGACAGTCATATTGACAGTCATATCGACAGTCACATTGACAGTCATATTGACAGTCATGTTGACAGTCTTGAAGACACAAAAACAAGAGGTAGAAAAGAAATGTGCTGCATTAAGGAAAGACACAAAAATAACGACTATGATGCTGCCCAGTGAATTAAAATTAAAAAAATTTTTTATTGGAAAATAATTTGTGGAAGAGAACAAGACACCTCGACCTGACTTACCTCAAGACGACTTCCAAAGGGAATACAGAATACCTGGACCCGTTTTGTATATTTACTTATTAATAGGTAAGTACTTATGCACACCTATAAACGGTCATAACGCCTACAGACTAAGCTCCGCCTCTTTGAGGAGATTGTAGGCTCCGCCCAGTTCACCAAAACTCCGCCCTAGTATTCCTTTTATAGTCAGTGCTATGCAGCGTGAACGTCATCAGTCTCCTGTCATTGGGCAGAATATTAAATCCGATGTATGTGCTTTTATATGAACCGATGTTCAGTTATCTAGCATCATACATCAAGGGCTCTGGTTCCTCTCTTACTGCTCTACTTTTCTGCTGTCAGATCTATTCTTTGACGTGCAACACACAACGTTTTTTAAAGTACGACGTGGGGCAGGGGGATCTTGAACCTAAAGATTTAGGACCACACCTGGCTAGGTCAGTCGGCACGAACTGTGCAAGTTAAAATGTTTATGCGTTGGCTCTCAGCTGTAAAACATTTCCCATCATTTCCCTATAATTTATAGAGGGTTCTAGCTCAGATCTCCTGTACATAGACCCGGTGTTTCAGCTACTCGACTAGTCGCTGTTGAGTTTAAATGATGATGACCTGGCTACATAAATATGGCGGTCAGCAGATGTGTTCTGTTACCTGTCTGACACACTTGGCTTGATTCTGTGAGGGTGGTTGGGGCGCGGAAAGGGGGGGGGGGGCTGGCTGTACACATCCGACGGAGATAAGACTTTGTTAAGATGCTAGGCTGAATATCGTTTATTTAAAGATTATCTTCACCGCACATGGGACATGACCATAAGTGCTCCCTCTTCATCTGAGATGAGTTAAGCTGATTCAAGAACCGACACCACAGCACTAGGTGTATTCCCATAAACACTCCGTCCCCCTCTTCAACAGCCAGCGCAGAATTCCAGTACCAGTGTTGCCAGTATTAGTCTGGTTATACGTCCGTCTTGCCTTTCCTCTAAGCACCGGGTATCGGATAGGTCCGCTCGTTACTCCCTACTGTATCACTCTCACCCGACTGTGCTGATCAGTTTGCTCCTCCCAACTGCCCACGTTTTCCTAAAAGGTCCTAACCACGTCTGCATTGTCATGCATCAGTATTCCACCAAGCTGTGCAGAGCCAGCCAGTCTGTGCGCCAGTTCTTTTCCCAACACACCGGCATACCCCCAGAGAAAAGATCCAGACAATGCTTGCTCCTCACCCGTGACCTCAGAAGCAATGCATGCCACCCTACACGAAGTATGCCTGCCCCCGACCTTCATGAGCATGCTTTCTGAGTCAGTTACAATCAATTCATCCCATGCCTACTCAGTTTCTGTGCCAGGGGTAATCACAACAATTCTCATTATATCATATTTGAAAGAAAAAAAATTGTTAGGTTTTGTTGATGTTCAATTCTCCATTTCTAGACCACGAGTCCAAAGGTTCCGTCATTCAGATACTAAGATGAGTGCTTGGTGCGACACTGCGAGCAATATATTTCGTACCTCAGGGGGCTGCGTGATCTCGAGGCTTTGAGTGCTGGAGGTCCCTGGTTCATGTCCCGTTTAAGGCTGGCATTTTTTAACGTTGACTTTTAGTAATAATCCATGGTCTCTGGGTAGTAAGATCGGAAGCGTTTGTATTGTTGCGCACATAAAAAATCCCTTGACAGTTGTAAATCGAAAAGAGTAGCCTAAAGGCGCTGCCCGAGCAAAATTTAGAGTTAAAAATTTACCCAAAGTATTTCAGGATCCTCGCCGAAACAACAGAGTTCGTGCACTATGCTGACGTTCTTCAAACTCAGGCCTGAGTTAGAAGTAGAACGGAGAATTTATAGGTTACACCCAAATAAACATAATGGATTTCATGTGGATTTTCAATTGCTTTTCTTGTTGTGCACGTGGCGTGTTTCTGCCTGTATTAAAATGGCGGGAGGCCGATTACGTTCAGAATGGCGTATACATGTCAGGGTGTAGTGTGCGTTTGTGTGATTACCCGTTTCCGCCGACAGTGAGCTGCAATTTTAGTTGGGGACCGTTAGTGCTGGCACTCTGACAGCTGCCTTTTAAATTTTTACTTTGCGTTTGCTTTCTTCAAGACTTCGGTGGGGCATACAAGTGTTCCAATATTTTTGAAATGGAACATTAAAGGACAGTTTGTGTAATTTCCACTGGCATATGAAAAAAAGCACTTCTGGTGCCACCCGTCGGCAGTGAATTTGGAACCTAGACTAACGGTTAACATGTATTATAAAATTCCTCGCATGGATACGGGCTGTATGTAAATTAGCCAGCCAGATTTTTTTCAGTATGATCAGCCACGTTAAATATACAGCATCGCACCAAACGTTGCTATACACACACGAGAGGGGAGTCAACACCTCGAGAATTGCTAGCGATAGAAATGTTGAATCTGCATCTTGCCACGTATTCATCAGATGTCTGCCACAACACAAATCGTTTTTCTCCTGACATAATTTATCTATCTGACAGAAGCGTCTTTAACTATGCGAGATCTGTCGTATTCTACAATCGATGTCCATTACTTTGTTGGTTCACATTCAAGCAATTAAATTTTCTGGTTGTTCCTTCAAATTTACGAAGCTTAAACATTAATTAAAATTACATAAAAGTCATCAGAAACAGACCGCTTTATTAGACAACTATCGTTAAAGAGTCGTTTATTATGCGTAGATTTATGATTAATCGTTTATGAGATTTCCAGTTTATGAGATATAATTTTGCATCCACCAAAATTAAGCACGCACCGCCCGGAGTTAAGATAGTTTGAATTGGTAGGGTAAAGGGTGATCCGTCTGTCTTGTCTGAATATACATGCATCTATCAGTCCGTCTGCCCGCCAGTCTGTCTGTCTGTCCGTCCGTCCGTTCGTCGGTCGGTCTGTCTGTCTGTCTGTCTGTCTGGCTGTCTGTCTGTATGTCTGTATATCCATCAGTCCGCCCGTCTGTCCGTCTGTCCATCTATCTGTCCGTATATCCATCCGCCCGTCTGTCTGTCTGTCCGTCCGTCTGTCTGTATATCCGTCTGTCTGTCATTCTGTCTCGCCGTCCGTCCGTCCCTCTGTCTATCTATCTGTCTGTCTGCCTCCCCGCCCGTCCACCTGTCTATCTGTATGTTTTTCTACTTACCCGCCTACCAACCGATCCGCCCAGCCGTCTGTCTGTGTTGATTTCTCTGTATAGATTTCTATCTGTCTATCTTCTCTTCTATCTAGCTATTTGTCTGTTTATTTTCTGTCGCTGTTTGCGTTCGTCTGCGTATTAAACGTTGTCTTTTTATAGATGCGATCATTTTTGTGTGTACTTGCATGCCTTTCTATCTAACTATGTCTGTCTCTCTACTTAACTATCCACAAACTATTTTGTGCATATTCTAACATGAAAACTCGAACATTTGAAAATATCAGCTGCACTTGATAGACCGACGTTTTAACGATCACCTTCGAGTATGTTTACCATTGATTAAGATATAAATATCACTAAATGATGATTGTCCATTTACTAAGGAGCTTTATTATATCAAAACTAATGGTTTAAATATGATTTTGAAAAAGTGATTAAATGTGTGAAATCGATTTACGTACATGAAGGCGTACCAGTCGACATGGTTTACAAGTAGATCTAGAGATTTTTAAGCTAAAAATTCCGAATGAGGCCAGTAACTACCTTGTGCATTTTAAATTGGTAACACAAATTGATCTCTTTCGACAAGAATGTTTTCAGCCTGAAAACTCGAATTTTACCTACAGTCAGGGGTATTTGGATTCAAATATGGCTGGCAATCGCTCTTGTTTATCTGTCCGGTGCTGTCATTCTCTGTATGTGTTCTACAGGAGTACAATGATTCATCTCCTCTTGATCCGCATGTACCCTGCAGTGTCGAGGGGAAGTAGAAATTTCGGGAAAGTTCCTGTCTGCGCGCTTGGTAAATGGGAATTCCCAGGGACTTTGTAATTCTCTCTTTCCATAGCTTGCATGTTCAGCCTCTGTTTCGCTTCCCGCGTGATCTGTATATCAATGCTGGCTGTGGTATACCGTCTGCTGACATCCGCGTTATATGGCCAAACCATTTCACTTAATTTTTTTTAAAATTTCTAGAGCTGAAACTACCCCTCATTCCCCTTCTGGTTTTACAGTTTTTGATCTTATCTCTTGTTATATTAGAAGCCCTTCGCATGAATCTTATTTTAGTTGTCATTTTTCTTTTATTTTTCTGTCGTTGTCCGGGCCTGACATTAATTAATAACACAGGGTTAGCAAGAAGATTGTGTGTCACAGAGTGCTTTTTTGTGGTTGCCCTGTAGAACTAGTAGTAGAAGTAGTAGTAGTAGTAGTAGTAGTAGTAGTAGTAGTAGTAGTAGTAGTAGTAGTAGTAGTAGTAGTAGTAGTAGTAGTAGTAGTAGTAGTAGTAGTAGTAGTAGTAGTAGTAGTAGTAATAGTAGATTTTTTACATCACCAGGACATCAAACAAGCGATAAACACCCGATGACACAAAGTGCCACCATGTGGATGAGGATCACCGTGGAGAGGTCCCAGAACCGCGTTCAGCCATTAGGCCATAATTATGGCAGGGCTATTTTGAGGCCCCTGGCGTGAACCAGAGTAGGGCTTCAAACAACAAGCTCTGCACAGCTTGGTGGAATACTGATGCATGATAAGGAAGACGTGGTTAGTGCCTTGTAGGAGAGCTTGTACAGTTCGGAGGAGCAGATTGATCACAAAAGTGTGGTGAGATTGATGCAGTTAGGAGTGACAAGAGGTTCTGGCAGATGCTAGAGGCTCAGAGGAAAGGCAAGACGGACGTTTAATCAGAATGCTGCTGGCGCCATTAGTATCAGAGTTGTTCTCTGGCTGCTGAAGATGGGGGCGGAGCGCTTATGGGAATGCCCCGACTGCTGTGATGTCGCTTCTTGAATCAAATCAAATTAAATCAAACAATGAGAAGTTGCATCCTAAAAAGGACGTGAATATTAGTAGACATAACCTGTTGAACTATCTAAGTTTTAATTAGATGCAAACTTTGAGGGGGGCGGGGGAGGGGGGGGGGGCGGGGGCCGCTATGTTATCATGAATTTCGTCTCAGGCGTACTAAAAACAAATGATGAGTTCGGAGCAGCTCAAGGGGTGTGGTCCTAGTATGTGTTCTATGGTAATAAAAAGAACGATACATTCGAAATATCCTTTTCCTCTTCTTCTTCTTGTTTTTTCTTCTTCTTCCTCCTCCTTCTCTTCTTTTTCTTCTTCTTCTTCTTCCCCCATCTGTTATTTTTCTTCTTCTTATCGTTCACTGGCTGTAAACACCAGCGGAAAGTTCTGGTTCTTAACCTATTTCTGGCCTTTGGTCTTGTTTCAGATCCTGACTTTTGCATGCACATCCGTTTTACAGATCTGTTTTGTTTACAGACTGTTGGTTTTTCGCCTCTTAGGTAGATGCATCCAAAGGAAACTTCTCCAAAAAGTTGTCTTCTACGACATGGTTTTTAGGGAGGCAGTAGATCTATCTCTCCCCCCCCCTTTTTTTCCCCCTACGCGCATGCCGAATGTAGTCCTAGAACCGACTGACTGACTTACTTTCTACACCACTAGGACATCACACAAGCGATAAACACCCGATGACACAAAGTGCCACCATGTGGATAAGGATCGCCGTTCAGACAATTATATTTATGGCCCGCTTATATTGCGGCCCATAAATAAATAACAATAATTTTTGTCCTAAAAATGACGAAACACCTATTGCCAGGTAAGTAATGTTACCTGCACTGTATGGTAAGTCCCGGAACCCACACGTGGGGATTTCTTTACAAGGTTACAAAGGTGTGTGTGTATGTGTGCGCGCGCACATGTATGTGGGGTGGAAAGGGGGCGGGGGTGGCGGGGTGGTTCAGTTCTTAATTTTTTTAAGGCGGGGGGAGGGGGGGGGGAGGGGGTCTCAACTGGCCAAAGTCCCAAGTTCACACACCGGTACTTGTCCGCTTTCCGAAGCCTTTTTAGGAACCGTTCGATTTACGAAGGTAGACAACTTGCTTAATTGTTTAGCGTTGCACCGATAAATAGCCTCCCTTTGAAATGAAGCCTTTGCCATAAAATACATCCATTCTTTCGACAACCTGGATATCTTAATGCTTAAACCAGCGGTAGCGACCCCAAATGGGGTCACACAGGGTTCTAATGTGGGGTTACCGCGTCTGTGGTGAGCTATGATAGTTGTAAAAAGCAAACACACCAAAAAAATCACATCACAATTATGCACAGAGTTATTACTGTTGGAATTTCAACGCTTTTTCGGTTTAGGTTTTGGGTTTAGGTTTTAGTTTTTAAACAACACCATGGCACAAAAGTAGTAACCCATAAGTGCTCCATTCTACTTCTGACTCAAGCCTGAGTCCGTAGAATCTCAGCGCAGTGCACGAAATCCGTAGCACCGGCCAGGATCTTGAAATACTTTGAGTAGATTTTAAACTCCAAATTTTGCCAGGGCAGCGCCGTTATGCTACTCTTTTTTAGTTTCAACTGTTAAGGGTTTGTTTTTTTACGTGGGCAACAATACACACAGGCGTCTGATCTTACTACTCAGAGACCAGGGGAAATTACTAGAAGTCTACGTGAAAAAATCCCAGCCCTCACCAAGGCTTGAACCCGGGACCTCCAGTGCTCAGTTGAAAGCCAAAACAAGAAACAGATGAAATGGGGAGAATGTAATAAAGCTGTCATTAAGGAAAACTCAAACACAAATTTCTAATAACTTGTTAATAATTTTCAAATTCCTTTCATCACCGTAAATATGTCGTAATTTAACATCATTTAGAATTAAATATTGAAACAGAATGGCAGAACACATCCCTAAATGGCTCAACACACAACCAAGTGGAGATTCTGCATCAAGATCAGTCAAAAGAGAGAACCTAATTCTTCGATAGGACGTCATTTGCTGGACTCTGGACCCATAGTTGACGGAGATTGTGCTTTCAGGATTATTTACCACACACGGAACAGACGTTTGCTAGAAGTGATGGAGGATGTATCAATCAAGTTCTACTCTTCTATGTTATGTGAACAGAAAGTTTGGACAATTTAAAGGTACCATGGTAATCACGTGACTGATTTAACATTTCCGGCAGAAATATGTACAGCCACACGACAGTGTGGTTTATGCATTTCAGCAAGAAAAAGATTAATCTGTGCTTCATTATATGTTGATGTAACTCACCTAACTAAATACCGCGAAATATGCAAGGCAATAAATTGTGCAATGTAGTGTTTGTGTCTGCATTATTTAAATTTATATTATACTGAAAAATATATTTTCGATGTGTTCAAGTGTGTTTAAGCATAAGCCTTAGAAAATAGCAAGGGACAGCCGATGAAAGAGGTGGTTCTTGATGGCATAGGCGTTAAGTCACGATCAGAACTGTCCAACGACTTTAGATCCAGAATGAGAATTGAGGTGGAGGCAGTAACAGCAGCTTTCCGTTGGCTTGAGGGCAGCACAGTTCGTCATGTTGTGGTTGTAACAGACTTACAGAGCATGCTTCGGAAAACCGAAACTGGTGGCCTGCATCCTTTCATAAGACCCACATCAAGAGCATATCATGGATTTTCTGCCAGGACACACAGATGTAGACTGACATTAACTGCTGCCGCTCATCTAGGCGGTGAGCTACTATATGATAAAGCGGATGTGTGAAGGCTCTAGGGGATCAAATGGACGGTGAAAAAAAAAAAAAAAAAACACACACACACACACAACAGATAAGGAATTCATACACTGGAAGACTAATTCAACAGGCGGAAATCAAAGGGTGTGGGGGAGGGGCGGTTCAGAACTTCTGGAAGATATTCAACACTGACGGGGAAACATGGACAGACTTTTAATAAGGTTTCACCTGAACCACTAGCATGCCAACTCTTCGTTGGCTACTCAAGAAGGCGACGGAGCACATGTAGGACAGCCAAGCATTTTAGCCTCTCGTACCAATGTTCTTCCTAATGATTCATTTGGACGTCCTCTTGGAAAGTTCGTTTCCCATTCTAGTGCTTGTTTTGTAAGTCTTTGCTCGCTTCATCTCATTGTCTGCCCAATATACACCCCTTCCTTTGTCTTACTGCAGTCGATACAGGTATGATACAGGTGTCTGTCCAGACATTTCTCTGATCTCTTGACTTTTTACAAATTCGTCCTATTTTATGGTCTTTTGATGTTGATAAAATATTTCATTTTTCTGTTTCATTTGTCTGAGTCAAGACCACACCCTAACCCAGAAATTCTCCTTTCATTTAAAAGCTCTACAGAACCCAGAATCTCATAGTTTATCTTGCAGCGAAATACAACCTATACTTCTGTACATTCATATCTCCAGAGACTCAATAGGATTTGCTAAGAGGATTGTCAAAGCGGATTTAATAGATTGAGGAGTATTTTCTAATAGGATCTAGAAGCGTGAAGAGGATTGTATACTAGAAAAGGAATTTGCTAACAGTGTCTCAAAAACTGAAGTGGGTTTGTTAAGAGGATCTAAAAGAGTGCAGAGGATTTTTTTTTTTTTTTAAGATCAGTATTTGTTGTATCCATTCTTCTAACAAATATGTCAGAGACAAAATAAACAAACGTGCAAAACATAAGAAGCCTCTCTTGGCAGTGGTGAAACGTCGAAAGCTAGCTTGGTTTGGGTATGTGGTGAGATATGATTACGATTGCAACAACATATCAAGGTAAAACTTTTGGCCAAGAGAAACATAGGTGCAAGTCAAACTTTACGGGTCGATAAGTGAATTATGAAAGACAGTGAAGTTCTTACTAGAGACAACGCTGCAGATATAGATAATCTATTTCAAGCGAACGAAAGAAGAAGAAGCAGATTTCAACGTATACTTTAAGGAACATTAGGGGGTAGTCGAAGAGGAAAAGCTAAAAAAAAAAAAAAAAAAAAACATGGAAAAACATCAAGAAATAAACATGACTAAGTTATCATATATTTGTTCAATAAACGGAAGACAGATCAAAGAAAAATGGCGGGTTTTATGTGCTAGTGCTTCTATCGATATCTCCACGACCCCAATAGGTCAAGGGTTATGTTATCTTATATCTCTATTGGGGTACGAACACAATACTAGCAATAGTCACCAGGCTAGCCAACAAACGTTTGTATAAAAAGTCCGGTATTTTTGAAATGTCATGAGCTTGCTGCATGTATGTCTTCTATTGTGTCTTCTTCAGAGGCGATACCTTTGACTGAGTCAGCTCCTTGTGCAGTTTAGTCAGGTCAGCGTAGACGTTCCTCCTGAGGATGTTGGAGGCACACAGAAGGCCTGTCATCACGGCCGGAATGAACCCACATGTCAAGGTGTCTTGTCCTGGGGAGGAGATGACAGGACGCTATTGGATGAGTCAAGATATAACAGCACAAATGAGATAACGTGTTTGACAGGAGCACCAACAGCTGTGTGATAAAGTGACTGTACATATTTATGAGATGTATTGATTGTGTCAAATTCGGAGACACACTCAGGGGTTACTCTAGGATATAAAGTCAGAGGATGGGGGAGGGGGGTGGGAGAGGGATAGAGTGCCTTGGACACTTGGACATACTCGAAGCATTGAAGAACATACTTAGAGTCCCCAAGGACGTCACGTATAGAAGAGCTATTCAGGTAAGTTCATTCAGGGACCAACATGTTCAAAATGTAAATCCCCACAGACCAGAAGCTCAATCCTCAGTATAGAAAGATCGTTAATACAGTATAACTGGCAATGATCCAATGATCCCAAATAAAATTCTCACCTGCACAGTCCGTGGCGACAGCACTAGCCATGCGCCCGTAAATTCTCAGGCTCAAAGACCCCACCCCTCCCTCCCCCGCATACACCGCAAAAGTAGTATAATTAAAGCAGGAATTGGCAATGTTTTGGCAGATCCAGGAGCCCCTTGCTTAGCCTCCGCTGGCCAAAATTGACCAGCGGGCCGCCAGTTTAAAAGCCCTGCTCTACAGTGAATAACCCACGGGTAGAAAATATTCAGCTCGGTCTCTTTCACGATGTAAAGATCTGCTCAAGAGCTGGGATATAAAGGATACAAGTAGTGATAAAACAAAACTGTGACAGAAGTCCACTGTTCGTGGAGTCATCTTTATTTTTGTTCCGGGACACGCAGGCGTCGATGGAAATGAAAGAGCTGACAGGTTGGCTGGATCCGCTATCACTACCGACGGTCAGCCTATGGATCATGCTGATATTATCAATGCCCTCAGAGAAATGGGAAGGATAGAGGACTTTGGTGGCAGTGAATCCACATCACTCGCCAGAATGGCAGACTTGGGAATTAAGATCGGCACAGCAAAAAACGAGACGCTCACCAGCTACGCCAGAAGACTTGTTAATCAACATAGAACTGGTACTATTAGCCATCAGACGTTGGGGATTATACTGAGGGGAGGATCTGAGCACCTATGGACATGTCCGGAGTGCAATGAGGATAACCCAACTAACTAACTAACTAATGTGACATAACATGGCCATACACACCTGTGAGGTACAGTCCTTTGATGTCTGGGTTTGTACGAAGTTTACTGACCACATCAGGTGAGAAACGAACCTGGCGTTGGTCTAGACCGTACATCTCACCTTGTTGACAAGCCAGGTAATGATTGTTAGTTACAGGCGTCCCCACCTCCATGTAAACTTTCTGGGAAAAAGCGAGATAGTATAAAACAAATAAAAGTTTCGTACCTTTTGGGGCGTTCTGGTGCCATGTGAAAACAATATTTAGTACTATTCCCCGATACTTTTCGGCAGCGCTGGTCGAACGACAATGTATTCTGCACTCTCAAATGTATCATCTTGTAGAGCGAGCTGTGTATTGATAGTCGTAACCTCTTGTACAATGTGCTGTGTATTGATAGTCGTAGCATCTTGTACAATGTGCTGTGTATTGATAGTCGTAGCGTCTTGTACAATGTGCTCTGTATTAATAGTGGTAGCGTCTTGTACAATGTGCTGTGTATTAATAGTCGCAGCATCTTGTACAATGTGCTGTGTATTGATAGTCGTAGCGTCTTGTACAATGTGCTGTGTATTGATAGTCGTAGCGTTTTGTACAATGTGCTGTGTATTGATAGTCATAGCGTCTTGTACAATGTGCTGTGTAGAGATAGTCATATAGCGTCTTGTAAGATGTGCTGTGTAAAGATAGTCATAGAGTCTTGTACAATGTGCTGTGTATTAATAGTCGTAGTGTCTTATACAATGTGCTGTATATTGATAGTCGTAGCGTCTTGTACAATGTGCTGTGTATTGATAGTCGATCGTCTTGTACAATGTGTTGTATATTGATAATCGTAGCATATTAAAACAAAAACAAAAAAAAAAGAACCCGGATTGGAATTACCACCATCTTAATGACAAAACATTGCTTACCCGGCCCTCCAGCTGAGGGAACAGATCCACACACTGTTGCCACATCTGTCTGCCAAGGACGTCCTTGATCCCTTCATAACGATCCCCACGGTGACGCACCTTCTCGTCCTTCCACTCCTCGAACCACTCCCATTTGGCGTAGGTGATGGCGAGAGCTGCTGACTTGCCTGAGATTAGCAGAAGAGATGCCGAAGATAAGAAACTTGTGACCACTGGAAGACACAACAGGATGACCTTTTTCTTAGAATCCATGCAGTGTGGCGTTGGTAGTCATGTCTATCCACAACCTTCTGTCTCGTGTACTTTCACTAAATTCTGACACAGATGATCCTCCATAGTCCATGCCGTGTGGCGTTGTTAGTCATGTCTATCCACAACCTTTTGTCTCGTGTACTTTCACCAAACTCTGACACAGATGACTTTCCATAGTCCATGCAGTGTGGCGTTGGTAGTCATGTCTGTTTACAACTTTTTGTCTCATGTATTTTCACTAAACTCTGAATCAGATGATCTTCCATAATCCATGCCGTGTGGCGTTGTTAGTCATGTCTATCCACAACCTTTTGTCTCGTGTACTTTCACCAAAATCTAACACAAATGATCTTCCATAGTCCATGCCGTGTGGCATTGGTAGGCAAGTCTATCCATAACCTTCTGTCTCGTGTACTTTCACTAAATTCTGACACAGATGATCTTCCATAGTCCATGCCGTGTGGCATTGGTAGGCAAGTCTATCCATAACCTTCTGTCTCGTGTACTTTCACTAAATTCTGACACAGATGATCCTCCATAGTCCATGCCGTGTGGCGTTGTTAGTCATGTCTATCCACAACCTTTTGTCTCGTGTACTTTCACCAAACTCTGACACAGATGACTTTCCATAGTCCATGCAGTGTGGCATTGGTAGTCATGTCTGTTTACAACTTTTTGTCTCATGTATTTTCACTAAACTCTGACACAGATGATCTTCCATAATCCATGCCGTGTGGCGTTGTTAGTCATGTCTATCCACAACCTTTTGTCTCGTGTACTTTCACCAAACTCTAACACAAATGATCTTCCATAGTCCATGCCGTGTGGCATTGGTAGGCAAGTCTATCCATAACCTTCTGTCTCGTGTACTTTCACTAAATTCTGACACAGATGATCTTCCATAGTCCATGCCGTGTGGCATTGGTAGGCAAGTCTATCCATAACCTTCTGTCTCGTGTACTTTCAATCAGCTTTGACGCAGACGATCGTCCATGCCATGAAGTCAAACTGTCCAGCATCTGTTCTTTCGGTCTCCCTCTGCCTCTTCTTCCATCCAGCTTTCCTACTCTCACGATCCACTCTAGTTTTTTTTTTCCTTCTCATCACATGACCAATGTAGATTGGCCCTTTCCCGTGCGGGCAATCAGTTCTCTTTAGTGAGTCAGTTTCTTTCAAAGTATCTTTAATACTCTTTGTTATCTGTCTAGGGTATTCTCATCATTCGTCTATAAAACCATATCTCCGCAGCTTCCTAATAAGGATGACCAGAAGATAAAAAAACCAGGAATGAGGTCGGCAGAGAACCAGTTCTTAATCACATGCAAAGACAGCAAGTCCAATGGTTTGCCCACTTAGTGCACACAAATCATGAAACAATCATCACACATACATAATGTAGAAATATACCCATGCCATCACCACACAGTCTTCACACACAATCATCACACAATCGTCTTACAATCATCACACAGTCGTCTCATAGTCATCATACAATCCTCACACAGTCATCACACACAATCATTACACAATCGTCTCACAATCATCACACAATCATTATACAATCATTACACAATCGTCACATGTGTCATAAACCACTGACCTTTCCCAAGTCGGTGCCAGGGCCCTTTGTTAAAAACAAATAAAATAGAGCTACTGTCCCTGCGCCACGCCCCAACAAGCATGTCGTAAAAAGCGACTAATTAGTCAAGCTTCCTTCGAAGTAGGAATGCGTCTGCCTAAGAGGCGAGGAACCAAGAGTCTGCATACAGGTAAGCCAGATCTGTAAAACAGATATATACACAAAATTCGAGTCCTAAAACAAGACTAAATTCCAGAAGTGGACGAATAACCGGAATTTTTAGCTGGATTTTTCGTACCTTATCAACCATGTTTGTCCCCATGTAGGACGCAATTTTTCTTTTTTTCTGAAGCCTCACCCCGGTTTTTGCCAGGGGCCAAATATATTACCTAACTGAACAATGCGGTTTCTGGGAGTTCTCCACGGGTGATCCTTATTCGCATGGTGACACTTATCGGGTTCAATTAACTACTACAGCCTGGTTTTACAGTCGCTAATTGCGAAGCAGGAGAACAAACACACACCTCTCATATATAGTGTACACATACAGATACAGACTCACCCATGCACACACACAAATACAAACACACACTATTTCACATATTATCCTTAAACATTTTAGAAAAATTACATCAAACCGACCAGGAAACTTGGTCTCATACTCCGGATCTTTGGCAGACGGGAATGAAATAAACGAGAAAGGGATCTCAATTTGGTCGACCTCGTCAGCCTTGACATTCATGTAGGCGGTCACTGACTTGTTGATGTCTTCTCTGTTGAAGAACATTATGATTGAATAAACGTAACCAGATTAACTTGGTATTATGTCCCTTTAAGTGTTCGGGACTAAAATGCTTCGGAAACTTAAAGTGATGATAAAGCCATCCATGGCGCAGCTAGAACGTACAACATGACAATGGAAACACCAAGGTGTAGAGGGAGATTGAAAAAAAATATGGATTTAAAGAAGTAACTGACAACCGAATACTTCACAACATCACAGCATGCCTAGCAGCCAGGCTTTACGCATCAGTAAAGATACCTCAGAGTGGCTTCTAAATAAGAGAAGAACGCCTAACACTTCCAAGGGGTAAAACCCTTTGTATAACCATACATTGCTCACAACAGTGCGTTGACGACAATGTAAAAACCATTGTCTTCTCGATAAAAACTGTGAACTCAAAGTGGCCTCTCGACTTGCACAAGAACGGGAATCCCCGTTGACCTAGTAGGCCTGGATAGAGTCGCCTGTGGTAAAAACTAACATTAACAACCGAGCGCGCTCTAACTCAGCGACCTGGCATTTGTAAAGCTGAATCAAAATGCAGATAATGGGCAAAAGAAAGAAGGATATTCCTTGCTCAACTGCTGTGAGTGGTAGGCTAAGGCCGATATCATGTTGAGTCTGGGAAAAAATGTACCCAGATACCACGGGTTTGTTCATTCTTGAAAAGTGATTGTAAAATCTTTGAAAGAAAGAGTTCATAAATTGGTATTATTGAAGCAAAACTTTTAAAGCGATATGATTAGATCTTGTCGGGCGCTCTATGAATAGGAGCTGTCCTTACCTACACAGGATTTCATGTCCAACCACCAAGTTTTACACCAAGCATGTACAACATGAACAGTTGAAACAGCTTACGTATTGTACAACCAGACGTTAGACACCAAGCATGTACAACATGAACAGTTGAAACAATTTACATATTGTTCAACCACAAGTTATACACAAAGTAAGTACAACATGAACACTTGAAACAACATACGTATTGTACAACCACAAGTTGGATACCAAGTAAATACAATATGAACACTTGAAACAACATACGTATTGTACAACCACAGGCTGGACACCAACTATGTACAACATGAACAACTGAAACAACTTACGCATTGTACAACCAGACGTTGGTAGCAGGAAGTTGTAGGTCACGGGAGCTGCCCTCGATCCCAATGAAGGTTGTAATAAATGCGTGGCTGGGACCGACTTTCTCAATCAGCGGATAGATGTCTGCTCGGACAATGTACAATTACTGTCAGTATGGATGTACCGGAAAGTGGACGTTTACTGTCATATTGGGTGTACCGGAAAGTGGACGTTTACTGTCATATTGGATGTACCGGAAAGTGGACGTTTACTGTCATACTGGGTATACCGGAAAGTTGGACGCTTAGTGTCAATATGGGTATACCGGAAAGTTGGACGCTTACTGTCAATATGGGTATACCGGAAAGTGGACGTTTACTGTCATACTGGGTGTACCGGAAAGTTGGACATTTACCGTCAATATGGGTGTCCTGAAAAGTTAGACATTTACTATCAACATTATTTAATCAGTTTGTGGACAACTATTGTGAATAATATTACTTAGTAAAGTTTGACACCGTCACTACCATTATTACCACGGTACTCCTGAAAGTCTCTCTTTCTCCAGTCAATTCTCCAGCCCTGTGTGTTTTCATAGCCAGGGCAGCTTCAATGTTTTGTATCCTTCTTGGCGGAGATTTGCCCCTTACCTCGTTTTTTCGGAAACAATACCTTTCGTCACCTTACACTCCAAGCCACCCTGACGTTCAACATGGCCACAATAACTCTACTGTCGGGACAGGATGCTGTTTATGAACCAATTCTCCTCCATGTGCAGATCACGGAGAATGTTTTCTTGGTCCTTTCGTAGAATTTCAGTTTAAAAGCTCCGGTTTTTTTCGTGCAGTGATTGAGTTTATGGTTTATGGTTTAATCAACGGATCAACATCATGGCACACGGGTGTAATCCATAAGTGCTCCGCTCTACTTCTAACTCAACCCTGAGTCTGAAGAATCTCAGCGCGGTACACGAACTCTGTTATTAAGTCTATGACTCACATCTAGAAAGTGGCATCAAAAAGATGCATAATCTCAAAATGTTTACTTCCACTCGCTTGCAGGTGACGTGCAATAGGTTCTTCGTGCTGTTTCGTATATGCATTGTCTTTTTTCTGTCTTCTTTCTGCAGTCGCCATTGTTATTCAATACTGAACCGAAAGACTAACAATTGTGATATTTTCCATTATACATGTTATAACGTGCTTGTTGTATTCATTATACTCAATGCAGAAAGAGTTTCTTCTTTGCTGTGCTTTTTGACTGTCAGAATAATTCTTCTAAACATTGTACACTGCTGTGAGAGAGAAATGCCTGGTCTGCGTATTTGAATTCTTAGATAAGTGTGCCTCCAACTGTGAGCAGATGGAAGCTGTCACAGGCCTCTTCACTTACAGCATTTCTACTTTCAGCATAAATGTTGAAAAGGAATAGATAGAGAATGCAGGCTTATCTCAAACAACATCTCTACATTTCAGACCAACTACTCTGACTGCAGCTTGTTGTTCATAGTAAAGAGATTTAGTTACACTGATGATGTAAAATTCCGTTCAGAGCAGTGATTCTCAGCCTTCCTATTGCCGCGACCCTTCAATACAGTTCCCCATGTTTGGTGACCACCAACCTTGAAATCATTGTCATTTCCGCTTCATAACTTCAGTGAATATGTGTTTATGAGGCGACCCCAGTGAAATGGTCGTTTAACCCCCAAAGAGGTCGCAACCCACAGGATGAGAACCGTTGGTTTAGATGTAAATTTAGAGATATGTATTGTGGTAGTCTCCCTTTACTAACATACTTTCCGTCCTTTTTAAAATGAAATGTTTCCTTATTTGAAGCCCTACTCTGGCTCTTGCCAGGTGCCGCAATATAGCCTGGTCACAAATATGGCCTAAAGGCTGAACGCGGTTTCTGGGACCTCTCCACGGTGATCCTCACCCACATGGTAGCACTTTGTGTCATCAGGTGTTTATCGCTTGTGTGATGTCCTGGTGGGGTAGAAAGTCAGTCAGTCAGTCGGTAGTCTCCCTTGATTTTCCCACCAACATGGCTAAGGCATTTTAACCTTTAGCCATTTTTTAAGATAACCCAGGGTAAGTCAGTACCCTACTCAGTGAGCTACCCGCTTGTGTGACCCATCTCTGCCCCTACCTCCACTGTGCCTAAGTCACAGGTCTCTCTGTGGTGCGCTATCTAGTGGCATCACGTGTTGGAACGATTTGATCTGTTGATGTAGTTTAGTACTGGTTCCCTCCCATCTTGTCTGCTGATATCGCTATTTATGATCCTGCCTCTTCTACACGTGATTATTACAGGCCGATCCCCTTGTGGCTTCGCGGCCTTATTATTTTTGTGTGGGGGAGGGGGATGAGAGGGAGGGGGGGGGGGGAGAACAGATCCACTGTCCCCGTAATCAGCATCTCGTTAAAAAAGACTAGCTGTGAATTTCTTTAGAAGTGCGAGTGCCAGAGGCTAGGTATCAACACTTTGCATTTTTTAAAACAGACCTGTAAAACGGATGTGCACTCAAAAACTCAAGTTCTGGAACCAGTCCAAAGTTTTGAAGTGGACGAGTAACCAGAAATGTCTGCCATAATTTACAGTCGATAAACATTAACAAAAGAGTGGACAATAAGTATTCTTCCGCCTCCCACCTCCAAACTGCCCCAGAGAGACACACGAAGACAATGTAAAATTCAAACAACTAAAAAGCCTCACTAGATTGTTTGGCCACATTTTCCGGAAGTAATTTCTTGAACGTGTTGGCCACTCCGGCGTCAGAAATGATGTGCTTCGCTTGTATCTCACTGTCACCGACCCGGACTCCTGTAAATAATTGAGCAACATCTTATTTACTTTGCCAGAGGCTAAACACAGCAATCTATACTGAGGAGAAACAAACTAATGGTAGTTACAATACAAGAAAAATGTATCCTCCAAATGTAATATCAAGTTAAATGAAAGAATCCTTAAACAAGTTGGTACCTCTTAGTCAGTTGTTCTCAACCTTCATAATGCCGCTACCCTTTAATACTCGTGTCGTGGCGACCCCCAACGATAACATTACTTTCGTTGATTCCCTCGAAGTCGGAGTACAGCTGCCCATGAGGCAGGGAACAGTAAAACGGTTGTACACGCAAAACTCAGGTCCAGGAAAAAGCCAAAAGTCCAAGCGGACGATTAACCGGGACCTTCCGCCGGAATTCACAGCCGGTGAACGAAGAAGAAGAAGAATTACTTTCGTTGCTATTTTTTAACTTTAGTGAATATGCGTTTTCTGATAGTCTTAGGCGGCCTCTATGAAAGGGTCGTTCGACATCCATGGGATCATGACTCACAGGTTGAGAACCGCTGCTTTAAGTGATCTTGTAATCTGGTAGTCTTAGTTTCAGCTTCATAGCAAACGGGTCACCACTTCATTGCTCCGCTCCTGTGCCAACGAAAAACACAAAGAATGTTTATCACAGTCCATTGTGGAAAGATTGACAGACTGCTGTCTCGGCATATGCACTAGCATACACACGCATTAAAAGCATACGGGAGCCATCCGAAGTGCTTACACAAACAGTCCGACATTAGAAATGCTGTTCATCATGGATGGTGGCCGAAGTCACCAAAGCTGGGAAAGAAAAAAAAGAGAATGCAAAGTAATTTGATGCTTTTCCCTGTGGGACAATGAAAAAAGAGACAGTTTAACAACATACCTACTGCTCTACCACTGGAATCACACACGATCTTGGTTACCGGTGCCTGGACAAGAACTTTGCCGCCTCCCCTCTGTATAGCCTGGCTCATGTGAAAGGCGATCTCCGAGGTTCCGTTGGCTGGATAGAAGGCTCCATTGCTGTAGTGCTTTACCAGAAGGGCGTGCATGAAGAACGGAGCATCTTTTGGGAGAACACCTGTTCGAGAAATACACATCGTGTTTGACTGAATAATTGGTTGTGTCACATAATGGTTTCTGAATTAATACAAGACTGATTGTTTAATGAAGTGGACATCTTTGTGTAAAACACACGGCCAGGGAATCTACAATGATGGTAGGAACAGTGCAGGTACTCAGCAAAAAGTGTCTAAAGAAGGGTGGAAGAATGCTGGTCTCAGCATAAAGTGTTTAAAGGTGGGTGGAAGAGTGCTCGTCTCAGCATAAAGTGTCTAAAGGTGGGTGGAAGAGTGCTCGTCTCAGCATAAAGTGTCTAAAGGTGGGTGGAAGGGTGCTCGTCTCAGCATAAAGTGTTTAAAGGTGGGTGGAATAGTGCTGGTCTCAGCATAAAGTGTGTAAAGGTGGGTGGAAGAGTGCTCGTCTCAGCATAAAGTGTCTAAAGGTGGGTGGAAGAGTGCTGGTCTCAGCATAAAGTGTGTAAAGGTGGGTGGAAGAGTGCTGGTCTCAGCATAAAGTGTCTAAAGGTGGGTGGAAGAGTGCTGGTCTCAGCATAAAGTGTCTAAATGTGGGTGGAAGAGTGCTGGTCTCAGCATAAAGTGTCTAAAGGTGGGTGGAAGAGTGCTGGTCTCGTCACAAAGTGTCTAAAGGTGGGTGGAAGAGTGCTGGTCTCGTCACAAAGTGTCTAAAGGTGGGTGGAAGAGTGCTGGTCTCGTCACAAAGTGTCTAAAGGTGGGTGGAAGAGTGCTGGTCTCGTCACAAAGTGTCTAAAGGTGGGTGGAAGAGTGCTGGTCTCGTCACAAAGTGTCTAAAGGTGGGTGGAAGAGTGCTGGTCTCGTCACAAAGTGTCTAAAGGTGGGTGGAAGAGTGCTGGTCTCGTCACAAAGTGTCTAAAGGTGGGTGGAAGAGTGCTGGTCTCGTCACAAAGTGTCTAAAGGTGGGTGGAAGAGTGCTGGTCTCGTCACAAAGTGTCTAAAGGTGGGTGGAAGAGTGCTGGTCTCGTCACAAAGTGTCTAAAGGTGGGTGGAAGAGTGCTGGTCTCGTCACAAAGTGTCTAAAGGTGGGTGGAATAGTGCTGGTCTCGTCACAAAGTGTCTAAAGGTGGGTGGAAGAGTGCTGGTCTCGTCACAAAGTGTCTAAAGGTGGGTGGAAGAGTGCTGGTCTCGTCACAAAGTGTCTAAAGGTGGGTGGAAGAGTGCTGGTCTCGTCACAAAGTGTCTAAAGGTGGGTGGAAGAGTGCTGGTCTCGTCACAAAGTGTCTAAAGGTGGGTGGAAGAGTGCTGGTCTCGTCACAAAGTGTCTAAAGGTGGGTGGAAGAGTGCTGGTCTCGTCACAAAGTGTCTAAAGGTGGGTGGAAGAGTGCTGGTCTCGTCACAAAGTAATAAAAAGCTATTACAGTAGGATTAGGAAAAAATAATTTTCTAAAAAAAAAAGGAACAAGTTTAAAAGCACACAGTCAGTAATTAGTATTTCCATTTTGTTACTGGATATTACATCAAATGCTATTTTGAACTAAGTGTAAAGATCCCTTTTCACACCTTTAGACGTATCGGGCATCTGGAAAGAGAGGCACCATATTGTTTTTACAGACCATCGGCACTAGGTTTGTAATATGGTCAGCATTACGCAGGTCGACTATTTTAGAGCATTCTAAATCAAATCATTGCCACCTATTGCCGCATTCTTACAACATCAGCTATAACTGCACAGACTGTTTGTTGTTGTATTTAGCACCGTTTGGCTTTCTGTTATTTTTTGTAATTTGTGGATGTTATGTTCGTAAGTAAATGAACAAAATGGTAGGCAAAGAAGGCTACACGGCAAGCGAAATTCCTGTTAGAACTGGCTGTAAAACGTCGTCGGTTAACAGTGAGATCACACGACACTAGTTGTAGAGTACTTTTTCAACCGCAAGAGAAGTGGTTGTCACAGAAAAACAGCTCCAAAAGACAACGGGTAAATCAAATCCAACGTTTCACATTCTCCAACCCTTAGTGAAAGAAGATCCTGTCTGCACTGCTTTAAGGAGGTTTAAAATGAGCCCGGGGTACGGGTGGGGTGAGGGATGTATCTTGCAGATGAATGAACGAGCTGAACTGATTAAAAAACAACCCTGTCCGAAACCCAAGATTAACAGACAGAAAAAAAAAAAAAAAAAAAGCCCAAGTCGCCTTCAACAACCCCTTCTCTTTCTACGAAAGATAACAAATGCACACAGAACAGGTACCGTAATCGCCACAGATGTAAGACAGGACCAGCTTGAGCTGTTTGTTGTCTGTGAGTTCATCCAGGACCTGCTGCAGACTTGTGCTGGCGTACCCCTTCCGGTAACACTTGAACACTAGACGGTACAGGCCGGAGTTGATGAGGAAGCTAGCCATCCTGGCAGGGAGGACTTTAAAAGCGATAATTCCGATGTAAGAGTTTCCGGCATCCTAGGGCAGAAAAACATCATCATCATCATCATCACCATCACCATCATCATCATCACTCAGCATGTCTTTTTCAGAATGTCGCTCTTATCACGAAACGCCTTAAGTCTGAAGTTGCTCTAGTCAATTTTCCAGCCCTGTGTGCTTTCATGGCCAATGCATATTCAATGTCCAGTACCCACCCACGCGGAGGTTGGCCTGTGGCCTCGGCGCTGCGAAAGTGCTTCGTAATTCCAAAATACTTGGTTTAAATCCTCCTGCAGACCATATGACAGCAGAACACTTCACCTTGATTGTGACATTGGTATGGAGCGCTGACCTTTTAGACAGCAATGGCAAACTACTGAACATAAAATTCACTTCGTAAAATTGCTAATTAAAATCAAAGACAGCCCAAAAATCTTGGGGTTGGTTCTGCAACACACCGTAAAAATACACAACTAATTTTAAATTAAATAATATTAATAATTAAAACAATACCAATAACAGCTCTCCATGGCACTGAATGTCATTTCCAGGCCATTCAATGTTAGTTATTCTGGCAGTCCAAGTCATTCGCAACATTCTTCTCAAGAACCACTTCTCAGCTGCCTTCAAACTCTTCTTAATTTGCTCACATTCCAAGACTCACTATCTTACAACAGAACAGGCTCGATGTAACATTTAAGTACTCGCTTTCTGATGTTTAATGAGAGTGATTACATATTGAAAGACAGAGAATGAAGTGGTTTGGCTATTTAGTAAGAATGCAACCGGATCAAATTGCCTATAAGGCCTTTTACAGTAGAACATCGGGAAGAAAGGCCAGAGGAAGACCCAGGAAAAAATGGATAGATGGAGTAGCTGAATACGGCCAGAAGATCCAGAAAACTGTCACTCAAATCACGCCAGAGGCACAAAACAAACATTTTAAACCACGACACTGGGTAAAAGTGAAGAAGACAATAGATAGATAGAATGAAAGTGATTTATTACATAAAATACTGTTTATCCTCTGAAATGCTGCCTTTTCCATCTCTATAGTGAAATAATAATAAGGGTTATAATTGTGACTAGGTTATGTGCGCTTTATAAAATGGCTATTAGCAATGCACGCCACATAGTAGCCTTAAAACGGACTCCTTCAGTGTGTTGATGTGATCAAAGGAGACAGACCAAAATACTATGCCATCCCGCTGCAAAACCGTTTACCGGCGAGCTAATAGGTAACCCGGTGGGCGATATCCAAATAAAGCCCTAGAAATTGGTAAATATGGACAGTAAACAGGTGCCACTGTTTCCTGTTGCCATGACTACCTAATGTTGCCATTAGCAAGTTGACCAGGTTTTCTAGTTATGCCAGATAACAGTACAAAAGTCAGTCCTACCTTAATTAGTCTCTCGTAAGCCAGAATGGCTTCCTTCTCTTCAGGGAATAAGTTGATGAGGTTTTGGAAGTATTTGCCTGCTCTCATGGGAAACAACCGGGCTTTGGATGGTTCTCCCACGGCCACCTGCGAGAGAGCAAAGAACATCAAGTATCGCTCATGGCTGAGAGGCGAATGCAAAAAGTTATCGTGGAATTATTGAACCAAAAAAAAAAAAAAAAAAAAAAAAAAATTAAGAAAAAAAAAAATGAATAGACAGCCTACCTGGAGAAAGATAAAAGTCGTTAAAGTATTAAAGGAATTAGACGTAGACAAATTCTGTTTTTCGGACATGGCGATCCTGTATTCGTGTAAACACAGCTTCATCTTCATAGCAAACGGATCGCCTTCACTGTTCCGCCGTTGCTGTGCCAACGAAAACCACACAGAATGTTCGCCACTCAGTGTATCAGCAATGCCAACAGCACACACGCCTACTCAGTGCCGTCAGAAGTGCCGAAGGAAACAGTCCGACCCCCAAAAATGCAGTTTGTCGTCACTGAAGCAGCAATGACCACATATCAGTTGTTGCACATGCTATTAATCACACAAGGCACATTCTATTAGAAGAAATTAACTTTGTAACTGCAGACAAGATTGATAGAAGGAGAGCAAAGGGCATGTGTAAATTTACGGTGTCAAACTCACGGACATTGTGTCAAAGTCGGACATTGTGTCACAGCTCACACAACAAGCACCTACTGTGTCAAAGACGTCATCAAGTTTGGCCCATCTCAGCTGACCACAGGTCAGTTGGTCCAAGAGAACACGAGGGACAGATCCTTCTTCTAAGTCTCCGACATAATGGATTCCTGCAGGCAGAGAAAGCTTAGTCACAACAGAACATAAACTCTTTCTGTACAAAAAAAAAAACATACATTGAGAGGTTACCTTCACACTTTTTCTTATCAGACAGAGAGATAGAGAGGGAAAGGAAAGATGCAGAGAGAGAGGAAGAAATGTAAGGAAAGCGAAATATATCAAGAAAGAGAGAGAGAGAGAGAGAGAGAGAGAGAGAGAGAGAGAGAGAGAGAGAGAGAGAGATCAAGAAAGAAGAGACAATGAGAAAGACTGAAACAGAACGTTAGAGCAAAGATAGAGAAAACATGAGAGAGACAGAGATAAGAAGAGAAAAGAAAAAAATAAAGAGAAAGTGTGTGAGAGAGAGAGAGAGAAAGAAAGAGGAAGAAAGAAAAGAAAAAGAGAGAAAGCGAGATAATAGAGAGATAAAGAAAGGTAGATAAGAGACAGAGATATTCGGTTGTTTGTGTAAATGTTGACATATACAATTAGGTTGTGTAAATGTTGACATATCTCATTAGGTTGTGTAAACGTTGACATATCTCATTGAGTTGTTTGTGTAAATGCTGACATATCTCAATATGTTGTCTATGTAAATGGCTCTAATGTCTCCTAGTTTTTTTTTCGTAAAGGTTTACATATCTGATGTCAGTGAGAAGTTATCTGTGTATATGTTGACATATCTAAATATGTTTATTTAAATGTTGACATATTTGATGTTAGTGATAAGTTGTCCGTGTAAATGTTGACATATCTCACTATGTTTATGTTAATGTCGACATCTCTCATTATATTGCCACTTTGACAGAACATACCGGTATCGAACTCGAACCCTTTCTCCACAAATGAGTGACAACATCCACCAGCCTGGTCGTGCTGCTCCAGGACCAGGACTTTCAGGCCAGCAAATGTCAGCAGGACTCCCGCCGAAAGTCCTCCAGCCCCGCTGCCGATGATAATAGCGTCAAGGTTGTCGGGCACTTTCGTGGGTTTGAATCCTGAAAAAATGTGACATCATACAAGTATACTTTTGAAAATTAATGTATTAGGGCTACATATTATTGTACTGCATACTTTATAAGTCTACAACATTTCCATGACAAACCCCGTCCAAATTTTGTGATTATCTATACACATTGTGACGAAAGGACCTCAGTGTTTTCAGAAGTTAGTACGCGTAATAATTCCTTCTGTTTAGAGAGAGACAGAGAATTATATTTAATATGTCGTACGCTGGAATATAACTAAATTGTTAAAAATGTTTCCAGTCCTTTGCTCAGACAAAGCCACCAAGCTTTGGTCACTATTATATAACATTACCTCATATAGCCAGCTGGTCTACCTGGGAAAGTTCAGACATAATGGCTGTAGGGTTTGATTGTAGAACTGAAGTGTCATAGCCAGCTGGTCTACCTGGGACAGTTCAGACAGAGTGGCTGTAGGGTTTGATTGTAGAACTGAAGTGTCTTATAATTATCTCCTGACCAGAGACTCTTAGAGGCATTCAACTCGCGAGTGGTTAAAATTGATCGCGTGGACAACTGCTGAACTGTTGGCGACAAGTTCTGCTATCATCAATGATGAACTGCATTTCTAATGTTGGACTGTTTGTGTTAGCACTTCGGATGGCAACCGTATGCTTTAATGCGAGTGTATGCTAGATATGCTGAGACAGCAGTCTGTCAATCTTTCCAGAAGGGACTGTGACAAACATTCTGGGTGTTTTTCGTTGGCACAGGAGCGGAGCAAAGATGGGGCCACCCGTTTGCTATGAAGCTGAAACTAAGACTACCAGACTACCAGACTTCCAACTCAGTCACAAAACTAATTATCCCCATTGCGATTATCTTCCTTGAACTGCAGACCACCGAGAGTCAGAAAATAGGTCATCTGCCAGATTGGGCCCTTTTAACTGATAAGGTAAGGGTAGTTAACTTGGTCAAGTAGTAAACACAATGGCTTCACTGACCGTCTTTTCACACCTGCCAGTGACACGGTCTTGGACTAGATGTTTACCACTTAAGAATGTTTGCTCAGACTGGTGGCCGTCAAGAATTGACTGACAGGCACCTTGATAGCTAATTTGATCTGTCAGGTACTTCTGGGGCGTGGTTTAGAGCTTCTCCGGTAGGACAGGTTGAATACTGGAAAGGGGAGGAGTTTAATTTGGACAATAGATTAATACTTATACTGCTAGCATTTTAAATTTACCTCATAATGCTGCTAGCAAAGCCACAAACTCAGACCTACAGAATGAAGTATTTCTAGCTGGTTGAGTCTTGTTTGGCAATTGCTAAAACGTTCCCAGGTATGAGTGTATATTATTTTTAATCTTTTTTTTATAGGTTAGGAGCTAGCTCAGTCTACTATTCTTTCCTGATGTATCTAATTTAACATTCTGCTTGAAATAGTTCTTTGTGAGTATTCAGTTATCTCAGTTAGGGAACTGCTGAATCATTCCTATTTCTTGTATGTTTGTATCACATGTTTTTCAGTGAATGTTTTCGTGTGTATAAGATGTGAACAATCACATTTGCTATAATGAAATGTAATTATATTGTTTCAATTATCAACCCAACACATGTGCTTGGACTGAGGAAAAATCACGCCCATATGTGCAGCCATGTGGTTGCGTTTTAAAAGCTCCCCATGTGCTCACTGGAAAGACAATATTCCAGACAACATGCACATATAAAATGGTTTGAGTTTTCAGCACATAACCTTCTCCACGTGTTCATGTCAAAACAATGTCAGCCAGTTTCGAAGTCTGAGTGAAGACGGACAGCAGACTTAGGAAGTCAAATATCATGACAGTACATGAGAGGGAAGGCAGACAATGACGTCAATGTGAGACATAAGACCTTCAGACTAGACTGGAGAGAATATGTAAGATGAGGAATAGAGATGTTTATGTGTATATATATATATATATTGTATTGGTATATGCATGCTTAGTGTACGTATAGATACTACACATATGTGTTTGTTTCACAGCTCCTGTCGGGGTGAAGACGTCTGCTCTGATAGAACTAGATTGTCACATGCACGAACCTACGTTGTGGGAGATCGGCAAGCTGGGAACAGGCTGAGAATAAGCTGGAACAGGCAAGGAATAAGCTAGAACAGGCAGAGAAGGAGGTGGAACCAGTTGTGAAGAAGCTGGAAGAGGTGGAAAAGCTTGACAGTGCCTCACGGCTGTCTGAGGTTTTATAACAAAGTTACGTCCACACATTGTTCGTAAACTTATCACCATCATCATACCACTCTAATCCAAGGTGCTCAGTTATCTAGCTGAAGCATCTCATCACTATCATACCATCAGCCAGTCACGGTTTGTGTAAACCTTACAAACTGCTAAATTTCATTTTAATGATTGTTAGTAAATAAAGCTGTATGTCAAGTTTTATACTACATCGTTTGTTAAATTCCAAGTGTATTTAGTCTTACCTGTAAAACTAAACTGTTCGATAAAATTACATTTTGTGGGAGCTCTTTAATTATTAATACCAGGAAAGGATAAAGTCGTAGGGGTTAACTGTGTATCTTGATATCTCATTGGGTTCATCTTGATATCTATCTATCCCTTCTCCTACTCCTGTGGGTACCGAGTGCAGCTGTTGTGTATTTACATGACGAGCCAAATATGGCTGTTTTCTTGGATATCCAGGACTTTGTCTGAGATCAACATAGCTCTGATAATAGTCCAGTTTCTCTGGTGGAGATGAAGTGTTGAGATGTAAACTCCTACTCATCACAAAAGTATCTATCCACTTCGGGACCCGTGACACACATGACTCTGGTGTGAGACGCAGAAAGGTGTATGGTGTTTATTGCTTTAGCGAATGTATTTGTTACAGCAAGAAAAAAAATAGGATCTGCAATATCTAGCAATGAGAATGGAGGTGGAGGCATTCACAATAGCTTTTCGCTGGCTTGAGACCCAGCTGCACACATGCCCTGAATGTAACAGATCCCCAAAGCATGCAGAGAGTGGTGGAGAAAGTTATGATCTGTTCAGAGCAACAAGCATAGCTTCACAGGTCTCAGATAGTTAGTGTTCTTTGGATATTTTCTCCGGAGCATGCAGGCGTGTTTAGACATGATCTTCCATGCCAATTGACGTGGTTGATGATATTGATGATAATAAGAATGTAACTTTATTTCAAACTTAATTATTGAAATGAGACTGGGTTAGATAATTGTTAATAACAACTAAACAATAGTTGTGATTCAGGGTTACATAGACATGATTAATCGCTTAATATTATCTGCTACATATATTCCACCGAGTCGGCATTGCCAACACGCTTCGTAAATTCGAGATATCCATTTTAATGCCAGCTGCAGGCAATTTGGCAATATACCACTTTGCAATGGCGTCGACAGCCAATGGTCAAGGGAGCAATGGCGAACAACGGAACGTTAAAAACACAGTGAGCAAGTTGCGTAAGCCTGTAAGTTCTCGCACCTGTGGTGTGGCTTCCATCCACTGTCTGCACTGCTCAAGAACTTGCCAGGTTCAGATTGGACTGGTCAGAGATGTTCGAGCTCGTAATTACTGACCACTGATAACTTTCAGACACTAAGTGTTCTAGTACCGTGCCGTACCGTAGATTTGCCTAAATATTTCCGCGCTGTCAGATCAAAACTGTATTTTGATTTCGTTCTTTATACCGACCCCTCCCTTACCGTGCCGCCTAATGCGGACGCCTCTCTGTATCATAGAACGGCACGGCCTTAGAGTGGTCTTCCTTACTGGAACAACATCCGTACATATCTGGCTGGTATCTGATCAGTATCATGCCAATATCCACCAGGTATACCTGTTCAACCATGATCCACGGCGGATTGGAAACAAAATAGCACAAGACATGGTAACAGGACAACAGGGCAGGGGCGACCAGAACGAAGATGGGTACAAGATATAAAGCAGGAAAGTGCACGAGTCGGGAGAGCGTTTGAGAGACACAGTTTTTCTAAGGAAGACTGTAATAAGATCGGCATTCTGCAAAGGACTTGTTACATGAAGATGAAGACCGTTTAACCCCTGTATGCCCCAAAATGAGGGTATTAAATCTGCCAAGTGTGTAGGCTAAACAACTCTATGTTACAGTTGACCCTATCGCTTGACGTCAGTTTGAGGTCCTTGCTGTCTTAAATGAGGTCACGTACTCCAGTCAGGGTGGGCGAGTTACAAATCTGGAACAATTTGTTGCATAATTTCTTTTGTGCTAAATCGGTAGGACCTCTTTCTGATATGGGGCATTTTTCGTTGGTTAGTTGGTTAGTAGGTCAATCAGCCATTCGCATTGTGTGGTGGATTAATGGGCGTGTTGGTTAATTTGCTAGTTAGCTGGTTGCTGCGTTAGTTGGTTTGCTGGTTGATTGGGTGATTGGATTTCGAACAGTTGGTTGGCTAGTATAATCGTTGGTTGGTTAGTAAGTTGATTGGTTAGTTTAGCTGGTTAGTTGGTTGGTAAAGTGATTCGATTGTATGGTTTATTATTTGATTGGTGAGTGAATTAGCTTTTTGAATAGTTGGTTGATGGAATAGGTAGGAATGGAGGAGGGAGAATGATGAGAGAAAGATGACAAAAGGGGATACATAGAAGAAGAAGTAAAGGAGGAGAAGCATGACAGCAAAAGGGTATAGACAATTCAGTTTCTGAAAACACTTATTGCGCATCAACAAAACAAAAGAGAAAAAGTTTCGAACATACGAGCAATGCGCTGTCTGACATAGGCTTACTCATGTGCTATCATGCACAAAAGTAAAACTAAAAGTTCTACTTACTCTCCTTGAGTACAACATCCCGGAGTTTGGTGTCATAAACAAATGGTTCTACTCACTCTCCTTGAGTACAACATCCCAGAGTTTGGTGTCATGAACACACAGTTCTAATTTCCTTAATTACAACATCCCGGAATTTGGGGACAGGAACAAACGGTTCTACTTATTGTCCTTGAGTACACCATCTCAAAGTTTGGTGTCATGAACAAACGGTTCTACTCACTCTCCTTGAGTACAACATCTCGGAGTTTGATGTCATGAACAAACGGTTCTACTTACTCTCCTTGAATACAACATCCCGGAGTTTGGTGTCATGAACACACGGTTCTACTTACTCTCCTTGAATACACCATCTCAAAGTTTAGTGTCATGAACAAACGGTTCTACTTACTCTCCTTGAGTACACCATCTCAAAGTTTAGTGTCATGAACAAACGGTTCTACTTACTCTCCTTGAGTACAACATACCGGAGTTTGATGTCATGAACAAACGGTTCTACTCACTTTCCTTGAATACAACATCCCGGAGTTTGGTGTCATGAACACACGGTTCTACTTACTCTCCTTGAATACACCATCTCGGAGTTTGGTGATGTAGACACACGGTTCCACTTACTCTCCTTGAGTACAACATCCCAGGTTTGGTGTCATGAACAAACGGTTCTACTTACTCTCCTTGAATACACCATCTCGGAGTTTGGTGACGTAAACACAAGGTTCTACTTACTCTCCTTGAGTACAACATACCGGAGTTTGGTGTCATGAACAAACGGTTCTACTTA